>LPNX011205070.1:366746-546609 GCA_001517045.1 Pseudotsuga menziesii
AATAGAACTACTAACAAAGCGGTGAAAATGAAAGAAATCATCAAAGCTATAAATTAAAATAGAACAACCTCAAATCAATAATCAAAGCATTAAAGCAAACAAATCAATTTATTTATGTACAAAGCAAAAGAAAAGAATTTTTTTTTGCCCACTCCTGAATATCTTTAATCTTAGAGAGTTAGCGGGTGGGATGGATTATAGACATGAGACATCTAACCATGGTCTAGCTCTGCTATTTTTGAAATTGAACACATGTCTACTATCCTACATTCATCCCTTTCAGCCTGAGGAAGTTGAAGGAGCTCAGGCTGAGTGTCAATCATCGAACTGGCCTTTCTTGAGGTATGATGTCTTAGCTTAAACTCAGTTAGATAGTTTCCCAGGACAGAATCAGCAGATTCATTTCCCTCTCCTAGCCTAGTAACATTGTGCTTCATGTAGGGTTCTCTTAAAATCTTAATCAGGTTTGGGCTACCCTTCTGAGGAAACCATAGGTGCGACTAGTCTGAAGTAAAGTAACCATCTAATCGTGCTGACCAGTCTCGATTCAAGATCAATCCATAGCCATCAGGTATGTCTGCTACTACAATATCAAGGTACTGACATATCTTTTTATTTGCAGACAATCGAATTAGAACATTCTTCATCTCCCCCACCACTTTGACATTGGTCTTGTCTAGTTGAGTGACGTCCCAATCAGTATATATTAGCTTCCCATTAAGTTTTTTGCAGATTGCTAGAGGCATAACATTCACCGATGATCCAGAGTCCACCAGACAATTATGCACCTTATGGTTCAAAATCTCCAGAGTCAAAAGGAAAGGTGGGGTGCTAGTTTTCCTTTCCCCAGTTGATTTGACATTTTCCTCCACAGGTTGGTTTTCGGTGGGTATCTCCTTTTTAACTTCCTCAGCTTTTCCAACGTTCTCTTCCTCAACATCTTCTGCAGGTTTGACAGGCTCAATGATTGGTTCTGTTTCCGGGTTGAAAGTAGTGACTTTAGGTGGTTTATCTTTATTACTGACATCTGCATGTCTCTTGACATTCTTTTGCAATCTTTTGATCTTCGAAATTGTTAAATCCATGTCCTTTGTTGCTGTAGGTGTGCATTCAGTTTTGAGAGCGCTCTCTTCAGTGTCAAACAACGAGATACCATCCCATGAAAACATGGTGTCATTATCTTGTTTCTCCATAGTCTGGTTGTTCTTTTCCTCTTTGCCACTGTCCTTGGTCAATTTAGAATCTAGCAACTGATTCATAACCAATGTCATTGAATTCAACCATTGAGGACACTTCTTTTCAGAATGAGGTTGTTGGTGAAAAGTGCAGAAGTTGTCTCCTCCCACTTCTATTATATTTATTGAGGCTAAATTTGGTGGAGGTGTTTTCCATTGGTTGCTATCCTCTTTTTTTGGATAGTATGGTTTATAAGTTTTCCGCATTTCCCTTTCTTTTTCCAGATCTTTGATTCGGTTGGATAGTTTCTGCATCACTTTCAGCATTCCCTCAAAATCATGTGATTGCACCTCTTTAGGTTTAGACAGCAATAAAGCTCTTCTATTTGTAGTTTTCTCTCCAGGTAAATCAGGATAATCTTCTACACTTTCCCTTTCAGCCTCTACCCTTTCAGCCTCTTCATAAGTCTCTACCAATGTAGGTTTGGCTTTCATCTTGGAAAACATGGCCAGCTCAGGTCCTAGGGCTGAGGTATAATATTCAACTAAGACTTTGTCTGAGGGTCTGTCAGCTTCAGAAAAGTTCTTTAGGTATATTGAAAATCTTTGAGTGAAACTATGTACCTTCTCATTCTTCTCTTTTCTTAACGAACCAAGACCTTTCATCAATGAGGCATGTGTTTTTTGGGCTGTGTATTTACTTCTGAAAACCCTTTCTAAGGTGTCCCAATCAGGAATAGAGTTTGCAGGCAAGCAGAAATACCAGGATGCTGCTGCTCCTTTCAGGGTGTGTGGGAACAGTCTACAAACCACGTCTTCATACTCCCCAGCCCTTAGCCCTTCTAATGCTAGATAAAAGATTTGCAGGTGGTCATCTACATCAGTCTTTTCATCAGGATCAAATTTAGGCAGTAGTCTTTTCATCAGGATCAAATTTAGGTAGCAGCTTATCAAACGCTTGAGGTAAGTTATGCAAGGGAGGTGTGAGGTTCAAAGGCGATCTAGCTCTCCATGCCGGCAGAGGGTTGGGCTGATTTACATTTATGCCAGCCATAGGCACAGGTATAAGAACAAGAGTCTGAGCAAAGAGCAACGCAGGGTGAGGACAGGATTTCTTACTTCAAAGGTATAACTGAAACCTGTAAGTACTTGGGTCAAGTTACAAGCTTTAAACGTCTGTTGGTGGGGTAATCTTGGGAAAAATAAGTTTCCACGGCCAGCCATGCACTGGCGGCCCTCCTTCTAGCGCCAGAACTGTTGAGGCCTGGAAATTCGCAGGCAACAACAGAAAGGGATTCTCCCCAGTCAACGTTCCCAGCTAGCCCGTGACTGTTTGGTATGGGGAATTCGTCCAGTTTGCGGTCCGGCTACCGTAGGTCAAAGTAACAAAAAAAAGAGGTTTTACCAGTTGCGGCCCGGTCCACTGTGTATATTTTTTGTATTTTTTGACTTAAGTATGATATGCATATGCCTAATTAACTATGCAGGGCGATAAGGATGCAAGGAGTATTCATAATGTAATGCACAGGTTCTTACCTCTCGTCTTAGGCTCACAAGCATCTAAATCACATGTGCAGAAATAAAACTATCTATCTATCTATCTATCTATCCCCGGGGAGCAAACTTTAACTTATTTGTGAGTAATGTGAATTGTGCATGTATCATAAAGAGAAATTATAGATAGCTAATATTTCTTCCTACAACACATGAATGATTAAAGATATTTCAACAATCAGTTAGCTAATTGTTTTATGAACAGTCTACATTACTCATGGTGGTAATTCCACAAAATAAACCAAAAAATCATTTAAACAAGAACATAGGTTCTGAGAGTTAGAACAATCTCACGGTTAATAGACAAAAAGCTAGAAAAACAAAATAATTCATATTTCAGCCATCCACAGCATAACATTTGGAAATGCCAGCAATCTTCCTCCAACAGGCAAACAATACTTCTTTATTGCAAAGAGAAATAGTTCTTCTTACAATATAGCTTTTCATGTCTAACTGGGAAAAAGTCCCCTCTTCCCTCTTAGTCTATTACATTTATACAAAAAGGTGAGACGGTTGGGCTGCCCAAAGTAACCTTTGGGCTTCCCAACTCTTCGTTTCCCAACGCTTGACTTTTCTCAAAGGTTTTTTACAAAATGTTACATATTACAAAAATTGACCAATCCTTTACGAGGAGGGTCCCACTTAGGAATCTAGAAATTTCTTCCATGCTGAAGCTTCAGCGGCAATGCCCTCAAATGCACAAGGCTCTAAAAACTGAATATTAATCTCAAACTTAGCAGCCTGGTTCTTTATAGCCTCAATCCTGGCTGCACTCAATCGAAGCTGATCCTCTAGAAGCTGCACGCTGATAGCTGAATGATCTACTTCGCTTCTCAAGATCTGATCATTCAGTGCTTTAATCTACTGTACTTTGGCTTCCTCCTTCTGGTATCTCTTCTACAACAGCTCTACAAAGGAGTTGTGATTCGAGAAAACCTCAAGCCTCTGCTCGGCCTCTATCTGGCACCGGTTGTAGGTGATGAGAAGCCTTCTGAAAAACTCGATGCATGCTCCTTTCGTCTTCTTAACTGTTTTTTTGAAATCCTTCACAGTATTTATAGCGAATTCCAGCAAGTCATAATCCCGCTTGAGGGCCCGTGTATCCTTTAATGGTAGTTCTGCTGGGGTTTCTTCATTGTTTTCCAGCCTTGCCATTCTTGCGGTCAGGACTTCGAGGACGTCCTGAGATCGATCTACAAAGTAAGAGGAGGTCTCCAAAATTTCCTCCAATCGGTTATCTATCTGCAGTACTCTGCACCTCTCTCCTTCTATAGCAGTTTGTAGCTGCAGCATTTTAGCCTTTTGGACCAAGACATGCTCTTTGAATGGTTGAAGGTTAACTTGCTGTTCCCTTGCTTCCCCCAGAGTAGTTGTTAGAGAGGAAATCTGCTCTTGATGTTTCTTTTCTTGTTCTTGGGTGTGCAACTCATTGGCCTCCAAGAGGATCTTTTGCTGCTCTTCTAGCTCTTCTACCTTTCCCAGCAGTTGTTCCTTTTCACTTCTTAGCTCTTGACATTCTTTCTGCACTTTCTCCAGAGCCTCTTGTGTAGTTTCCATAACCTGTCTTTCTACTTGGAAGGCCTACAATTCATCCCTAGAAGCCTTTATCTCCTTCTGCATGTCTTCATACTTCCGCTTCAGCCTATTTCTTTCCTCTCTCTCTTTCTTCAAGGTGTCTTTCAATTGAGCAGAAGAACTTTTGGATAGCTTTAAGTCTGTTATAATCCTGCCCACATTATCCTCCGAAGCTTGAATCAGTGTTGCTCCGGCTCTAATGGTGAATCTCGAATCTTGGTCTGTTCCCAACATGACAGGCGTATCCGTTATCATTTTACCATGCAGACCTTCTGTTTCAACTTTCCTTTCTGTTCTCTTCATTATTCTCTTTGTTGCCCTATCATAATAAACAGTGTTGAAATCCGGGATTTCTTCACCCACCTTCTGTACAAAGGGGACCAGCTTGAGTGTGGGGACCATGGGTGTGCTGGCAGCAGGTACTTGTGGGTCCTGAACCTCGGGGTTCTCCACGTCCTGGGTCTGCCCTGCAGCTGTTTCAGAAGCTGACTGCTATGTCTGTGTCAGATTTAGCCTTTCAACTTCTTGCTTTTTAAGCTCCTCATCCAGCTTCCTTTTCTTTTCTTCTTCTTCTTTCTGTGTGTAGCCACCCTGCAGCTTCTTGTGCCAACCTCTAGGCTTCCTCATTTCTTCTCTTTGCTTCTTCCTCAGCCTTTGCTTGTTCATCTCCCTTCCCACCTTTGGTGGTGATCTTCTTCTTGAACCTTCTTCTCAAGGCTGTCATGTTTACTGCATTTCGGAAGATGGATTCATCTCGATCCCAATGGTGGGCATACTCAAAATGCACGTTGTTTGCTTTGAAATGTTCAGCTACTTTACCGTGAGTATCATTTCTACGGAAAGACATCTCTCCAAAATGGAACTTTTCCAGTTCTTCTACAAATTCATCAGCCTTTTTCACTCTGGTAAACTTGTAGCTTCCTAACATGAAGGGAAAAGGAGGATAGGCGGTCTTCTTGTGTTCAAACAGAAAGCTCCCTATTCCATCCAGGAATACTTGTCTGACTGCCTCCTTGTGAGTAATGTAATCAGTTGCGTATTTGGGCAGCAGGGAAGGTGCTCTCGAACCTCCAAACATCCTGAAGTACAGGCCATTTTCAGTCAAATAGTAGTCTGCATAGTCCTCTATTACTTGCAGTGCCTCCTCTGACATACAATCACACTCCTTCAGGAAAATGAGTGTGTATAAGGGAATGATAAAGTGTTCACATACTTCTCAATAATGGCTGTGATATTTGTGTGCCCACAGCGGTTTATAGGCAGCATAGACAAGCATTCTTTCCCTATCCCAGATGCACCTGAGTCCGGGGAAAGGCTGATTACACAATATGCAATCGATGAGTATGGAACTCATATAGAACTCAGACCTCTTTTGGGCCATTCCTCCCAAAGCTGAGGCCAAGCAAGCTGAAAGACTATTTGATACAAGGCTAGCCCAGTTGAAAGTTGTCCCCTGGGTTGCAACATGAAAAATGATGGGTATCCACTCTAACTTGAAGAGCCTGCCATGGGCTCTCCCAAAAATCCTGTTCAGCATTAAAGCTATGAACCTATAGGGGGCCCTTAAGCTTGCCGTATCGTAATAACCCGTCGATCTGTATCTGTAATGTTTTCCCTGCAACAGCATCCTTTTAAGAGTCTCTACCAGGTCCATTCTAATATTGTTCAGCCAATCATCAGATAAAAATATTTGGGCTTTTGGCAGGTGGTAGGCCAGAGATACATATCCAGGGCTATATGCAGCATAGCCATGTCTTTCAACATTTTCTAGAATCATTGTTGTGACATCTGCGCGGGGCAGAATCCAACCGAGTATTTCAGAGCACGGGAACAACTCTGGTCTAGTGGCGATCTTCATTAGTGAAGATCTTTCTATGTTGGCATATATGGACTCTTCTTCCAATCCTATGTCAGGAACTTCTCTGCGCATGATTAGTCTATATAGTTCCCCCCACTGGTACTCAGGTTCAACACCAGAAATACACTTAGTGTCCTCATATATGTATTCTGTCCTGGTGACAACTTCTACTTCTGGCTCTGCTTCGACCACAGGGGACTTCTTCTTTTGTCTTTTTGACATTGTGAGCTCTTCCTGCCATAAAATTGTAACATTAAGCCCTTTTGGCTGAGTGACAAACTGGTATACATCAATGTGCAGTGTGCCATTTCTTCTATGTTTAACATGATAGCAATCAGTCAATGAAGCAAGTATATGCATGTATAGACTAAAATGGCCTAACTAACAGAACTATTAAACCCAATGAGCATTATTCAATGACTTTGTCTATATCCAGCATGATGGGAAATAGTTATATGCAGTAAACTGTGCAAGCTACCACTGCTATATGATATTAAACAATTCTATCAACCATATTTAGGACGGAAATAGATCTACATTAATATGCAACACATTTCGGCTTTCTATGCACGCCATGGTCATCTTGCTGCGCGGGAAAGACAGTAGCAGTTACGCAGGCTTTCAATGACGCCTTAACAAAACCCTGCCCACGCACTTATGGTCAATAAACTAAGAGCAGTGGCATATCCCTTTCAATCGGCTGGGAATTCGACGCTGAGCTCGAATGGCGTCGGGCGGAAACGTATAGGTGAAAAGGGCTGGGGTTTAAATGTTGCAGGTAGCACAAAATCGAGACCAACCGTCCAACCCTAAAAGTAAAGGTCACAACGAACCTATTCCAACCCACAATACTATCATACAGGGTGGTTTGGCGTAGACAGCGTAACGGCCGTCTGCACCAAACCCCCTCACTCTCTACGCGTAGGGTCGCACGACAACGACGGGTGAAAAAAAAAAAAAAAACTATGCGGGTCAAAATGCTCCTCCCCACGGACAACAATGCCACCAAGAACCACAATATATACATGCAATCATGGGGAAAGAAACAACCGCAACACCTAACCGTGGAAAACCAAAACCACCAAACGTTCAACGGAATGGGGAGAGGCAAAAGAAGCTTACCTGGCACTAATGTGTATCCGGCGTGTGTGGTGGGACAAAGACGGTCAGGCTTCTACAGTTGCCACCTGGATGCGGGTACCGGCAATGGGGTCCGAACAAACTCGAGCGATCGACAGCACGATAGAGACAGAGCACGGTAGTTAAAAATAACAATAGAATAATAAACCCCTCGACCCTATATATATAAGGTCAACACTCGCGGTATATCAGACGGCGGACCACTTTTGGATCGGAAGCTGAAAGCCAACCTTCTTCCGCAACGACGGATGGCCAAAACGCTAAACCACTCATGTACCATACTTAGCGAAACCTCGGTAGACTATTCGTCGGGACCAAAGTGAAACCGGAGCCGCAACGGCGGAGCCGCGGAGGGTAAATCGATCCGCAACGGGTAAAATCTGAATTGGAAGTGAAACGACTCCACATCGGAAGGGCTAGTTCTTCTTTCATCCACAACGGCGGAACCGTAAAGCGTACCACCGTCCGCAACGTTGGGACTTGAATCGGAAGCGAAAATACTAAAGGCTCGGAGAGTTTAGAGCTTTGGCAGCTGCAATGGCGGAGCCACAAAAGATGTGGCCTTCCGCAACGGCGGGAATCGAACGATTTAAACATCCCAAAACCAAAAGCCTTCCGCAGTCGCAACGGCGGAAGCCCTCGACTAACGGGATCGACAAAAATAACACAGGCGGGAAACGGAACATTGAAGCAATGATTGGGAGAGGAAGTGGTTTTCCGTCCGCAACGGCGGAGAAAGAAATGACAAATCCTTCCGACATAAACCAAAAGATCGGCCAATGTGGAAACCAACGGATCGGAAGACGAAAGTGTATTTCTTTCCGCAACGGCGGAAGACCAAAACAAAGATCTACCTGTAACGGCGGGGCACTGACCAAAATAACTTCCAATTCAGGCATGCTTCAAATGCATTCAAAGGCAGCGATAAAGCTTGATCAAACAGTGGATTACTTCAAGCATTAGAGGAGGAATCAAAAAACAATTGGTAGCTCAATCCAAGCATTTAGAATCAACTCAAGGACAAAGAACTAATCGAAGCAAAGGAGGGTCCTAAAATTTTTGGAATTTTGGGAATTTGTTGCAGTTGCAACACATTGTACTTGAATTGGATTGATTTCTTTTGAGAAACAATTGCTAGGTTTTCTCCCGTTTGGGTTTCCTAGGGTAAAATCTTTGTGTCTCTTGTGCATAGTTATCTTTCAACAATCCTTGTTTATATTTCCACTGTAAGTGAATGTTTATATTTTCAGTGTGTAATTATGCAACGATAAAGTGGTATGATAATTATTAGGACATAATTATCAAGATATGAAAATTGTACTGCTAAGTTATAAAATTCAACAGCTTATTGTGTCCCTTCCCCTAGTGTTCAAATTTGAACCTATCCCAGCCCTTCTAGAGGGTTCTAGGCTATCCCAAAAGTGCAAAATTAAAATTTTCCTTCAAAAAAAATTAAAACCATATTTTTACCGGTCCAATCAAGAAGGGTATAATTTATAACATTTTCAAAGGAAGGGCAATTTTTTAAATTACTCACGAATATGTCGGATTTTAATCTAAAGACCTTTGGATGATGGGAATCAGGAACTTCCCAGTTACCTTTTGCCAACATAATATAAATGAATTCATAAAATTTGGAATGATATCACATGCACAATCTTCCAAAAGAAGGCATGAATATCAAAACATACTCCAAATTCAACATGATCTCCCAAAATAAGGAATGATAATCAAAGCTACCCCATACACAATCTCTCCCTCCATTGTTGCATGAGCAGATGCCAATTTAGAGTTCATGTCAAGCATGGAAAGATTTTGTAAGGGATCCCAAGCATACAATAGATCGAGCACGACACAATAACTTGGTTATTGGAGAAGCTCGTATAGGTTCAGGATTTCTGCATTTAACATAAGCCTTCACTGTCTAGTCCCATCAAGTTAAATACATTTTCATTAATCTTTGGAATTAATGATATAGAAAGTCGAAAATTTTACGGATTTAGGATTAATAGTGTCCAATCACATCTAAAAACATTATTAAAGAAAAAAATTCTTTTGAATTTAGAATTTTGATTCTCGAGTACCACTTCACAACATTATTAAGAAGAACAAATTTATGAAATTATTTTTTAGTGTTAAAATTCTACAATACAAAATAATTTATAGATACAAATTTTTAATTATACAGAAAGTCAGAATTCTTATGTATTCATAGTTTCAATTGTGTCCAATCCCATCTAACAAAGGAAAAACAAAATCTTCAAATTTTTATAGATATGGAATTTTATTGTACATAGTCTAGCTGCACAACATTATAAAAAAGAGATGTACAAGTTAATTTGTGACTTGAAAATGTAAAAATGCAATCCACACATGCCTTAAACATATGAATACTATGTGTACACAAATACAATATTTAAAAAAGAGTTTAAGTTGTTAAGAATGTATATTGGAAAAGTTAAAAGATGAGATTTTCCATAGCCCATTTAAGTCAATTTTAGTTGATGAAAGTACTCATCGAACTATGGAGCACCATTTCATTATTTACATTACATATTTGAAAAATCAAGGAAGAAGTCAATGTGTAAGAGAATTCCTATGTTTGCTTCAAATAAAAGATGGAATACCTTAATCTATGTATGATGCACTGAGAGCTCTTCTAACAAGATGGCTCTATCTTTAATGAAGTTAGTTTGAATTGGTTGTGATAGGTATCTGCCATGAAGGGTCGTTGTGAATATTTATCTTCTAAGATATGTCGAAAGGTTCCTCATTTATTAAATATCCATAGCATTACTCATAGATAAGCATTAGCAACAAATGACTTTTTATCTCATTTTTGAGAGTTGCATTATATTGATAAATTTGCAAAGTTTATTCATGGCTTGAGAAATCTACTAAAAGACATGGAAAACTAAAAAGAATAATTCAGTCATTTCAAATCACTAATTTAAAGGTTTTACAAATTCATCAAATTATATGGCTCTGTGAGGAAAACAATGAAAAGACTCCCCAAACTCATAGCCATTTTGTTAAAAAGATAAAGAGTTAAAGAATAAATATATATATATCACTTAACAACAATATTTGAACTACAATTTTCATTCATTTGGTTGTAGATATGCTTATTAACTTAAACAGGTAGAACAAAAAGTTCCAAACCTTACTACTTTTAAAATTTTATATGCAAATTTATCATTTTATAAAGTGACTATTCAATTATTTAAAATTGTAAAAATTTAAAATACAATAATCAATTGAAGTCCATTTATTTATATGGGCATTCAGAATATATGCCCTTCAATTTGATCACGAGCTTTCTCATTGTGAAAGCGTGAACGCACCGAACAGCTTGAGTCTCATCACAAGATATTCACACGCAACAAGTCCTCACCTCAATGTTTCCAGCCTTCTTTTTAATTCGGCCGTTATAATTTGATTTACTCATCCTACTTCAGAATTAGAATTAGCTTTGCAGGAGGGGTAGAAGGAATGCCAGTGTAGATTACCTACAGTAAGGCTGCACGAGCATTGGACGAGAAAAGAGGACACAGAAAAAAATGCTTCCAAAAGACTCCCGGTTGGTACTTCAAAGTTCAAACTGTGTTCGTTGCTCATGCTTTTGGTTCTGCATATATGCACCAACATATTCAACAGCTGTATATAATTCACCACTTTTGTTTTAAAGTGTTTTGCAGCCTGTTCTGTGAATACATTGTTCAGTGAACATGACTACGGTTGAATTGAGGGGAAAACTAGTGATCCTAACAATAACATCTAGATTGATTCCTCTGTTATCCATGTATTTCAATTCTGCTGTTTCCCTTTCACTGAATGTCACAAAATTCCAAGTTGCCCAGGAGTCTTTTGGGTGGAATTTCAGCAATGGAAGGTGTAGAGTTAAAACAGCAGCGAGAAGGGACAACTTCTCAGACATGTATGATATTATGGTGGATCAGTTTGGTTTGGGGGATTATACAACTGTCCAGGAGGCAGTATATTCTGTGCCTGATAATAATATGGACAGAATTGTGATACTGATCACTCCAGGCCTATATCTGAGAGTCCCCACTCTTCTCTTTCGACATAATAACTGTACATTGAGATAGAGGAGCAGGTGTTTTACAGTTTTGGATAACATAGATTCAATTTAAACCAGATTTGTTGTGTGTGTGTGTGTGTGTGTGTGTGTGTGTGTGTGTGTGTGTGTGTGTGTGTGTGTGTGTGTGTGTGTGTGTGTGTGTGTGGATAGGTTTTTTTATGAATTAATAATTTAGAAATAATTTTTTAATTATTATGTTGACAGGCATTTAGATATGATTTCAGATTTTGGATTTGTTTAAGTTTATTAACAAAATTAATCCAAATAACAAGTTTAACCTAATTGTAATAAGTGTATAATAAGAATTCATTTCATGGTAGTTATATTTTGTAATTTTTTATTAAAATTTAAATAAGCTTCAATTAAGGCTATTATATTATATAAAATAAAATTTTATTTTGATTACATGTTATTAATTTTATTTATTTAAACAATATACATTGAAATTATGTTAGTATTAATCACTGTTAAGATAGAATTATAATTAAATTATGTTTGTATTAATAATATAATGAATTTAAATAGAGATTTGTGATGATTGATTGCAGAGAAAAAGTTTACATAGGAAGCAGGAAGTCCAATATCACATTTCAAGGCTTTGGTGGTCTGTTTACCTGCATTGCCTGGAATGACACTGCTGGAACTTCTGGGAGCACTAGGAATAGCTCATCTGTTACAGTGGATGCTGAAGACTTCATAGCCAAAGACATAAGTTTCCATGTACCTTTCCAATACCCTGTTTAATTTAAATAACTCAGCTTTATTTTTGAGTTTGTTTGTTGTTTTTCATTGCACAAGCATTTTAGTTTTTAATAAAATATTTATTTAACAATATATTTATTTAAATTTGGATTTATAAATCAATAAGATTTATTAAATTAAATTATACAAATATCAAGTCCAAGTTATTTTAATTTCAAATTTACTGAATACTTAAAAATATTAATTTTTTAAAAATTTATTTATTTTTTAATTTCTGATGTATCAATATCAAGTATTAAAAAATCAAATCTCTAGAACATACAAACCTTAATGAATCATTTTTTTTTCATTTAATTCAGTAATGTTACATCCATAATATCATCAATGATTATCTAAAATCAGCAATTGATCTATCAAGCATCAAGAGGGATCCTATTTTTTGAGGTGTAATTTTTTTTAATTTAAATATTTTGCCTGTTTAAAAAGATTTACACCTCAAGAATTTTAATCTCTTTAATGTTTACTTTTTGTACATCAAGTTATGTGACAACATCTCTTCCATACTAGACTGTAAAGCAACTGGCTACTCTGTAATGTGCAATCATCTAAAATGTAGCTTACCTAAAAACACAAATCTCAATATACAAATCATTTAAATTCTTCACATTCAAAGCTCTGCGAAGAACCATAAATATGAATTCTAAGTTTTGGACTTTACAGTAGATTTTGATTGAAATCTAAATTTTTTGGTAAAATCTAAATATTGAAATGTTTAATTATTCTTTAGAATCTATAAATAGATAAGCATCCTGAAATGTGTCATAATATCTAAATTATGTAACTTCTATATTTAAACTAATCATGCTTTAAACACTGATGCACAAATCCTTAAATTCTTCACATCTAAAGCTCTGCGAAGGACCATAAATGTGACTCATGCTTTGAAAGTCTGGTATACAGAGCCTATATTTAATGATTTTTTTATGTACAGAATTTCGCATAAATGTGAGTCATGCTTTGAAAGACTGGTATACAGAGCCTATGTTTAATGAATTTTTTTCTCCAGAATTTCGCTTACCCACCACATGGCAGCATGGGATCTCAGGCTGTGGCAGTGAGAGTATCAGGAGACAGGGCTGCGTTTTACAGGTGTAATTTCTATGGAGCCCAGGACACACTTTTTGATGATAGGGGTAGGCACTATTTTCAGGCTTGCCATATTGAAGGCACAGTAGACTTCATATTTGGACATGGGTTATCCTTGTACGAGGTAAAGGGCTTGAACAGAAGCCACCAATCTTCTAATATTTTGCTGTCATATCGCCCTGTTTTAATACTCTATTTGATAATGGCAGCAATGCGAACTCCACTCTATTGTGAATTCTACTACTGGACCCTCGATTGGAACAATTACAGCACAGAGCCGCCAGTCCGCCCCAGAAAGAACTGGGTTTTCTTTCGTGGATTGTTTAATTACGGGCACAGGGCTTGTATACCTAGGCCGGGCATGGGGGTCGTATTCTCGAGTTGTATTTTGCTACACAGAAATGGCAGACATAATCGCTCCAGAAGCGTGGTCAGACTGGAATGATCCTTCCAGAGATCAGTGAGTGTACAATAGCCTTCAAGTTCCAATTTTATCTCTTTTTTTAAGGTATTTGTGTGATGAGATATTTGTGGGTTTGCTTGTTTGTTTCAGGACAGTTTACTATGGAGAATACAAATGCACTGGTCCAGGGGCTGATTATTCCAAGAGAGTAAAGTGGTCTCATCAGTTGAACGATGATGAGGCTGCCATGTTTTTGAATATCTCCTTCATTGATGGTGAAAAATGGTTGGATTTACAATAATTTAATTACTGCGTTAACAAAATATATGGATTACTTGTGAGTTAGTAACTTTGATTGATGAAAAAGGTAAAGTCTATAGGGTTAATGTGATATTTAAAATATTTTTTATAAAATTTAAGTGGATGAAATGTGTTAGTAGTGGGCTAGTTCAGTTGGTCCAACCATGTAAGTTGTGAGCCAAAAATCTTGGGGTCAAATTCCAAGGAGGTTATACATTTTTATATAAGAGTCTTATTATTTTATAAATAAAAATAAAGTAATATTATTAACAATATTAGAAAATAACAATGTTTGAATTTTATGGATAATTTTCTTTGCTGTATAACTCAATGAATTTGTACACCATGAGCATTACACCTAAATTAGTTAGGTACATTTACAACCGTATGTACAAGCATAAATCCATCTTAAGTTTTGTAAACATTTCATCAAAAGTTGCACTCTAAAAAATGTCTCCACCTTATTGGATTTGATCCCTTTTCAACATTAACAATTAAGAAGAATCTATGTTCATAAATAAAAAGTTACAAAGCAAAAAGTTACAGAGCATGAATCTAGGTAGGGTAGTTATGTTGTTGGAAGTCATTATTGGGTAGAACTAGGCACAAGTTGATTTTACAATAGTTTTCTTAACTAAGGTAGGAAGGTGAAATATCAATGTTTAGATGAATTGATTCTTAAATCTTGGGTTTTCTAAGAAGATAAATGATCCATAAATCAATGAAATATTATAAAAGTGATTTGTTTGTTTGTCAAAATTTCTAGTTTTGTAAGTTATGTGCTTTGTGATCAAAGCTCTCTACAAGATGCATTACTTGTCTGATTCCACCAATATATGACATCTAAGGTAGCTTGGGAAGATTAGAAATGGATGATACATGGTCTGATACAATTTTAAAATCTTTTAACAATCATAAGTTAAAAGTTATGCAAATGACCACTTTTGCATTACATTTTGCACTAGAACCATTGCAATTATGTCAAACCCCATAATAGTGTCAACTAGTAAGATGCTAAGGCTAGCTAGTTATAACATGTTTATTTCTAACTCACAATAATATGTCACTTTAGCAACAACTCAACTTACTATGTTAGTGCGAACACACAATCCATCACCAACTAACCTAAAAATGAGGAAAGAGTAATTCATTAATCTAGTGCACATGGAGTTATATGCACAATGTTACAACCACAACAATGTTTATGTTCTCTGGTTTTCATTTCATAATCACATATCATTAAACTCAATAATAATTGGGAATCACACTTATTGACTTAAATATTCATATTTTCATTAAAGCTCTACAATATTCTTAATCACTATTACTATGTTGTTGTGAAACATTATTCTTTGCATTATCAAATAATATTATTGATTAAACTTGATATATTCAAGTGTTGTATTTCAGGAATTCATTTTCATGTAAATCATCACATTGTGTCTAAAACTTTTTTTTTAAGTTTCCATAGTTCAAAATGGTTTGTTTCCATGTAAATTTTTATAGATATATATCTTTCAATGGCCACAATCCCCTTTGAATTTATATCATAGGTATTAAAGTACAAATGCCACCATCTGACTTAAATCATAGACCATAAGATTTGTATATGATTACATTGGATTCCCATGTGGAACCAACTAAAATACATGCCCAATATGGTTGATTTTATTTCCTTAACTAAGATTCCTCAACACTCTCCTCCAGTGGAGAGAAACCCTAATAATAACAATTGCTCTATAAGAAAAACATTGCTTTGATAAGTTCCATAGTGAAAACTAAGATTCCTCAACACTCTCCTCCAATGGAAAGAAACCATAATAATAACAATTCCTCTAAGAAAAAAAACATTTCTTTAATAAGTCCCATAATGAATAATGAAGTTCAAATACAATTATTTGTAAATAGTTCAACTAGTTTACAAAATTGTTTTACAAAATCATGTCCCAAGTTGTTCCAACCACATCTATGCAATTAAAATCAATATCATTCATAGTCCATTATTTATTTCAATTCCATATAAATCTCGACGAGTTCTCTCTCAAAGGAAGATGGATATGAAGACACTTGATAATTGGTTTCATGCACTTTAATATTAATTTGAGGTTAATCATTTCAATAATGCATTCAAAATTTAATTTGTAATATAAAAATTCCCTCCCATAATGAACAACAAAAGAGTGAGGGAAAATTCATGAGCTTATACATAACCAATATTATTATCTATTGAAGCACTTTGAAAAATCAATAAAATCTAATGGAAAAAAAGTATGATTTATTAAAATCCAAAGACAAAATACAACGACAAACACCATTATAAACAACAATTTAATGTGGTAAAACTTTATAAGGGGAAACATCCATTCAGGCAAAGTACTGAATCTCATTAATCAAGAACAAGGAGATTAAATGATGGGACATTTTGCCATTAAGTCTACCACACACAATACGTATCCTAACCATGCACTATATACTTCTGAAAAAAAGTTACATGAGTAAAACTGCTGCCGATTATGCCAGTTACACAAAACTTCCCGTAAATAAATCAAATTTGTGTTAGTTGTCAATATTAACAATCTCCACCTTGACAATAAAATTTTCTAATACTTTTCCCAAGACTATTCATCACCTTTTTTCAAACCAAGAGAAACTACACACCATCGTAGCTTCTCTAATAATATTGGGTTTGTAAACATATCTGCACAATTTTCTTTAGTATGAACCTTTTTTATATCTACTCCACCTTCACCAATGACTTGTCTTACAAAATGATACTTAACATCAATATGTTTAGTCTTACTATGATAAACAGGATTTGTAGCCAAATGTATAGCACTTTGACTACCACAGAAGCATGCACACTGTTCTACAACCTTCCAATTTCTCTAAGTAGATCTTTCAGCCAAATTGCTTCTTTGCAAGCATGTGAGGCAGCAATGTATTCAACCTTTGTAGTGGATAAAGCAACTGTTCCCTGAAGCTTTAACATCCAACTTATAGCTCCACCTGCATGGGTAAAGACATAACCTGAAGTAGACCTTTTGTTTTCCAAACCACCTGCAAAATCTGAATCAACAAAACTGCATACAAAAACACGGTTATTGTTAAAGGTGATACAATATTCACTTGTGCCTCTTAGGTACTGAAGCACCCATTTCACTAAATTCCAATGTTCTTTTCCCATATTTTCCATGTATTTACTAAAAACACCTATCGTATGTGAAATATCAAGTTTAGTACACACCATTGCATACATTAAACATCCTATTTCATTGTAATATGGTACACGAGACACATAATCCTTTTCTTCAACACTACTAGGACATAAACCTAAGAAAGCTTAAAATGAGAAGCCAAAGGAACATTCACAGATTTTTCCTTATTCATTTCGAATCTTACAAGTATTTTCTCAACATACTTCTCCTGTGAAAAAATAAGCTTACCGTTTCTTCTGTCTCTGTGTATTTCAATACCCAAGATTTGTTTTGCGGCTCCAAGATCCTTCATATCAAACGTCCTAGCCATCAAAGCCTTCATCTTGTTAATATCATCCATGCTTTTACTCGCAATAAGCATATCATCAACATACAACACTAAGATAATGAATATGTCATTCAACCTTTTGAAGTATAAACAATGATCATGTTCACTTC
This sequence comes from Pseudotsuga menziesii, assembly GCA_001517045.1. NCBI lineage: Eukaryota > Viridiplantae > Streptophyta > Pinopsida > Pinales > Pinaceae > Pseudotsuga > Pseudotsuga menziesii. The sequence continues at coordinate 384,355 of LPNX011205070.1, forward strand.
TGGTATAACTTTGGCTCACCATGAAAGAATCAAACTTCTTGTACCATTTCTTGGGCGACTGTTTCATGCCATACAATGATTTCTTGAGCTTGCAAACTAATACTCCTTTATGATGTTGTACAAAACCTTTTGGTTGTTCCATACAATTCTCCTCATCTAAATATCCATGTAAGATAAGTTGTTTTAACATCTAGTTTCTCTAACTACAAATCAAGCAATGCAACTAGTGCTTACCCAACACGAATAGATACAAGCTTGACAACTGGTGGAAAATATCATGATAGTCAATACCTACCATCTGAGAGTACCCTTTTGCGACCAATCTGGATTTGTATCTTTCAACCTTACCATCAATTCCTTTCTTCAACTTGAATACCCACTTACCGTCCAACAATTTTTCTATCTTTGGGGAGTTCAACCAATTCCCATGTCTTGTTTTTCTCCAGATAATCAATTTCTTCTTTCATTTCCATATTCCACTTAGCATTGTCAACACAATCAATGGAATCCTGACAACAAGAAGGTTCTCCATCATCAGTACATAAACAGATGAAACAAAATCGATATACCTCTTCGGAGGATTTCTCTCCCTTGTTGATCTTCTTGGTGTAGGTAGTGGGGTTTCCACATTTTCTTGAATTTTTTCATCTTCTATTACTTTTTTCTCACCAAAAACTTCTTCTTGCTTCTTTGATTCATGAGAAGATTGGTTCTCCAACTGAACTAGTTGTTTTGATAGTACTTGTTTTTGTTCCACATCAAATTTTACATTTTCTAATTTAATCAAGGAGATTCATAAAAATTTACATCTCTGCTAATGACAATCTTGTGGGTAGTTGGATCCCACAATATATATCCTTTTGTTACATCATCATATCCAACAAAAATGCATCTGTTTGACCTAGGAACTAACTTAGAACGCTGATTTTTAGTTGTAGGAGCATAAGCTTCACAACAACAAAAATTTCAAATTCGAATAATCACAAGGATGACCAGTCCATACCTATTCAGAATTTTACAATTTATTGTCATTGATGGTGATCGATTTATTAGATAACTAGAAGTGGAAACTGCTTTTTCCCACATCTCTTACTCCAGATTAGCATTGTTGAGCATGCCTCTTGTTCTTTCTAGAAGAGTCTTATTCATGCATTCTACAATGCCATTCTGCTGAGGAGTGTATACAATCATTTCATGTCTTACGATCCCTTCTTCTTTGCAATACTTTTCAAACTCTAAAGAATTAAACTCACCTCCATTACCCATCCTTAAACATTTGATTGTCCTGCTAGTTCTTTTTTCCACCATAACTCTAAACTATTTAAACATGTTAAACACACCATCTTTTCTTTTTAAGACATGGACCCAAACTTTCCTTGAAAATTCATCTATAAACAATACATAATATGTTTATCCCCCATAGGAAATAGTAGGAGACAGACCCCACAAATCATAATGAATGTAATCAAGAACACCTTTACTAACATGACTGCCTGCTTTGAATATTTGTCTACAATGCTTTCCAAATATACAATGTATAGAAAACATCAAATTCAGAGTTTTCAGATTTTGAAGCAAATTGTGATTTATTAATACCTAAAGTCCTCTCTCACTCATATGACCAAGACATTGGTTCCATAATTGAGTGGATCCTGACATCTCTTCGGATACTAATGTTGTATCATTAACTTGAGGTCTTTCAACCAATTTGTAAAGGTTTCATGTTTTTAGTGCCTTCATGACCACTAAAGCACCCTTAGATGCTTTTAGTACTCCACTTAAACCTGTAAATTTATGACCACAAGAATCCAACACTCCTAAAGAAATTAATTTTTTCTTTAATTTAGGCACACGTCTAACATATGTTAGTGTTCTTATAACTCCATCAAACATTTTAATTTTAACACTTCCAACCCCAACAATCTTAAATGAATGATTGTCTCCCAAAAGAACTACACCATCATTAATTGTTTGATAGGAAGCAAACCAATATTTGTAAGGATAGATATGGTGCAAAGCACCATAATCTAATACTCATTCTTCATTATATTCAGAAACACTACAAATGGACAAAACCTCATCGATCATACCTCAATTAGACTTATAACTGAATTTGCCTTATATTTGTATTCATCTTTCTTAGATTCTTGTCTTTTCCAACAGTCCTTCTTGAGATGACCAGTCTTGTTATAGTACCAGCGTTTTAATTTTCTCTTTCTGCCCTTTGATTTAGACCTGGAAGTACCCCTTGAATTTTCTCCTTGTTATAGCTGATTTTACCACACATGGTTGATCACACATTTATGGCCCTCCCTGTCCCTCTGCAGACTCTTTGGACCCCATGGAATTATATTATACTTTGATGTTCCAATATCATCCCCAAAAATTGTGTGTTTATACCTATACAGGACTATTAAAGCAATACTCGCATGTATTTTCAGATTTTGACCTCAAACCTGTGTACATCGAGATGTGTGCAAAATGACAAGTATTTTTGGAGTTTTCCTCATATGAGTCTGAATATCTTGTCTCTTGGCCTTCCAAATGCCCTGAGAATGCTCAGATTCGACGCTTCGTTACCTCTTTGGAGCACTATATAAGGAACCCCTTGGATACATTGAAGGAAGAGAAAATTGAAGAGTAAGGAAACTATAGTCCATTGTTGCCTCAATTTTGCTTATACTTGAGTCTGCATCCCTTTGTCCCTTGGAGCACATAGTGTTCTTCCCAAGCTTTCCTTTTCTTTGTGAGCTTGCTATTGAGAGATGGAGGATTGAAGTGGTGGAGGCCCAGGTGGAGGACTCGGTTTCTCTAGTTCGCAGAAGTACCGACAGAGTTTGCCACTATTGTATCTCTGATTTATTAATAGAAATATATATTCGTGTCCAATTCATGTGCATTTTGAATATGAATATTGAATCCATGGATGTATTTAATTGCTTATACATGATTGATTATATATGCTAGAGTAGCTCTAACACATTTATATATATCATGTTTTATTTGTTTGTTGTTGTTGAGAGCAATTTATAATTGCAATTGCATTGGAAAAGCTCAACGAGGATCTACTTCAACCGTCCAGAATAAGGTACGGTTCTATATCCCTTAGTGTTAGATTTGCTTACTGCTCTTATATATTGGGAAAGATTGATTTCTGGTGTCATACTGTCTGTTGTGGTACCCCCAAGCCATAGGAAGTTTCTCTCCATAACAGAATTGGCGACTCCACTGGGGATGTTCCTTGTTTTTATTTGGGGTTTGGGGGCACAATGTGATTGACTTGCTCTCTGTTTCTCCCCGTTTCTGTGTCACATTTAGCAGTATGTTCATCCATTGACACTTCCCTAGAGTGGTTTGACCCTTGGCCTGCTTTACCACTTTCTTCTCTGTATACACAGGTTTTTGGCTAAAAGTCGCGTACATACGCAGGTTTTTGGTCAAAAGTCGCGTATCCATGTAGCTTTTTAGCCAAAAGTCCCGTATACATGCAGGTTTTTGGCTAAAAGTCGCGTACATGCGCTATTGTTCTTAGAACAGTCACGTACGTCCTCCCTTTTGGTTGAGTTTGATGTTGTGGGAAGTTGATGGGTGGGTTGTGAGTGTGGCTGGGTCTTCGTGGGTACTAATGTTGTATTTTGATTGCTTCTTTCATGACCAGAGACCGCTTTTTCATTGTTTTTTCTTTGAAAGTAGCTCTAGTCATTTATCTCCCTTTTTGTTTTGCCATTAGTGCATTAGTATTTTTGTCTCAGTGTCTTGCTTGGCTTGTGTTTTTTACTTGCTGCAAAGACTGAGAGTTTTAAAGACTTTTATTGCATTTTCATTCTTTTATATTGAAAATAAAAAATAATAGTTGCATTATTACTTGCATCTCACATATGGATTTAAGGAGGAACTTGCATTGGATTGCTTGGATGAGAGTTGTGTTTAGGCTTTCATATATGAAGGATTGCATTGGCATTTGAAAAGGAATGATTATTTATGCATCTCATGTAGTGGCATACCCTATTTTTCATTCTACAAAATTGCACTTGGCATTGTTTGTTAGGTGTGCACATTTATTTTACTGCTGAGTCACAATACCATTAGTTGCATGGTCATTTCCCTTTGAGTAATTACAACCATTAAAATCAACGCTTAATTAAAATGAATTACACATTTTTCTTTTATAGGGTTCATCAACAAGCTTAGGTTTTAGAGTCTTGGAATAGTTCATTGTGAGTCAATTCTCCAAGACTAATAAACACAAACAAGTAGGTGTCTACCCAGGTGAGAGAGTGAAATCCTTGGTATAATTAGTGTTTCTCAAGAGGCTCCTCTTACACAGAATTCAAGCACGAGGCAGTGCACACGATTGTGATTGGGATAGCCCTTGGTCACTTTCTGTGAATGCCATAGATATTTCCAAGATCGTATTCGTATATGGGGGATTTTGAGGTACTGCTTGGTGCTTTCGAGCTTAAGGCTTTTCTACCCTGCCCATACGATCGATCTCATATGTGACTGTCCGCCTGAACATTGATTATATTGGGGTGACCTTAGTTTCCTTACCTAGGTATCGTAGGGGGTACTTGCAGAGGTTATTCGGTAGGTGTCCTGTCCAGGTATGGGTCGAACAACACAGTCGCTTTACGCGTTGAAGCTGAGGGTCACTATAATTGGTTATGAACCTCCGCTTGTAGTGTATGGGAGTTTCAAGCCTGTCCTAGGCAAGACATACATGCTGGATTCAGGAGCTCACATACCCTCCCCTTGGTTTTCTTGTATTTTGGTTGTAGATTCTCTTAAGAGTGTGATCTTTGTGCGCTAGTTGGATTTTGGGATTGCAATTACTTGAGTATATTTATGTTCTCTTGAGTTCAGGTCCTTTAATGTTCGACATGCCTGATATCACTACTAGTATCTTGTCACCCGCTCCAAGTCCTAGTGAAGACACTGGTGTTGGACTGGGGGGCACCATAGCCCCTTACCTTGCTCATAGATTTAGGAGTGGTCATATTCCATCCTCTACTCCATTTGTTGAGGATTTTCACTCCCTTCGCCCGGTCTTAACACTAGTGTTCACCCTCACGGGGGTGGTAGTGGATACATGAAAATTGGATCTGCACCTTACATTCCTTCTTATGTCCCATTGTTCACCGCACTATTTCCTTTGAATGTAGTTGTCATGATCAATCCTACCTATATCCTATAGTTTGGACTCTTTACTGACCATTTCCATTTGTTTTGGACTAATATTGTTGTCATGTAGGTTCCAATTTCTGTACACTCTCTACAAGGCCTTGACTCATTCGTGCCTATGACAGGTATAATGTCGAACTGGCATATAGGTTAGGATTTCACATCCGCTTGCATTATGTATTGCCTTATGACCGTTTCATCTTAACCTTAGGTACATACCCATTCCATAATGTCACGAAACCTTCATGCTATTTTTAGAAGTGATATTATGTGAATGGTAGATCTTTCCTATACACGGGTTCCCTATTTAGACCCTATTTTGCATTTGATACTCATGCTAAGATTCCTCCTTTAGGTTGTGGGAGTCCCTTTTTAGTCACGCCATATCATTGAGCAAGAGCTTCATACTCCTCTTGAACTTTATGTTGGCTTGTCCCCATAGGGAATCCCTTGTATATATCAAGTTGTAATTGCATTTCATGAGTTTTTCTTGCCTTATTGAGCTTTATGCCGACTCCCTGCTTCAGAGTTATAAGCCATATAGCCCTAACTTGTCTCATGTCTAGCCAAGTAGAGCCTTTTTACATATCTTTTGCAGCTTGATCACCCCTTTACTGGGAGGAGACCTTCCCCCGAGTGTCGTTATCCTGCACATGTTTCCTTGCATTGAGAATAGGCATGTTCCACTGCTTGGAACTAGTTTTCATGTCCCTGACACTCGTCTCCTCCTAGCTATGTACTATAAAGCACTTTTATTCCTTTTCAAGCTTTTCAAAATATCTGAAAAATTCCAAAAAAAAAACATAAAAAGCCGAACGAGAAAAGACGTTATCTTTGGCAGCAATCGAGTCATGTCGCCTTTGAACAAAGCACTGTATATCACATCAGTTGGTTGGTTTATTAGTTTGACTTTAGGATTTGTACTCATTACTCTGAGTTTATCTCCACCGACTGGTTACGCTTCCAGTCCCCATGGAGCCTCTATTGATGCCTCCTGTGTCACAGAGATGTACTAGTTTGCATATCGAGTCCATGCTTCCTACCTTCAATCACCACTTGCCTTATGCTCTTGTTCGAAGGAAGTTGAAGCCTAAGTCGGCCATTCCTTAGTTATCTTGACTTTGCATGTCGGCCATTGCCGGTACTATTACCGGTTCGTGCACATCTTGTTTGTTGAGTTCTTCCACATTATACAGTGTTGCTACGTACCTTGTGTTGGTTGATGGGGGATGCCTTAATTCCCTCCTTCCAGCGGATTCCATTCCATTGACATCAGATCATTTATTCTGGAATATGAGTCTAGAGTCATTTGAGTGCCTTGAGACTTACAGTCATCAGTGGTAGGTTCTCTCACCATCGACAGTTTTGGGAATACATCAATGTCCCCTGATCGATGGACTCTTTCAAGTGTTCAACCTCAACACATCTATTCGCACTTATTAGATTGTGCTTTGTACCTTGATTCCCATTTTCATTATCGGTGGTTTATCTCACGTCTGTTAATGGTATACATCATTGAACGACAATCAGACGATGGACTACTATGTTCGAAATCGACACATCTATTCACATAGTAGGACATGTACTCGTAGCGGTTTGTGTAGAAGACCTTCAAGCTTGGTGGTCGTTCCATATATGCTACCTCCTTGATCGTGCCAATATTCATGATATTTCAGCTCTCGTGATGTCACATGCCCCAAATTGCAAAAACATTTTATGTTTTAAGAAACATTATGTTATATTTTTATTATAAAGTTTGTAATTAATGACCAAGTGGGGTCAAGGATAATTGAATGTAATTGCTAAATATTTTATTAATTAATAAATGAAAGATGAGACAACAACTTAAGGAGGCTATTAAATGAGTGTTTTAATGGTCACTTGGTGGAACAGGATGGGGTTGAGAGCAGATTGACACTTGGCAGTATCCTCAAACTACTTCTAGTTGTTGCAGGAGGCAACTTCCCTATTTTTGTGATCATGTTCCCCAAGAAAGTGGAACAAGAGCAGGTGGATCATTAAGTGAAAACTGACCCAAAATACCTAGGCATGCTAATAAAACTTCCCATTGAATACAACTGAGGCTGCTCATTCTTCACTTGTGAAAATTCTGAGTGAATTTAGTGCACAAGAAAATTTGATGGAGGCGACTAGCAGAAGTTTGTTTTGAGTGAAAAGTGCTAAAGTTTTGAACTAGTGCAGCTATTTTAAGTTGAGTTCATACTGCTGCAAGCAGAACATATTTACTGCTGAATACTCAGTAGAGTTGCAGAGGATTACTAAACTAGATCTCTCACCCAGTACTTCTACCAGGTGGACCAGCAGACAAGCTCGAGGGTCCTGAGATTCGTAGTTCAGCTATCTCTAGGAGTTGGTTGGGAGGAACAGGTTCTTTAAGCTGTTGTCACCTCTTCTACATTTCCAGGTTCTACATGATTTTTTTCTAATTTCTAATTGCATATCTAGGATCAAGAAGTATTGAACTTAAGGGATAATGTGTTATGTTTATGTTCTTCTGTCATTAAGAATTATTGAATGAAATCTTTTACTGCAAAAAGATAGTCAAATTCTGGGTTAGATATAGCTTAGAATAAATGATTAGAAGAATTTCCAATTTTACTGATAGATAAAAAAATACCTAATTGTATTTTTCCACGCCTTTTTAAAGGTAGTACTCTAGTACAGTAGGTTAGATTAAATTCTGATAGATAATCAAATGAAGTGTGCTTGAATGTGTTTATTTACCTTTTACTGATTTTATAGGGTTAATCAAAAGTAAGTTTTCTTTTCTATTTCAGAAATTTTCCTTAAACAGAGTACATTATCATAAAATAAACAAAACTATCTCTAAGAAAGATTTAAAAAATATATAAACATAGTCTGTGCACTGATTTACACAGTGAATAAATTATTTACTATAAGCCTATTATTATAGTAACTAAAAGACATTATAAAAACATAAAATAAATAAGCAGGATTAACTTAAAGAAACAATAAAATGAGGCTAGAAATTACTTAGATAATTTCATCATTATTCTAAGTAAGAATCAAACTCTAATAGATTAGAATTAAATATTAAACTCTGTAAAGATTTAAAATTAACTAAAATCTTACAAAGACCCTAATTGGAGAAAATGTCGAACATGAACTCCATTCTCCTGTCTTTTTAAATGTCAAACATGACTTCCATTCTCCTGTCTTTTTCCAGAAGAAGGTTAATACAATTTTACTCCTATTTACTTAACACATAAATTCTTCATTATACAAACACACTCATCTATCTTTATAATCTTAAAATTTTAGATAAACTCTTCACAGGAACAATATTAAATATATTTAACAATTATAAACTAAGACAAGTTAAGTAAAGATCCTTTATACATTTCAACCTAAGAACACAACAAAACGTGGGTTAAAATAATTAAATCTATTTTTAATTATTTTTCGGAATAATTGTTTTACAGATAGAGAACGAAATTTAAATGTTGTTTCAACACCAATGTTTATATTACCAATTATATAAGTTACAAAACAGTAAGATTTAAAGCTTATTCAAAATTTAAACATCATCTAAACCCTAACTTCCTTTATCAAAACCACTATTGTATCCACACAAGTTACGGCCTAATGGCCTTTTTACAACAAAAGTCGCGGCTTAAAATCCTGTTCTAAAATAACATACTCTGTAATCAAACTATGACCTAGAAGGCCACATAAGTATTTTATCAAGTCATGGCCGTGAAGTCCCCAAAATATTTGATCATGCTACGACTGCTAGGGCTTCAAAATTTTCTTAACAACACATTCGAGTCTCGGCCACATGGCCTTTCTAAACAAACAACATGTTATCCCTAAAGTTGAACCTAGACTACAGGGGTTCAAACTTAAAGAAATATTTTTCAAAAATGTACAAATCAATGAAATCAAACTGAAAATACAAGCTGGTATGAAATCAGGGCTATAAGGGAAAATCACACAATTATGAATGAACTAGGCTAGTATATCATGAGAGCTATGAGCAAAATCAAACAACTATCGAAGAATTAGGCTAGTGTGAAATCAGAGCTATAAGAAGATCATGAAACCATATAGGAACCGTATAACATAAAACAAGACACAAGGTCCAATATCTCAGTAACTACGATCATAAAGTCATGAAATAAAACTGCCTCTGTTTTTTGAAAGTATAAAGGATAATTGTGTTTCAAAAATAAGAATCAATGTAATGGAATTCACTGGACCATATACATGATAAATTATAAGAAACAAAATTCATAACATACAGAGACAAATCATAGTCATGCTCATTCAAAGTAGAACCTGCATTGAAGCTGTAGAGTATCTTATGTTATACAGCTAGTGCTCAAAACTGGGCTTTCATAACTCCAAAATTGCCAACCCCTCTCCCCTTTGTCTCCTCTAGAGACTCTCCTTAAATACTAAATATATGCTTGTTTAAGCTAACTATAAGATCCTATTTCTAAGGATCCATCCTTCTCAAAAATAGGGAAGTCAATCCCCTTTAAACAATCTTTGAGTACAAGTGTAATATAAAAGAGACATCTGTCAATAAACAAAACTGCTTTTACAAGCAAACTATAACTCTAAACCCTTAAATGGAGCCTCTAAAATGGAGCCTCGAACTCTGATTGGAAACCCATATAAATGAATAAAACCAGCAGCAACCGCTTGATTGTAAATTCCACTACCCTCCTCAAAAGAAGATATATCTTGGCGATATAAGCTGTATGGACTTGTTCTGATTTTCTGCCTGAATAATAGGATCTAGAATTAATATACTCTGCCATTTGGTGTTTGCGTTGACACTTGGGCTTCTCAAATTTCCCATGTAACTATTATCATTCTCTTGATGATCTGCATGGAGCTGTGCAACTAAATCTGCACTGTCCAATCCAACATTATCTGCTATAATAGTTGGAATTGCTCTGAGTGCATGAGAAAAAGCATCAATCACAAGAGACTTATTTCCTGGTGTCCTCCTTGCAAGTTCATCAACTTGCTTTGCCATGAGCATTTCAGGCCATCCACCTCCAAGAATCACTCTGCTATCTTGTACAGTTTGTACTAGCATACATAGTGCATCATGCAAAGACCTCTCAGCTTCATCCAATACATGGAAACTTGCTCCTCTTTCAATGAAACTGGTTTAGAATTCTTCAGTTGACCATCACCCATTCGCTTTCCAGATGGCTTAGATTTGCTTCCACTATACTCTGACTTTACAGTGCCCAGCTTCTGAAGATCAGAACATGAAGCACCGGGGGTTCTTTTAGAAGGTAGATGTTCTTGTCTTCTCTTCACCAACATTTGTATGTACCGGATTCCCTAAGAGATTAAGAGCCAGTAAAGAATTATAGTTGGTTGCAAGCTAACCAAGCGCTTTCATTGTGGTTACTTTGTTGAAGCTCAAGTCTAAAACTGTCAGCTTCAATAATCTATGAAGACCTTCAACATCACTTATCTTGTTACCAGCCAGGTATAACTCCTTTACTAATGTACAATTATCCAAACCATGACCAATTCGAGAAATCTTGTTATAGCAAAGATCAAGCACACGCAGCCGAGTTAGTTCTCAAAGTCCTTCAATAGCAGTAATTTTGTTCCTAGATAAATCCAGTACATGAAGACTTTTTGGCAGATATTCTGAGGTAATGCGCACTATGGAGTTTCCTGACAAATTTATTGTCCGAAGGCTATTAAATGGTGCAAGAGCTGGTATTAATCTCAAACCAATACAAGAAATGTGAGCCACTGTTGAAAATGCATTTAGCGATCGAATGGAATTATTGGCTAGCTGTATTTCTTCTGGTAAATTACCATCCTGGAAACTGGTCTCCAAAAGTACCTTTGAAACATCAGCACCTGAATTACCAGCTACTATACCTACATGATTAGTAAATCCATTTTCTTTTAAAGAAACCCCATTTTTAAGAGAAAGAGACCATGTATCTATGCTGCTAATCCGCTCCTCCACACGACTTATATTCGATTGTTCAGATGAAAAAGCCATCCATTGGTTGTAATATTGAGACTTAGGATTTCTGGATAGATGATCCCAATCTGTGTGTCTACTTTGTAAGTTTCAAATATTTTGTCTGTTACTAAGAGCATCTACTATGTTATCATCCTCCAAAGATTTCAGCCTTTCTAGACCCTCCTGCTTTTTTGATGATTTGTATTGATTCCAAGTTTGTACTTCCCTTAAGCCACATAACTGCCATCAACAGCCAAAGATGCGAAATGTTCTTTGTCTTGTGAAAGGATTTTGGAACTGAGCGTGGTCATTGCAATGTTCATCAAATCAGACCTGAAGGATTTTGCATTTGCCAGTTTATTTCCTTTTATCAAAACACACAAATTGTAAGCTTTTCTTCCACATGAGTGCCATCATGATTGCTTTTCTATCTGATCTTGGTATCCAAATTGAAACCTGAGTGATCACTTTGACATCTGGATGCTGCCAGAAACTGAAATTTTGTTGGAGCAGATCTGATGATAACACAACACATATGATAACCAATACTGAAGTCGCATTTCGGTGGGACTGTAACAACCAAACCCCATACAACCAGTGCAGGAGAAACCTCAGGCGAGACTGAGGCTTACCAGGGTGGAAACGAAGCGTGGATTTCTTGTAGGGTATCCTTCAGTGGTTTCCAGCACACGATTTCCAATTCAAACACCTGCACAAGTGAAACCACTGAATGTTAAAACTCATACAAGTAACTAAGGAAATAAATACGTGAACAGTCCAAAAGAATTATAATTTTGTTTAAAAACAAAATGTCTTACCTGAAAGTGGATTCTCGGCCCCGTAATGGTATAGTAAACAGACCCTAGCGACGAGTAAGGGTACACTGAGCTACAAGAAGAACTACAGTTGAGAAAACCCCAACGAGAAATGTGCAAGCCCAAAGCTAAAACCACGATGGACACCAATAAAAACTGAAGGCACACTATTTTTTTTTACTCAAATAGAGTCCACCATTGCACAAGAGCCGAAGGAAATCCCACGCAGAGGCCAAGCAATGGCGAAACAACCTCACCCACAGAGTAAAGCAGTGGCCACATAAACCTTACACGCAGAATAAAACAAATGGAAAAGGAGGCTTGTATAGAGTTAAAATAGTAACATTAAGGCCATGCGACCATGAGCCTGCAGCTCTCCCACTTCAAAGCAGGGATAAAAGATAGGTAAACACGAGAATTTAGGGTTTAGGGATATTTTTACAATGGAACTCCAAAATTCAAAACCCTGGCCAATAATCACCTACCACGTGGCGTTGGATATATTTGTGAGTTGTGGGTTTAACATTATAGTTCAAGACCCGAAGGAGCATCCTGCACACACATTTGTTTTATATAATAACTTGGTTATAACCCTTTTCAACAATAGGATAATATCATAATATGCAAGTTATAATCTTAAAGATAATGGTGATAGTCTTTGAATAAACTAGGGTTTACAAACTATGTTTATGCACCATGTAAATGGGTAATAGTTATACAAAGAAATTCTTTAACCTAGATTTCATCATAAATAACACCCTGTGATAAACTATAAGACCTTGTAGAAAACCTATAATAATATTTTGGTGAAAAACACTTATGTGTGTAAGTTCGTATGTATAGAAGGATTCTAAGTTTGATTCCTAGTATAAGTGTTAATACTTAGTTTGGATATAGGGTAATAATGATTTTCAAATCTCCTTATGAGACAAAGATTATGTGAAGGCTAGGTTGAATAGATTTTATAAGTATATTATCTTTCCCTCCTTACACAAATAGTAACACTATTGATTATCGATATAGTGCTCATAATATTATAATTCTACCTGGTAAACACTTAAGCAGTTAGAAGCCTGTTTTTCTGCATAACATCTCTAGTTCTATATATGAATATCAAATATTATATCTTAGGACTATACCTAGATTTAGTTCTTTCTAGGTTTACATAACATTCAATTATCGTTGAGACAATCATCGATGAATTGCCATGGTATCAAGTAATAAGGTATTAGAGGACCTTCTATACAAATTACCTATCATTAGAAGTACATACAGGACCTAAACTGATAACAGATAGATAAAATTTAGATGAATAAGTATACTTGAAGCAAAGTGGAAGAACAACTGGATTATGTTCAGTTTTCCAAACACTTATATTTATCAAAAAATTAAATTAAACATAAATATACAGATCAATGATATGTCATTTATTTGATCAAAGTTGTAAATAAACAAATTTACTAGCAATAAATTTTATGCTAGTTGAGATAATAATCTTGATCCGAAAACTGGTTACAAAACGTCATACCTATATAAGACCTATAAAAGAAGTATCACTTCACTGCATTAGCTAAAAAAACAAGTAAGCCTCGAACTCAACTGAAGTTCCTTCATATTTTTCACAAAAAAAGTAAAACAAACTTTAGCACTTAGTAATTAATCAGATGTTCCTATTCATGTTGTTCCAAATCATAACTTGCTAAATCAAATCCTTAACAATGATTTATGGAAACAAATAATTAAGTATGCAGATCTCTAAATTAACAAAATAATCAGTTCTAAGTTAAGCTTGATTATGTTAACCGTTAACAGTTAAATGTTCCTCAGTAGTGACGATTGCAAACATTTAATGTCATATGAAAAATTTTAAATTTTTACGAATTTTTGGAGTATTACACGTGATCTTGATTCCAATGTATATTAGATATCTTCATCCACGATGGAGATCTTAATCCATTGTATATTGTATTTGGTGACGACCACACATGAAACTTTGTATATCATGCCTATTCATGGCCATTGTACTCTTATGTATCCGGGACTGCTATATGTATTTGCAGTCACATGGATAGATTGATTATTGTATTATATTGATGAGTGGTTGGTTCTTCCACTTGGGTCTTCATTACTCCACTTCTGGGATGGATGTTATAATGTATTTTGGCCATCATGTTACCCCTCTGACCTCACACATTAGGGGGCATCTGTTATAGCTGATTTTACCACACATGGTTGATCACACATTTATGGCCTTCCCTGTCCCTCTGCAGACTCTTTGGACCCCATGGGCTTATATTATACTTTGATGTTCCAAGATCATCCACAAAATTTGCATGTTTATACCTATACACGACTTTTAAAGAAATACTCGTGTGTATACGCATAATTTGACCTCAAACCAGTGTACATCGGGATGTGTGCAAAATGACAAATATTTTTGCAGTTTTCCTCATATGAGTCTAAATATCTTGTCTCTTGGACTTTCGAATGCCTTGAGAACGCTCGGATTAGGCCCTCCATTACCTCTTTGGAGCACTATATAAGGAACCCCTTGGATACATTGAAGGAAGAGAAAATTGAAGAGTAAGGAAACTATAGTCCATTGTTGCCTCAATTTTTATTATACTTGAGTCTGCATCCCTTTGTCCCTTGGAGCACATAGTGTTCTTCCCAAGCTTGCCTTTTCTTTGTGAGCTTGCTATCGAGAGATGGAGGACTGAAGTTGTGGAGGCCCAGGTGGAGGACTCGATTTCTCTGGTTCGCAAAAGTGCCGATAGAGTTTGTCACTATTGTATCTCTGATTTATTAATAGAAATATCTTTTCCTGACCAATTCATGTGCATTTTGAATATGAATATTGAATCCATGGATGTATTTAATTTCTTATACATGATTGATTATATATGCTAGAGTAGCTGTAACACATTTATATATATCATGCTTTCTTTGTTTGCTGTTGTTAAGAGCAAATTATAATTGCAATTGCATTGGAAAAGCTCAATGGGGATCTACTTCAACAGTCCAGAATAAGGTACAATTATATATCCCTTAGTGTTAGATTTGCTTATTGCTCTTGTATATTGGGAAAGATTGATTTCTGGTGTCATACTGTCTATTGCAGTACCCCCAAGCCATAGGAAGTTTCTCTCTGTAACACTTCTCTTTCTTTGGATTGACCTCCAACAACCAAAGCTTCAGGTGTAGGAGTTTAAAAACTAGATTTCTTCCTCAATTCCTCAGACTATAATGCTCCAACCACAATGTCAAATTCCAAGGTATCAGTTGTAATAAGGCCAATTGAAGAAACTGGTTGAACCCAAGATTCAGGTAAGGTACATAAAAGATTGATTGTTTTATCCTCATCGTCAATTTTATAATCCATACTAGTCAACTGGAAAATAAGAGTATTAAAAGCATTCAAATGATTTGTTATCTTTGTGCCTTGTTTCATTTTCATATTGTATAGTTTTCTATTCAAGTAAATTATGTTTGTCAAAGATTTCTTTATATACATACTTTCTAACATGCTCTATAGGCTTGCTGCTGACTTTTCTTCAACAATATTAAACAACACATCATCCGCAAGACATAATCGAATTGTGTTAAGTGCTCTGGCATCTAATTCTTCCCATTCATCATCCGTCATAGTTTGGGTTTTATCTCTCTTACCATCTAGGGATTTCTGCAACCCTTGTTGTACTAACAGATCCTGCATCTTTAATTTCCATAATTCAAATTTATTTTTACCACTAAACTTCTCAATTTCAAACTTTCTACTAGACATTGTTGTGATTTTTTAATAATTATAAAAATAGTTGTACCATATTCTCTGAGTACTCAGGCGTCAAATTTTTTTATGGGGCTCCTCGATATCTACTGGGGTCATTTTTTTTATTCTCCTCTCTGCAGCAGTGGCTCTCTTCTCCACATACAACAACGAACTGATTCTCCTCTTCACGCGACTTCTCTACGATCCAACAACACTCTATGATCTAGCAGCGACGTTTGTCTTCAACAACGTCTACTACTCCTTACTAGTGGCTCTCTTCAGCATCGATAGTTCTTCTCTTCAACGACCTCTACTACTCCTCACTGGCGACTCTCTTCAGCAGCAGTTCCTTCACCAGCTACTCCATGATTTAGCTTCAACAACACTCTCCACGACCATGGTGTTAGCCAACCTCTTCACCACATGCAGCAATAGATGGTAGTAGCATCAAACAATAGAAGAAACAACAATGGATCCACATTGTTAGTCATCTTGTTGACCCCCTCTTCTCCATGACTCCACAATTCAACATAGACGGGATATCCTTCTTCAACACGATCCGAAGCATTGGGGCTCTACCTTCGTGATCCAGCTCTATATCGGTTCTTCACAACGAACAATGGTTCAAACATATAGACTCAGTGTCGTCAACAACCTCTGACAACTTCTCCACGTTCACACTGGTGTCTTTAGAGAAAGATACTCTCTCCCAAAGGTAGCGTCCTCCACCTTCATACAGGTGTCTTCAAATCCAAATGCTCTCTCCCACTCAATGTCTCTCTTCTCTCACCTCACTCTAATACCACTTGTTAAAACTCATAGACAAAATAAAAGGACAAACACCATTATAAACAACAATTTAATGTGGTAAAACCCCATAGGGGAAACATCCACGCAGATAAAGTATTAAATCTCATTAATCAAGAACAAGGAGATTGCATGATGGGTCATTCTTCCAGCCTACCACACACCATGCCTATCCCAACGATGTACTATATACTTCATAAAATAAGTTACATGAGTAAAATTGTTGTTGATTATGCCAGTTACACAAAACTTCCCGTTAAAAAAGAATAGATAAATCAAATTTGTGTTAGTTGTCAATATTAACATGATCAATGTGTTCAAGAGTGTAGGAACAAGGTTTGTGACCTTATGGTTGATCTAAACATTTATTAGTTTGAATTAAATCTTACATTCAACCATTATAATAGATTGAATTATTGTTTCAACTAAATTAAAGTTTTATTAATTCACTTGGATGCACATCAGATTGTATACAATATTTGAATTGGATTTTACTTTAAATATTATAATAAATTGAATTACTATGTTTAAAATAAATTAAATTTTTATCAACTCATTTAGAATGCATATTACCTTCAAATATCATAATACATAGAATTACTGTCTAAAATGAATTAAATTTCTATCAACTCACTTTGGAATGCACATTAGTTTGCTCAAAATATTTAACCAAAAACTATAACAATTATTCTAGTGATCAATTAAACTAGCAAAAAGAAATATCTAGTGATGAAGAATGTGTCAAGGAACATCCATCAAAGAATTTCTATCTTTAATAAAGAAGGCCACATTATTCATCAATAGTAAATCAAGTGGTGGTAATGAAAGTAAAAAGAAATAGTAAATCATGTGAAGTCCATAATGGAAGTATAAAAACATTAAACAAAGAAAACAACATTATTCATCGTATAAAACACCTAATGAAAATAAAAATAAATAGTAAACCATGTGAAGTCTATAATAGAAGTATAAAAACATTGAACAAACAAAGCCACATTATTCATCAATAGTAAATCATGTAAAATCTGGGAAGTCCATAATGAAAATAATAAACTTCCAACCAACTAAGGCCATTGGTTTGATTCACTCAAGTTAAAAACGCATCTCAATAATATTGATCATGAATTATTTAGATATTAACCAAGTCTATTACTAAAAGAATAAAAGAGACATGTATGGAAAAATTAATACTCTAACACTGTCAAAGTTTAAATGCTCTAAAAGATATATTATTTTTATTATATATTTTATACTAGAGGTTTTTTTCAACAGAAATAATTATAACTTCATATTCATCAAAATATAAAATCAAAGTTATAATGCTTTTACAAAAAGTTGTTAAACAAAGAGCTACTTGAAATGCATAAACCCATCCATATCTCCAACAACCTTATTTGAAAGAGTGTCAGCCACACATTTGAATTATCTATAGATATGAGTGAAAATGATAAGACAAAACTATTTTTTCAACTCTTGCACTATGTTTGACCACTATTCAAGATGAAGTACTTGAAAAATAGAACTATCAGCCCAATCAATCACAACTTTAGAGTCTCATGCAATATGTAAATTGAAAATACCTCTCTTTTGGGAAAATCAAAGTAGCCCCCATAGGACAAGTAGTTATGCATTGGTATTGGTACCAAGACCAACACCCATTCACAAATTAATAATGTGGTTCCTTTTAACTTGAAGGACCATGTGACCACCACAAACCACTTCATTCTTAGCTCCATCAAACTAACCTATAGATGTAAGGTCATCAAAGTAATCCAAAGAATGTGACTTAACATTTACAATGGAGTTACCATAATCATATAAAATCAATGTTGTATTAATAATTTTTTAACAAAATCAAAATTAATCAAATATTCTTTATAAATTTGACTTGAGTAAACACCAACCCCTCTTCAAAGTTTTAATAGGGTATGGGAATACAACATGCTTCTATCATCTAATTTTAGGTCTAAAATTTACACATTTTAGGTCTAAACTTTACACGAGTGAATCATGGAACCAAGAGTAAGTAAGTCATTCTTAAATAGGTTAAATAGGTTTTACAATAATATGGACATTTTTCTTATGTCCATGTAATTAGAACAATTAGTAATAATTAATTGAGAAAATAATTTATAAATAAAAGTTCACCAGATCAAGTAGCACACCAAGCAACTGGCATGTAATCTTTCTACCACCATTCAATTATTGCTTCATAACTTGTACCAAACTTAGTTGTGTTGTAGTCAATTCTTGGGTTAAGATTGTTGTTTGGTTCAAACTTGAACTAGATTGACAGTTTTTGCACCGTGAGCACTAGGCTGGCCATGGCAGAATGATGGTCGATGGCTGAAATGACATCTCGAGATATCAAATGATTTCTGGTCTACCTTTCACACCTATAATATTCACGCAAATATACAATGCGAACACGACCTTACATAAAACCAATCAATCTTAAGAGAGCCTTATTCTTCATGCACACATATTCTCAACACCTCTAACCCCACCAGGTTCGGCTTCGGGTGTTTGCACTATACAGAAATGTTCCCAAACTTTCCTTCCTTCTATACAACTAATGCAAAAATTAGTTCTAGCAATGAGATTTGAAGTGAGATTCCAAAATTCATCCAGTACCTCTATCTCTTGTGTCGCATAAGCGACTGGCTGGTCCCATTTTTCTAACAGATTTTCTATGCTCGCCACAACCTCTGGCACCATATATTTTAGCACTTGTGGGGTGCTGATTATAGCGTCTCATATTGTGTAAATTTAATGCAGAGAAACTCCCTAATCAATTATGGTTGGGGATTAACAATTCTTGGTCGAAGATCAACACAATACACATAAAATTCTTCACATAGGAGTAGGTCCAAGAATGAAACTATGGAAAACCTAGAGGGACAACTCCATAGGATCCTAATAGGCTTCCTCCATATTTTGAATCACTCCCATTGTGTTTCCATAAAGCATTGTGTATGGGGACCCCAGATACCCTACGATTCGAAATGCTTCTCGTGCATGACCACTTCTCTACAAACCCCAAGTCTATTAAGCCTGATACCAGATGAATCACACAAGCATGATACCAGATGAAGCACATAAGAAAAAAGCATCAGGAACAATAATTTTTACATTGGAGAACTTTTATAGGGAAAACCAATAACCGATAGATCTATTATCCTTTTGATCAAATACCATAAGACCACTTCTCTACAAACCTCATGTCTATTAGGTGTAATGATCGATGAAACATACATGAATTTTACACTAAAAACATTTTATTGAGAAAACCAACAATGGACAAATCAATTATCCTTTGATCAAGTACCATGGGATACCCAATAATGAATCATTTGTATAAAATCTTCTATTTTCCATGCAAGTGTACATTACTATACAAATCATATATGAATAGATGGGATGTAAAATGTCCATCATTCAAGTTGGCACATGTTATTCTTTATATACCTCCCCTAAACACTTCCCTTAAAATAGGTTGAGTTGGTGTAGAGTTATAGATAAACATTTCCCTTAAAATAAGCCGGGTTGGTATAGAGTTATAGATAAATAGTTGTTATTGGCATTAGAGGAAATTTGGGGTCTAAAATGGGCCTTATAAGAAAACGTGCCAAAATAAGTTTTTGTGAGTTGGAATTCAAGAACCAATAGAATTTCAATAAAATAAGTCAACCATAATGGTTGAATTGACATATTTGTCATTAAAAAAAACTATTTTTTTTGTTCATATTTTCGACATATCTCATTGTGTTTTTACTCAAATTTCGATCAGGAGAGCTCATTGGATGTGGAATTTGATTCCGCATCCAACGAGTACCCACACTGCATACTTTTGATGGACCTCGCTACCCCAAAAACAAGAAATACCTAAAAAAATGTGATGATGATGTCATCATCACATTTTTTTAGGTATTTCCTTTTTTGGGGGTAGCGGGGTCCGTCAAAAGTATGCAGTGTGGGTACTCGTTGGATGCGGAATCAAATTCCGCATCCAATCAGCTCTCCCGATCGAAATGTGAGTAAAAACACAGGGAGATATGTCGAAAATACGAACAAAAAAAGTAGTTTTTTTCTTTCTTCCTCCAAAATTAATCAATATTATTTTATTATTTTAACTATTATTTTATTATTTTAACTATTATTTTATTATTTTCCTTAGGAGGCCCATTTTAGACCCCAAAATTCCTCTAATGTATCAACTTCTGTTGTAAAAAATATTTCATAATGAGAAATTAAGATGATATTATGCCCAATATTATTGTGAATTGTATACCATTTATTGTATGATTTTATTTTTTCTTCCCTAATTAGCTTCATTATTTGTCTTACATAGAAACTCTATGTGATGATTTTTTACATAGGTTATCACCAAGAGTCATTCTCGGATAAGAAAGGAATAGGGGGGCAAATGCAAATATCATTGACACGCCTAAAGCTAAAATTACTAGCATGAACTCAAAATTTTGGTCACCAAGTTGTAGATCTCACCCTACTATGGTCATATGTATACCTTACAACCTGATTGTTAGTTTAGGAAGTTACATCCCTTCTATGAAGTACAACAATTCAAAAACGAAGATAAATTTATTGTTGCAAGATCCTACACATGATCATAGAAGCATTGCTATGGTATGAGTTGAATTTATATGAAAACTCCATCTTTCAAACTATTGGAAGGAGAAATAATAAAAAATGGTGTTACCTAAAACATTATTCCCACCAAATGATAGATGGCTAAATCCAACAATTCAAATGGCACATTTTTCTTAGAGTGATGGATGAAGAATCAAAGTTAGTTACCAAGTTCATTGGTGTAGTGATTACACAAATTTATAAATATCTCCATGTGGTTGATATCTTCACTCTTGAAGATATATGTGAAAAGGAAAAGTTAGCAAAGGAATCCCAACGATGTTGTTGGCACAAATTCTTGACAAGGAAAGAAAGTTTTCCCTAAATATAATGCACATAAAAATCCATAAGATGGGACTATAGAATATGATGCTGACTCCAATTCGCTAAAAAAGGGCGAAACACATTGAAGAAGAGAAATGTTTCAACTTACAAGTATTGCAAGTGTGAAGGACATCCAAGGGATGAATTTTGGATACAAGAAAGCCAACAAGAAACAAAGGAATGTGTCTTTTGTCTTCTTATATTATAGAGAATAAATTGTAAACTACAAATTTGAAGCTTGTTATGAAGCTATGAGACACTATGGTATTCTAAACTCTAATCTAGAACTATTATCTCTCTCTATTACGTTAGTATCTCCTCCACTCTCAGTGCTCATATTATAGAAAAAAAAGGGAAGCGAATTAAAAAACAAACCCTTTCCCCTCCCTATGCTAGGTTTTTGATAGATACAATTAGGGTTGGGTTTATGTTTTTTGAAAACTCTTGGAATTTTAATGATGCTTCTAGAATATCTAGTTTATTTCATCATGTCACTAACTGCCATTGGTGAATCATGGCAAGCTAACATGCCGGCCACTAGGACCTATGAGGAATAATTGGATTGTTTCCATGTCAAGGGCATAACTTTCTCATACATACATTGTTTAATGACTCTTCAAGGATCCTCACCAAAAGTGTCGCCAAAAAGATAATTAGCAATGTGCTTTTAAAAATCCTCACCATAAGTGTCACTAAAGAGAGAATTGGCAACAGACTTTTAACAACCATCACTAAAATTGTCACTGAAAAGGGACTTGGTGACGAGATTTAAATAACTTTAAATAACTGTCAGAAAAATATTTATGGTGACACTTTTTCACAACCTATCACCATAAATGAATTTGGTGACGATTTTTTAAGGTTCGTCGCAGGCATGACTGTCACCAAAAGGGATTTGGTGATGGGATTTGAAGAACTATCACCAAAAGAACTTATGGAGACAATTTTTCATTACCTGTCATCATAAGTAACTTTGGTGATGACCATTTAAGGTCTGTCATAGGCCTGATCATCACCAAAAAGGGATTTGGTGACAGGATTTAAGGAACTGTCACTAAAAGCAGTTATAGAGAATTTGTTTTATAGCTCTTCACCATAAGTGACTTTGGTGATGACCGTTTAAGCTCCGTCAAAAGCATGACCGTCACTAAAGGCCTTTTTTCTTGTAGTGTTAATATCAAATGCACCATTTTTCTATGTCTACAAGTGTACCAAAACAACAACATGCCAAAAATACATCAATGCTCCACTTTGGTCAAGATGAATCGAAGTTCCACATTGGTCTAAGTGCATTGGATCTTTGACACCGATTCCTACTGCAATGTCAACAACCCTAAAATACATCAGAGCTCCTCTTTGGTCTTGGTGCACAAGTGCTTCACATTAGTTAGGAGGATCGGTGTGCCATGACCCATGTGCACCAAATATCCAATATCCCAAAAAACATGATTGCTCCTCTTTGGGAGGGGCACACCAACGCTCTTCTTTGGTAATGGTACACCAAGAGTCCTCTTTAAGGTGTGGATGCATTAGTGATAATATTTGGTATGGCAGCACTAGTGCTCCTATTTAGGTATGAGTTCATTGATGTTCTTAATACACCAATGCGTCGATTATTCATATATCTTTTAACTTATTGAAAGAGATGGGGAAAACATAAAGTTGGTTTTTAAAAGGGGGAAAAAGAGAAGGTATGTTTCATGTCTTCATTTCATATGGTTTTACAAGAGAGAAGACGAAGAGGAGGTGGTTCTACAAAGAGAATGCAATACAAAAAGCCTTGAATGCAGGGAAAGAAAAAGATTATTGTAGCCAAGCAAATTTTTTTTCTTCATTATTTATTTTATTTCTATTATTTTTCCATTTCTCACTATTTTTCCTAATTTCTTAGCTATTTTTTATTCTTTTTTGTTTAAGGGTATTTTTCTCTATTTCTTAGGTTAATGGTGGATTCATTTTATGTTTTTACATCAACATATATAGATAGGAAATGTAAAACAAGTTCATCAAAGAAAAGGGTGCAATTTTGTGCAACATGAGTGCATATCCACATAGGTTTTCACCTTCCTTTATTTGTAGGCTCACGAGGTTTCTCCACGCAGGAGTGTGTTTTCCCCTAATGATCTTGGAGCATGAATGCTCATCTTCTCTATGGATGCATCGATGATCCTATTTAATGTGTGGGAACACTAGTTCTCCTCTTTGGGAGTGGATGCATTGGTGCACATATTATGTCAAAGCACCACATAACAATTCACTTTTTTTTTAAATTATTAAAAGAAGAAGGAAAATCCTAAAGTTTATTCTTAAAAAGAGTAAAAAGTGAGGGTTTATGCCATTTCTTCATTTTGCATGAGACAAGAGGAAGAACAGGTGTCTTTACATGAGAGTGAATGTAAATATCCATCAATGCATGGAAAGATAAAGAGTATTGCAGCCAAGTAACCATTTTTTCCCTCTTCATTATTTCATTTCTTCGTGTTATTGATTTTATTTTTGTTTAATTCCATTTATCACTAGAAAATGAGGGGAAAATACAACCAACAAGGGGATGCATGCTTGTGCAACATGGTTGTGTATCCCCTGTTAGTGTTGGAGTTGTACCCTTAGTTTTTCCATCTCTTGTTTTTATTTTTATTTTTAGTTCACTCTCCCTCTATATGTTAGCCATAGTGTTTAAACCCTTTTTTATTGTAACAATGTTTATTTTCTTATGTATATAATGCATTTTCTACTTAATAAATTAAAACTTGGCTTATATTTATTAAATCTTCCTTTAAAGTCTTCAAATGCACGATTTTATATCATTACTAACCCATCTTAATGAAGATTTATCAATGTTTTGCTAGTTGTGTGATTTGACATATTATGGCAGTGTAATCAATGGAGCCTATATAGATTGGCGTTGTTGGAACGTTGAATCATGAAAATTAGTGATTCGATACCTGTCTCAAAATCATACATGATTTTTAATGAAAGAATTTTCTCGGTATTTGAGTTAGGAAGGATGGTACGTCTGCTAAGTTCATGATTAAATTCATATGCATTGAGATTAAAATATCAATGATTTGCCCTAGTTTTATGATTTTGTTGGCTTGAAGGATCGAGACATCTATATATTAGCTTGGTTCGAGTTCATTCCAGAAAATTAGGACTTAGTAGGTGTCCAACGAATGATAGAATGAAGCATGAGTGGTAAAATCTATAAGTTTGAACCGGTCAACATGAATTGGGAAGAGGAAATGCCTGAATGCGCTAAGTGTTTCAAGGATGTGGGTTGGTACTCCTTATTTGAAAGAATTATAGGTTACACTGTTGAAGTTACTCGTTCATTTTCTCAGACTTTCTCAGGTTCATCCATAAATTTCCAGACTTTGACATTTGAATTGACCGAAAGTTTAATCACAGAAGCAACAAGATTTCCTATTGAAGGGGATAGATGGTTCAAAAAATATCCTTTTGGAGTTGATTTAGGGTTATATTTGTTGCCTGGGTTTGAATCCTTAGAATGGAGTAAGGGGATACATTTAAACAATGTAAAGCAGGGGTGGAGAGATGATTTTGGGATAATAAAACGTTATATTACCTGCAAAGGTAGATTTTCCACCATCTACAAGTATCATTTCATATCCCCTTGATGCAAGAGCATCCCGCTATCCATTCAAATTTCAAGCTCAATGTTTTATCATACCTAGAAGGGATCTTCAATTCTAAATTGAGGGTCTTTGAACCATCACATTGTAAATAAACCTATGTAAAATATATGATTATAGATGATGGTGAGCTATTAGGTGAGTCACTAAGTGGATGAGTGAGTCATTAGATCAATTTTTGAATCATGTAACAAAGTCCTCAATTAGTGGTAGCGAATCATAGGATAGGCTTAAGGGTTTGTTGTAATTAGGATTAAATAGCAGATTATGAGGATCTAAACCAGAATTGGTTCATGAATCCAATTGTATATATATGTAAACAGTACGAGGCATAAGAGGTAGTAGATACAAATATACATATAGTAGAGGCAGAGATAGAGGTAGGAGAAGTAGACAAAACAAAGTAAATATAGCTTAAGCAAGGCCAATTAAATATGTATCAGGCCTAAGCAGATCAGAACGCGGATTCTGAGACAATTCTGTATGTATAGTTTTAGTGTGTGAATGAAAAAGCCTATTTCAGCATAATCTGTGAGTGTACTCATAATTCTGTTTGAATGTGTGGTTTCATGAAATGAATTCTTGATTAATTCTCTGTTAATAGTTGATAAGCCTGTGTGTGAATTAGGGCTTCTAAGAGGGAGAGAAACAGAGATCGATTGATCGATTCTATGATCAATCGAATGAGAGGCAGGTGAATAATTAATTGAGATTTCATGAATGAGTAAGCTTGTTTCAGGTTATGGAGCAATGACCAATCAATGCAGGGATGGATGATAAAAGAGGTTTAAGTCTATGCATGCTTGGATGGTGGAGATCGCGGCAGAAGAAAATCCACGGCTGAAGATGGGTTTCGCAAGTTGGAGCTTTACCTGAGATAAGCCAACCTTGCCTAAACTAAATCATCCGCATGAATACAAATCGTGTGATAGATATTTGAATTGACAAAAGATCAATGGTCAAGGGTCATTTCACTGGTGAAAGGGCGTCAAAGTTAAAAGGGTGTCAAATTTGCGAAATCAGAAGTGATCGTGGAAAAGTACCTCATTGATCGACAACTGAGACCTATCGTGGAGAAGATCAACGAAGGATAACGATTTTGCTGGGAGAACTAGAATGGTTGAAGAAAGTTTCCATGTGTATGAAATTTAAATAAAATTTTCCCTATAGCATTTGGAGTCCACCGTCGATCTAGATTTGACGGTCCTTATGGATTCCGTTGATCCAACTAGTAAGGTGGTTAATAGAAGAGGTTAATGGATGCGGAATTTTAATGTAATACGCTTTACAATATTTGGAGTTCGCCATTGATTTAGTCGGATCTAGATCCAACGGTTGACAGTCATTCTACTGGTTTAACAAGAAGGAAATTTAATCGTAGAGAGTGGATGCAGAATGTTTATGGAATCTAGTTTACGCAGAATTAAAGTCTGCTCTTTTGAAAGAGAGTTGCCTGGGATTATGCCGGGTTGGTTAGATTTAGCAGTTTTTCCAAATTTATAACCGAACTAAATCGTATATCAATTGATAAAAAGACGATATACAGAGGATCCTAGCATCACCCCCCTTCATATAAGGGGGAAATCCAAATTAAACTTACCTTATTACATGTTAAAAAGCCTTATCAAAATGGATAATAGGGTTAAGAGTCACATTGATCATACAGATCAATTAATCTTTCATCTCGGTTTAGTTAAGTTGTTGTTAGTAATTGAGATAAAAAAGAAGAATCATTCCTAGAAACGCTTCCTCTTTTGGTCAGGTTTTGAACCCGAAGGGTCTGAGGCTCAAGGTGATCAAGAAAATTAAATCAGCAAAGAAGAAATAGAGACTTATGTTAGTAGATAGAAGACCCTTCATACAGGGTGTAAGAATCAAGGAGAACACAGTACTTTCAAAAGGCAAAGGAGAAAGGTAGATCAAAAATCCAATTCAACAGAAAAGGGATTCAATGCAAAGGATGAATTAGTCCAAGACCAAATTCAAGAAGATCTACAAGAAGAAGAGTTTTTTGTGTCATGATATGAAGTTACATCTACTCCAAATACTTCCAATGACATGAAGGAAAGGGTGATAGAAACATATATGAATGAAGAACCTCCTTCCAATATTGAAGGTCCGGTTACTTCTCTTTTAGAGCCTCAAACTGTTAAATGGTGACCCAAAACAAGACCTAAAAATAAAGTGATAATGAACATGAGAGAAATTTTAGATCCTAAATTTAAAAGGGAATCAATAACCATTATTGAAGACTCTTCAAGTGAAGAGGATCACATAACCAAGAATGTGGAGCAAACTTTAACCCAAATTGTAGAAAACACTGAAAGGAGCATAAAATATTTTCCAAAGATAATTGAAAGAAAGTATGAGGCTAAAGATAAACGAAAGCTACATAATTTTGAGATCGGTATGACCTCATCAATATGGAAACCCAAGCAGAACAGGCTAATATACAGAAGGTAGATCAATTATTCATAGCTCAAGAAGATTGTATCATTGAAGAATAGGTCAAGGTTATTCCAAGTTCAGATGAAGAAGAACCTTTACATCAAACACAAATGGAAGCAGTATCAGAGATTAAAGTTCTTAAAAAGTCATAGTAGCATCACAAGTTCCAGAATGAGTACCTAAATCATTCTAATGATAAACTAATGTGGGCTAATAGAAGGCCAAGGGAAGATTTAGAAGAAATCAATGGTCACTATCAAGGGTTGATAACGGTTTCAAACAAAGTTCTAGGAAGAAAAAGGAGTGTTCAATAGTAAAATGAAGAGTTGATAAAGCAGAATAAAGAACTTCTAGACAAAATCCAAGTGATGGAAACAAATCATGTTCAATTACAAAACAGATCCCAGGCTTTGAATAGACTTATTATTTTGGCAGAATAAGCTCATCAAATTTAGTTTGAGTTAGACTTTAATCTCTCATCATATAGTTGTCAATCAACAAATCCATGTAACTAAGACGAACAGGTGGCATAGACTATGATAGCTGGCATATGGTCGAATATTTTGCTTTGTTATATTTAGAATGTAGTTACTTTGTAAATGCTCTTTCTATTTTTGAACATATTCGATCCTAAAAGATTGGGACTTGAAAATTGTTTTGTATCTCTATGATTATAAAAAGGGAAAGACAGACAGTAGAAAGGGTTGGTGTTCATCTCTTAAGAGAGGGTTATGAGATATTAAGTTTGTTTTGTACAGCTCATGTACTGATTCTTTATAAGCTCGTTGGAGACTATACTTTGGAATGATATATATATATATATATATATATATATNTCTGATAAATTATTTATCTTAAAATGCTCATGAGTGGGTGGGATTCACTAATTTTTATGTCCATAATATTTTTATGTTTATGATATTTTTCATCTGATATTTAGATTATATATATGTTCATTATTAGATCTTTAAAACCGGTTTATGCTTATTGTTTAATTCATGTTCATACAATCTTTGCACTTGTTTACTTATTCAATCACATCGTGTTCTTGATTGTTTTCTCTTGTATTTCATTACCCTGAACTTTATTCTTTCCTTGTGGTTTATAAAATACAACCACTTTTAAATCATATTTATCTATGATGTTTGGGCTTTGCACTTCTGTAGTCTAAGTACAAACTCCAGTGCAAACATCCCCATTTGTGATTTCTTTCATTTTATTTTTGATTTTCAATATTGTTCATTATTTATTAGTTAGTTTTTCTTTTTCTTTTTTAATTCGTTTGAGGGTTTCCCCCTTTTTTGTAAGTTAGATCTTATATTACATAGTAAAAAATTTACAAATACATACACTAAGGTGACCCTAGGTATTCAAAAGGAGAAATTACCCAAGCCATGTTTCAAAAAAAGGGTTGTAATCTATTAGTATCAAGTTACATGGAGTTCGATTGAAGTTTGTTACAAATGAAAGATGACTTAATACTACATATATCAAGCTACACAGAAACTTGTTAAAATATGCCTCTGTTGGGATAATAAAAGAGCATTTAAACAGTCAGATATATCCCAAATTTTTGCAAACAAACTATAAGGATCTATAAGATGATAGTCTAAAAATCCAAAAAAGGAAATGGAGTTGTTTTGCATGTTAAACCTGGCATAACTAGAGGTATGCAACACTACATTTTCTCCATTAAGGAATCTGAGTCCAAACGTTCCACATGCATCGTTTGTAATACCCTGGTTTTGACCCCAATTGCATTAAATTATATATGATGTAAATGGTGTTATTAAATCGTGGTGTGGAGATCAAGGAAAAGGCCTCGCTATGGATTTAGTGTTTTATGTTTCGGCAATTAAAATCGATGTCGATGGTTATCATGCTAGCCGATGGAACAATATAATTTTGGGCATCATGTAATTATGCAATTAATAAAAAATACCCACAATTAAAGAGATGGGGGCATGATTTCACAAGGAATAGGGGGGCGGGATATTCAAACCCTTGATCCAAAAGGGTAAAGCCAAATGTCAAAGGAAAAACCCATAAAGTTGTCAACTACCCAGTTTGTCTTTTGTGCCCAGTCATCTAGAAATTGGTTGAGGTAGTTAATGCCTTGGGATGGGAAGAGTATGGCAGTCAATTTCGAATTGGGGAAGCCACCCATTTTTGGGAAAACGAATTTTGACTTATGGGACAAGTAAATACTTTGAAATGGAGGCCCAAGCCATTATTCACCCATACATTTGGCTCTCTCACGCAGTTGGAGATCTTGGCATTTTTCCCTCACGTTTCCTGCATTTCCTCATCTTGCCATGGCTGGGAAAACATGTTTTTGGTGTTGTTGAGTGAATGTGCAGTAGAGATTCACATTTTGGGAGTTTTAAGAGGTTTTTTTTTGCCTCCCTCACGCAGCTAGAGTTTGTTGAGCATTTCCCTCATGTTTTTCTGCATTTTCCCAATTTTCTCCAAGCTGGGAAACCCGTTTTTGTATTGTTCAGTGAATGGGCAGAGGAGAACCACAATTTGGGGATTTATAGAGGTCGTATTTGCTCCTGTAATTCCCATAGGATTTTTATGTTTTCAGATTCATGATTTAGGTGTGAATAGAGATCGTTTTTGCCTTTGTGAAGCCATTAAACCTTTCTTGAAATTATTTGCTCACTTGGGTTGTTTTTCCCCATTTTCCATTTTCGATTTTGGTTCCCATGACATTTTTGTCCATACCTGGAACTTGTACTTGATTGAGTAAGTCCAAGGAACCCATCTGTTAGATGGTTTGACTGAGTTGGGATGTGATTGCCTTGTGTTGGCTTGGCTGAGTAAGTCCAAGGAACCCATCTGTTAGATGGATTAATTATGTTTGCATGTGATTGTTGGCTTGGATGAGTAAGTATAAGGAACCCATATGTTATTGGCATGTCTCCTTAGTAGCATGTGAAACCCAATTTTTTATTGGCTTGGCTGAACAGTCTGTGAAAACCAACTGTGTGTTGGCTGGACAGTCTGTGAAACCCAACTGTGTGTTGGCTTGACTGTGGGTGTATAGTCTTGCTGTGTGTAAGTCTGTTGTTCCCTAGTTCCTTGTGGAAATCATGCCCAGTTCAGGGGTGGCAGTGGTGATGAGAGATTGATGAGCACACTGGCCTATGGTTGGGTGGAATGTTGCAGAAACATAGCTATTTGCGGGGAAGCTTCTTCTCAAGATACGTATTTTCTTGTGTGTTTAACCTTTGCAATGTATTTTTTTTTATAAATTATTATGAACATGTTGAATGCTTGAATGAATGATATTTGCTTCCGCTGTGTATTCACATGTATTATGCATTTGTGTATGTATTTTATGTTCAATGCATTTTATATTATGTTCATGGGGCTATATTTCCCGGTTTGATAGACAACAACAGTGAAGTTGCGTCCTCTTTATCGACGAGATGAGGGGAGGGGGTGTGACATCGTTCTTCCTACCTTCTTGAGAAACCACTACGAGCTTTGTGTCCATCGTTGACTTTGAACTAGGAGTCATCAAAACTAGAACATACATGCCACTACCACCTTCTACAGGAGCCAAAATTAGTGTTGCAGTCGTCATTACATGATGAGGATAATCCAAAGATGGGATGGTTATCTAAGCAGTCATTCCCACCAAGAAGTTCAGTGGAGGAAGATTGAGCATTTCTACTATGTCTACACACCAATCGACAACCACTTGAACTTGAAAAGAAAGGTCTTGAACCCTTGTCTACGTATCTTCTCCAAAACTACGGATATCATTTCTAATGTCAAATAGGGTGCCCATCATGGATGCCAGATGTCTAGAAACAACACCAGTATTTGTCTCCATGTAATGACCTCTATGTTGATCGCCCCGATGATTGGAGGAACACAATCGTTCTCTTACCATGGTTAATACCTCTTCGTTGGGAGCACACTAATAATTTTCCCAATTCTTTCTACTTGTAGCATGAGTTTTTCCTCCGTGAAAGAAGAAATGAGGCTCGAAATGTCTCTTAATCTCATGATTGGGGGACATTAAAGGTCTGGTCATCATGGTGGCGGTAGTTCTATGCGGCATTAAGTCGCCATTAAACATGTGAGGAGAAAAAATATGTGTGGGGTACACTTGATTGCGCAAAGGGGACGAGTAATGAAAGCTTCACTTCATTGATTCACCCCCACAAATCCTCTTATAGTCACATCGCATTCATATGATGCCATCGCCTTGGTGTCACCCCATTCGAGTTGATGGTTTTCCCTTTATTTGCAGGCTAATGCTGGGTTTTTTGGGGGGTTTTACATCAACAAATAAGGGGAAATATTGATCAAGAAATGGGCACACATTTTTGCAACATGGGTGCATGTCTAAAAGGGTTTTCACCCCCCTTTCAATGGAAGTTCATAAATTACTTTTACCTGCACGAAGTCATTCTTGGTGCTCTTGGAGAACCAAAGATACTAATGTTCTTCCTTGGCCTGAGAGCATCAATTTCTACTTTGTGCATATTACTTCTAGTGGTTGTTTGGTTTTGGAGAGTTTCCATCAAACATTTTCCATTTAACAAGTGAGTGGTTTGTAATTACAATAGTTCAACTTATTAAGTGGTTTGAGTGGTTTGAGATTCACTATAGTTTTGTATGGGTGGTTTCACTACCATTACTATAAATTAATGCTTAACATCTCAATATTAGTTATTACACATTTTCATAATGCTATTCTTTTATTTATTTTTAATGTCTTATTTCATATGCTTCCAACTATAATTTTGTATTTCAAATAATTAACGTTATAAAAAATAATTGGAAGTACTTCAGTTTTTAAATATAAATAAGAGATTCATTAATAAAAAAGGGTAAAAACTTATACTTGAAATATTTAAAATAAAATCTATTATATCGCTACATTTTAATAATCATGCAATTATTAATTGAATTCAATTTATCAATATTAAGCACGCATGAAAAATTATTATGTACAAAACAAATCAATTGTTAAATATGACTAAAAATATTAATAAACGATTAATTGAAAATAATTTTTTTAAATAAATGATGGATTTATTATTTATTATTTAATCATTAGAGCATCGATGCTCCTTTTAATCCTAGAACAATGACATTAGTGCTTCAATTTGGTTTGGGCACAATAGTGCTCATTTTTTATCCTAGAGCATTGACATAGGTGCTTCACATTAGTATGGGCACACTAGTGCTCATCTTTTAGATATGGGTACACCAGTGCTTCGATAAGTTATATGTTCCCTAGTGTTTTTTAAGGAATGGATGCATCGATGCCCCTATAAGCTATGTGTGCACCAGTGATCCTCATTTAGGAATAGGTGTAGCAATGATCCTATAATCTCTACACACACTATTGATTCTTTTATAAGAATGAGCACATCGATGCTCCCCTTTGATCTTAGAGCATCGATACTCAAAATGGCCTTAGAGCACCGGTGCTCCTAAGTCTTTAGAGCATCAATACTTTCTTAAACATGCATATGTGCATATTAAATAGTTGTGCACCAATGTGCCTTATGGTTTTAAGTGCACCAACTAGAAAAAACTTGTTTGCTCAAACAAATTAATTATAGTGAAAATCCATAAAACCCCCTCTAAAAGCTCTATTACCAATTGTAAAAATTTTAGGAGAGGTTTTTTTTCATCATTTTTCTCAATCTTGTAACATTAAAAAACCTCCTCTAAAAACTCCACTAGGAGGTGTTTTCATTGTAGTGTATACTATTGTTTCCAACTTAAAGGAAGAGGTTTTAGCACAAATATTGCCTCTTATAGTTTTTTTATTGTTATTGTGTTGAATTAAATTTCAAAACCATATATGCAATAATAAGGACAAGAACAATATTCAATAATCATGATTACATAAACAAAACATTAATCTAGCCTTAACTATTGAAAACATAATATAAATGTAATTCAAATAAAACTAGCATAGATCCATCTTAACCTCAGATATACCAAGCATCGAGAGAGATCAAATTTTTTGAGGTGTAATTTTTTTTTATCTTAACTTTTTCACATTTTAGAAAAAATTACACTTAAGTTTGGGTGGATTTATGTTGGTTTTCATTTTTTTTATAAGCTGGAATGGATTTTTTAATTACTTTTCATTTAGTTTTAATTTTTTATTTTATGAGCCGACATGAATTTATTTTTTTAACAACTTTTTTTGTAGAGTAACGTTATGTATGTGACAACATCTTCCCCATACTAGGTTGTAGAACACCTCGTTATTCTCAGTGCAATCGTTTCCATCGTAGTTATAGTTGTGAGAATGAGAGATGATTCTATAGTGCTTGATATATGGATGGATTAGGCTTGTTACGGGGCAGGGCATCCGCATGCACAAAAACCAAGAGTTAATATTTGTATAGAAATAGAATCTCTACAATCATTAATGTGATTGGTTTCCAATTCAATACATTCCTGTGAAAAATCTCACAACATATAAAAATATTGAGTGTCTAAATGATTGACAAAATATCTCCTCTCCAAAATCTCCTAAGTGAATGACTAGAAAGGGAAACTCATCCTAAATTCACCTCCATCAAAACATAAAATGCATGCAAAAGGATGAAAAATGTGTGCAAGAAAGAAAGCATTGTGTGAGTCTATGTATTCCTTGCAAATATAGCACCCTCTTTCCATCTTCAACGGGACTTCTAGGAAAAAGGGGTTGAATTGTGCATCTCTATTAGGTTCACATAATCCTACCATGAAATATTGTATGTTTTATAGATAAATTTTGAAAAAGTGTGAAGTAGGTGAGAAGATGAAACATAAGGAAAACAAGCCCAAACTAAGAGGGAAAACCTCAGTATTGTATCCATCCTACAGTTCGGGTTATCGGCTTATGCATATTCATAGCTTTATATTAGAACCTTTTGTCAGCCTCACAACCTCAAATTTGTGACCTTGATAAATTTCATAGATTTACCTTATGGTATATAGTTGCATCACAGTTAGATCTCACATGATTTAGTGCTTCTACAACTTAATGGAAATTTCCACTTTTGTAGGCATCTATAACCTATGAAATTTGACTTAATCATACACAAAACACTAGTTTAGCTAAATAAGGAAATACTTAATGAAATTTAACTTAATCATCATACACAAAACACTAATTTAGGTAAATAAGGAAATACTTAATGAGAATCACAATGGATTGGTCAATTACTTTAGTGTTAAATATTAGGGAAGGGTTTATAAATTCTCCTCTAATACTTAGAAATATTATAAATTTATTTATATTTCAACTCGATAAGGTTTTTCAATAGGGAGCATGCTTGAAGCACCAAACTATTAATAAATATGAGACAATGGGCTTGAAGCAATTAGAAGCTCTTCCACTATAATGTATGTTTGGATGAGACCACAAAATATACTCCTATAATGTATGGCATTAATCAATTTATACTGAATATTATGAAATTATTTTTAAAGATTATCAACATTAAAGATAAGATTATAATAACTAAAACAATTAAAATTTATGTATATTTTAAGTTATAAAAAAAAAAATTTCAAAATTTATGATTTTTTAATCACTTTTTAAATTTATGATTTTTTAATCACTTTTAAAAACAAGTGATAAATAACTTTAAAACAATATCTTAATTATAAGATAAAAAATAAAATAGAAAAACCATTATTTATTATTATAAACAAAAATAAATGTTGTAAAAGATAAATAAACCATACAAAATGAACTTTCAAATTATTAAAAAAAATGTAAAAAAATAAATAAAACATGGTAAAAATCAACTCATAACATTTCTAAATCGTTACCAAAATCTTTATAATATAAGTCAGATGACAAGTTTTTAACAAAAGATTGTGAACCTACAACTATGTTTGATATGAATATTATTTTAAATCTCTAAAACTAAGCATTCTAAGCAGAGCGTTAAGTGCAATGGTTCATGAAACGCAATGATTAAAAAGAGTATGCACACGTTTATGATTGGTTTAATATTGATATTTTTATAATAAGAATGTCTTTTTAATTTTATTTTTTAAATATAATGATCAAAATTTTTATTAATGAAAATATAAAATTATGATAATTTAAATAAATATAAAATATTTTAAAAATATATATGATTATAAAATAGTTTAATGTTAAAAATGATAAGTTAACAAGTTTTCAACTTAAAAATATAATATTGATCACGAAAATCTTTTCATTCATATTAACATATTTAAAAGGATGAGTTAACAAATTTTCAACTTAAAAACTTAATATTCGTTATATGAATCTTTTAATTCATTTTAATATCTTTTAAATGATGAGTTAATAAGTTTTTAACTTAAAAACATAATATTGTTTATACAAATTATTTAACTTATTTTAATATCTCCAACATCTGATTTTTTAAGAGGAGACACTTGTTCTTAATAATTAGAGCCACTAAAAAAAGTGTAGAAATTATAATAATAAAAGAGGTATTATAATTTTATATCGTCATTCCCAAAAGACAATTATGCAAAAGATAAATACCATATTACAATTCATGGTAAATCATGTCTATTGTGGGCTTCCTACAAAGCACCATCTTCATTCTCTAAGGTTGTTCCTTCGGATTCTAGCTATGCTTAAGCATATTGAACAAATGCTTCATCCATAATAGCATCCATGACAAAGCCAATTATGTCTTTGTGTCTAGAAGTTACGGAGTGTGAGATTATTGAACACATGCTTCATCCATAATTGCATCCATGACAAAGGCAATTGTAACTTTGTGTCTAGAAGTTAGGGAGTGTGAGCTTCTTGTCATGCCTAGAGTGAATGGTAAAGAGCAAAAACCAGTGGCTAGCCAAAATGAAATCAAGAAATGGGAAGTGCGAAAAGGAAAGAAAATGGATTGTATTAACCATGTAAATGACAACATGGTTTCCTTGGTAAGTTCAAAACAAAATTCAAAAGAAGCTTGGAATAATTTGAAAATATTTATGAGGCAACCAATTTGACAATGAAGCTTCACTTGAAAAAGTAATCCTTCCACATGAAGCAGCAAGAAGGTTAGAACATGAGTGCGAATAGCTTTGCTTCCCTCATGGAACATTTGGTAGTGAGTAAATAAGAGAATACATAAGATGTTGCAATGACACTTCTTGAGGATTGCCATAGTTTTTCAACAACATCATTCTTGTATCAATGCTAAATTCACCATTGAAGTTTGATAAACTATGTTCATCCCTCCCACAAGAAGAAATGAGAAGGAAATACTTAGGTAGGATTTTGGATACTACCTTGTTTGCATTACTTTCTTCTTGTAAATCCAAAGGTGGGGAGAAATTGGATTAATCCATGGAAAGAAAAAGTTCTCTGACAAGAGTTCCAGTGATGCTAACAGGAAAATCAAGTGTTTTTATAGTCATGAGAAGGGGCATGTAAAGACACTACAAGGAAAAGGCCCTGTAGCGGAGGTTTTTAGTGTTACAAGACGAGTCAAAATTTTAAAAAAAAACTTTGCTACATTCTCTGCCAATGGTACCAAATATTTTAGCAGATATTTTTATGGAAATTTATTATAACTAAAAAATCTCAGTGGCCGTCGAAGGCTTTAGAAAACAAAAATTCATCAATGCACTTTAATGAGACAAGTGCATCAATGCACTTATACCAAATATGCATTGGTGCGCTTATACCAAAGATGCACCTGTGCAACATCACCAAAGAGGAACATCGACACAAGTACACCTTCACCAAAGAGGAGCACTAGCACCAGCGCTCCTTCACCAAAGAGGAGCACCGATGTGTTTTTGGCCAAAACCACACTAATGCACATTGGTAATGTAGTAACAATGCATCTACAATAAAGAAGCATAGGTGCACTTATACCAAAGATGAGCATCGGTGCACCTTAACCAACAATGAGCATTAGTGTGTTTATACCAAAGAGGAGCATCGATGACAAAAAACAATTTGTTGTGTACAAAAACCTTGTGAACATGAAAATGAAGGGATGTGATTTAATAAATACATGATTATTAAAATGTAGGGATACAATAACTTTGATTTTGAATATTCCAAGTAT
Source organism: Pseudotsuga menziesii (assembly GCA_001517045.1). Classification (NCBI taxonomy): domain Eukaryota; kingdom Viridiplantae; phylum Streptophyta; class Pinopsida; order Pinales; family Pinaceae; genus Pseudotsuga; species Pseudotsuga menziesii. Next base: position 422,058 of record LPNX011205070.1, read on the forward strand.
TAGTTAAAATGCTTATTAATGAATCTCTTATTTACAATTTAAAAATGAAATGTTTGCCTAATATTAAACAAAATTTATAATTTTGATTGTTTGAAATATAATTTTATAGTTAAAACCATATGAAATAAGTCATTATCAATAAACATAAAAATAATGTTATAAAAATGTATAATAATTAATGTTGAAATGTTAAGCATTACAATTTATAGTCCTGGACCAGTGGTGCGCCTACAGTAAAGAAGCATCAATGCACTTTTCCCAAAGATTAGAACCTGTGCACCTTAACCAACAATGGACATCCTTATGCCCGCACAAAAGAGGAGCATTGATGACAGAAAACAATATGTCATGTACAGAAACCCTATGAATGTGCAAATAAATGGAGGTGATTTCATAAATACAATGTTACTAAAATATAGTGATATAATAACTTTGATTTTGAATATTCCAAGTATTAGTTCTTACCATTGTCTATTAATTAATCTCTTATGTATAATTTAAAACTGAAATACTTTTTGAATATTAAACAAAAATTATAATTTTGATTATTTGAAATTAAAAAATTACAATTCAAAGCATATGAAATAAGACATTGTCAATAAAATAATAATAATATTATGAAAATGTACAATAATTAATATTGAAATGCTAAGCATTACAAATTATTGTAATGGTGATGAAACCACCCATACAAAATCGTGGTGGATGTTAAACCACTTCATTTACCACGTAATGAGTGGATCTCTTGTAATTACAAAACCACTCAATTGTTGCACAAAAATTGTTTGAGAGAACTCTCCAAAACCACTCATCCACTAGAGATAGTATGTTTAATGTGGAGAATCAATGCTCTCATACCAAAGAAGAGCACCAGTGTGCCCACAACTTAAAATAGGACCACCGGTGCACTTATACCAAAACTAAGCACTGTTGCGTCTTCACCAAAGAGTAGCACATGTGTGCCTTCACCAAATAGAAGCATTGGTCTTCTTATACCAAAGATACATTGGTGCATCTTCATCGAAGAGAAGCATCAGTGTACTCACACAAAATAGAAGCACCGGGAGTAGAAAATAGAATACTGTTAACAGAAAATAGTTTTCCACACATACAGAAACCTTGTTAACCTACAAATAAAAGGAGGTGAAAACCCCTATGGATATGCACCCAAGCTACACAAAAAAGTATTATTTTCTTTTTTAAATTTTCCCCTCATTTCCTATCCATATATTTTGAAGAAAAAACCTAAAATGAGCCACCATTACCTTGCAAAATAGAGGAAAAATATTCAAAACAACAAAATCGAACAACAAAACCAAAGAAGAAATTAGGAACAATAGTGAGAAATGCAAAATAATAGAAATAAAATAGATAATGGGAATAAATAAAACAATGAAGAGGGGGAAAATGGTTTCTTGGCTTCAATACTCTTCCTCTTCCTCTTCTCTCTTGTAGAACCATGTGATATGAAGACATGAAACAAACCCTCTTTTTTCCCTCTTCCTAAGACGTTTTTTCCCGCTTCTTTCAAAATTTCAAAAAAACTTGCTTCTTTCAATAAGAAAGGAAAACCCATATATCTTAATGTAAAACCCTACAAGAAATCCACCATTAACCTACAAAATAGAGGGAAACCCTCAAACCAACAAAACAAAATAACAAATTAGAAACAATAGTGAGATGCAAAATAGCATAAATAAAATTGATAATAGGAAGAAATGAAACAATGAAGAGGGGGAAAATTGGTTGCTTGTCTACAATACTCTTTCTCTTTCTCTTCCTCTTCCTCTTCCCTCTGTCAAAACCATGTGAAATGAAGAAATGAAACGAACCTCTTTTCCCCCTATTTTTAAGACATTTTTCTCACTTCTTTAAAATGTTTAAAAATTCCTTCTTTTTTCAATAAGTTTTTTTAATGACTTATTGTTCGATGCTTTTCTTTATCAGAAGCACTAATGAGCCTAACTATAAAAGGATTACTAACATTAGTGCGCCTTAACCTAAGAGGTGCACTAGTGTGCCATTTCAAAAGTGGAGCACCTATGTTTTTCTTTACAAAATAATATTGATGCACATGGGTAATGGTGCACCAGTGTACCCGCACCTTAAAAAGAGCATCGATGTGTGTTCACCAAAGAGGAGAATCGATACCATTGTGCCTTCACCAATTAGGAGCACCGACACCAATGCATCTTATCCAAAGAGGAGCACTGGTGTGTCATTACAAAGGTGGAGCACCAATATTTTTTTGGCTGAAATCACAGTGATGCACATGAGTCATAGCGCACTGGTATTCCTAATCCAATGAGGAGCACCAATGCGCCATTACCAAAAAAACAAGCACTAGCGTGCCTAAACCAAAGATGCACCGGTGCGTCGTCTAAAAGTGTTACATGTGCTCACGTCCACACACAACAAAGTCTTCAAACATATATAAGGAAAGTGGCTTCTTCTCTTCATTGATTTTCCATCTGGAAATAAGATCTCACAAAATATCATGAAACATAGTCTTCAATTTTTTTGAGAAATGGACTTTATCCCCAACAAGGACACCAAAATGTTACCTCCAAAGTTAGCATGTGAAATTTAAATCTGAAAAGAACAATGCTAACCAAAGGGGAACTAAGAGGGGCTACCCACTAGTAACTCAATAACACCCTCTCCAACTTTAGGTTTACTCTCCTCCAACTCAAGGGTGGTTATCCCTACATAATGTTGTTATGCTATAACATGCATTAAAGTTCAAGGTGATACATGTAGAGTAAGCCTTAAAAAAATAAATGCGGTTGTACCATAACAATGTGATGGAGAGATCAAGAGACTAGTGCCTATACCAACAAGAGAAAATAGAGTCAAAGGGATAAACCAGGAGTGGGTTTATTTCTTCATATGTAGAGGTAAGAATGACCATCAATGATATATCATTCAAACTCAACTTTCTTGGAAATTGTTTTTAATGGATTTGCAAAGGGAAAGCAAACTAGGATCTACTTTCAAACTAGATTCAATAGACTATTTACTCATGAAATTTCACCAAATGAGAAAAGTATTTGATATAACTAAACTTAGATATTTCTCACATTAATATGATAGAAACCCTTACACTTCACATATGCTCCAAGAAGAATATATCTATTAGGACCCAATGAAAGGAAAACTCCAATGATACAACCATATAAATAATGGAGAGAAAAATCCTTTATATAGAAAGAGTTAAACCTCTTATAAAATATAATTATTTTCTAACTAACTCCTTAGACAAATCCAAAAATAATTAAAAATGAACTCAAATAAGACTTTGCAAATCAAACGTCTTCATTTCCTCAAGGGTGATTTGATCCACAAGAAAAATCAATAAAATATTTAAAAATAATCTCCTTGAAAGAGGGTGCACTAGTGAAAATAGGCCCCTTTTATGAAGGCGAAGCTCCAAGAAGCAATAAAAAAATATCTTCCATATGCATCCTCCAAGGCACTTAAACATGGTAAAAATAAAATATTGTTTTCTCCAAATAACCACATCCATGAGATGAATAAAAAAACAATATTGCGGAAAGGTAGTTGCGGAAAGGAGCGTTGCGGACACCACTTTGCAGAAAGATCGTTGCGGAAGGTTAATTGCTGAAAGACAGTTTGTGGAAAGAAAAATGATGAGATGAATAAACAAATCCAGGTAGTTATAGCCTCCAACTGAACTAAGAGACATAGATCTAACCAACTTTCAACTAATTCACTTGATGTCCAAGGTGTAAACAAGACCCATTCAAAAATGCAAGTGGGCCTCTTAGAGGAGCACACTACCTAATGTTATAGGATAATGTGTAAATGGATGACAATGTAATAAACATAAAAATAAATAACAATAATACTCAGTTGCTAAATTTCTGTGGTGATAGGTTATTGATGATGTTGTCGGAGAAACCACAGTATCGAAATGACCAAGTCGACGTTTCGGATCCATATCAAGATTCATCATCAGGACCATGTCGAATGTGGAGAGAGTGAGAATCATTGATAAATACTGAACTGGGTAGGAAAAAAGGGGGGGATTAATGTCGGCTGTGGAGGTTAGGGTTTGCTAGGTTAAAAAAAAATTAGTGCAGAAATATTGTAAGCTAATTTCTACACTAAATTTTTTTTTGCCTAGCAAACCCTAACATCCACAGCCGACATTAATCCCCCCCTTTTTTCCTACCCAGTTCAGTATTTATCAATGATTCTCGCTGTCTCCACATTCGACATGGTCCTGATGATGAATCCTGATATGGATCCGAAACGTCGACTTGGTCATTTCGATATTGTGGCTTCTCCGACAACATCATCAATAACAATAATACTAAAAAACAACATAATAATAATAATATTGATAGAAAAACTAAATAAATATAAAGAGAGAAAAAATAAAAATAAAAACTATTATTATGTAAACTAAAAGACGTGCCTTATCATTTGAAAAGGTAGAAATAGGCATATGGGTTTCGATTGTATTTGTATTTCATCATTCATTCACTCAACAATTATTTAATTAAATATTAATGATTTTTTTAGACCAATTTTATGCACTTTTGCACATAGTTTCTCTTGCTTTCATTCTTCGTGGAGATTCTAGGGTTCTCATGCACATTTATTCAAAGAGCAATTGTCACAAAGTTAGAGCCTATTTTTATCCCTAATATTGTATGATGAGTAAACTTGTGAATTTTATCACATTGATGAGTAAACTTGTGAATTTTTATCCCTATTTCCTCTAATTGGATTCTAATAGATATATTATTCTAGGAGAATATGTGAAGCGTAAGGGTTTCTATCCTATTAATGTGAGACTCATGAATTGCATTGCTATTGTGTGGGTGTAAATGCTTATGAATGAAAAGCTCTATGGTTGAAATCCAAGGTGTAATTACATCAAATGAAATAAAATTGGCATGAAGGCTCCTCTCTTCCTATTTTGTTTGTTGTTTATGAATGAGAAATATCTAAGTTGAGTTATATCAAATACTTTTTTTTCATTCGGTGAAATTCCATGAGTAAATATCCTATTAAATCTAGACTTAAAGTAGATTCTATATTTCTTTCCCTTTTCAAATCTATTAAAAATAATCTCCAACAAAGTTAGAATTTGAATTTTACATCATTGATGGTCAATCTTACCATTACATATGAAGAAATTAATCCTCTTGGATTAACCCCATGACTCAATTTTGTCTTATGGTACAACCACATTTATTTTTGTAAGGCTTACTGTAGTTTTGATCTTGTGAACCTCCCTTATATGAGGTGGGATATACTTCTGTTGCAGCTGCAACTATTTTCCCAAATTTTTGAAATTTTGGACCCTCCTTTTAATTTTTATCTTGCCTAAAATGGTTTGGATCCATGAACTCTGTTTTGTTTTCCCTCTGCTACAAGTTTAGATGGTTTTGGGTCAACTGTTTTCATGCTTTTCAAAAAATTGCTTATGTCTGCAAATGCTTTGGGTCGTAGAGTTTAAATTTCGATCTGAAAACGTTGTCCTTTGATCTGAATGATTTATTTCAGTGCTATCGAAAGTCCATTTCTGTTCGAATCAAAGTTTTAGTTCTCTTTGCAACCGCAGTGTCGGAGAAGAAACAAACTACTTCTATCGCTGCACCGCTGAAGTCTTTCGAAACTTGACTTTTTTATTTGGTTTTTCGGAGGTCAGTTGAACATGAATCACGGCCATAGTTCTCTATGCAGCCGCCATTTTGGAAACCTTGTTATTTATCTTACCGATCTTGCGGAGATCCTCATTTTATTTTTTCCGATCCGTAGTCTTAACGTTTCCGATCGTTGAAGTTTTCATTGGTTTGTGGAAGCTATTGTTTGATTGTTACCCGCAGTTGTGACTCCTCAAATGAACTGATCGCCCGATGCTACTTTTTCGTTTGCCGATGGTTTGTCCTGACTTTCGCCGATGTTTTCTTTTTGCTGCGGAATCCATTGTCCATCCACCCTTCGTTGTTACAGCTACGTATTGATCTATCCTACCAACGCTCTATGATTAGTATTTCCGATCCCCGATACCTGGACGACAGTTGCTGTTGTTTTATTTTGCCGACGAATAATTCTTAGTCTTGATGTTTCCATGGATTTATTGCTTAAACCTTTGCTTTTCAGTGATTTGTTTTCTCTATCGGAGCGTTTTTAATGTTTGATCGGAGGGTTAGTCTCTTGTGTCGCCAACACGACGGTTGCGTTGAGTTCATCATCGTCGGCATTTCATCATGGAAATTTCTGATCGCTGCATTTTCCATTTGAAAATGGAAGCCGCAGTTTGATGGTCTTCCGTCGTTGAGTCTCCTCAGTGAATTGATCATCCGAGTGTTATAATTTTTCCACCTGCCGAAGTGAATTATCTGCCAAACGATTAGTGTCTATTGCTTCCGATTGTCAGTAGGGTTTTTTCCCGCCGTGTTCTTGTTGTGCCGTTACTCTACTTTATGGGATGGTGGAGTTTTCCCATGAGTGCGGGTCGAGTCAAAGTTTCTATGATGAAGAGCGCAGTTTGGGGTTTTTGGTGTACTGAAGAGTGGTGGTTACTTTGTCTTTTCATGCTTTACATTTGTTTATAGTTCATTTCTTTGTCAAACGCTAATTGATCTCATGACTGGTTATTCATGACAGGGTGATTGATGTTGTAACGGAGACATATCTAAAGGACAAAGCAGAAGAGAGCTATCTGAAGAAAAGAAAAATGAAGAAGCAGAACTAGAGAACATAAGAAGCAAGTCGGGTTCAAGCTCAACTGGATCTAGAAAGAGACCAGTGGATTAATGAGCAAAATAAATAGAGGCAGAGGCCCAGGCTTGAAAAAGTTTGGCAGTTACTAAGCTGGTCCCCTTTTTTCATAAAAATGCTCTTAAATCATAAATCTGAAATGTAAAGTCTGTATGAATCATGAGCACTCACAAACTGACAAAACTGTGAGATTAAAACGGTTGGGGGAGCCTGAAGGTCACCCGGTGGGGCAACCCAAAGGTTTTGTTATTTTGTATAAAGAGAGGAAAGTTAGAGGGAATGGAGGATTTTTCCATGGAGAAACTCGTGAACCACTTGTTGTAAGAGGAACTACTTCATTTTACAATAATAAATTACAAATTTTGCCTGTTGGAGAAGGTGCTATGTGGAATGTTCGATTGTGATAAAATGAACAATGTTGAAGGGGAACTATTTCGTTTTCAACTATGTTTCATTAACTGTGAGAGCGCTCTAAATTTCTGAACCTATGTTCTTATTTGAATGTTCTTTGGTTTATTCTATGATAATTTCCACTATGAGTAATGGAGGTTTTAACGGTTGATGAGCTATCTTGTCGTGTATATATTTATTCATGTTTATGTGCTTTGATTCTAAGAACAACTATCTGTGATTTATCTTAACATGTGAACAGTATTACATTACTCATGAATTAATATCTTGCTCCCTATGGACAGCTTAGTTAGTTTTGTTTTTCTAGTTGTGTGTGATTTAGATGTGAGAGAGTCTAAGACGAGAGGTAAGAACCTGCGCATCACATTGTGACCACTCCTTGCATTCTTTATCAATCTGCATCTTAGATAGGCACTTGCATATCATACTTAAAGTCAAAAATACAAAAATATATACGGTGGACCGGCCCGCAACCGATAAAACCCTTTTTTTTTGTTACTTGACCTACTGTAGCAAGACCGCAAACCGGACGCATTCCCTACACCAAACAGTCACGGGCTAGTTGGGAACATTGACTGGGGAGAATCCCTTGCTGTTGTTTCCTGGGAATTTCCAGGCCTCAACAGTTTCTAGTGCTAGAAGGAGGGCCACCAGTGCATGGCTGGCCAGGGAAATCCATTTCCTCGAAATTACTCCACCAGTGATAGTTTTGAAAGCAGTTTGTTTCCTGATCCAAATACTGAAGAGAATAGAGAACATTTTTGTTGTTGTGGACAACCAAGTAGTAAATGATCTGAGGAGACACACATGGGATTATGTAAAGAGTATTGGAGGATTACCGATTATCCCTTATTTACCCCGAAGAGAATACAAGAAGAAAGATCGTCCCATCTTGGAAGATTCAGTGTTGGTTGGAGACTTGGAAGAGTTAGTAGAAGGAGCATTACATGAGGTTGTTAAGCCTTTGAATCAAATAGGCTCAAACACACCTTATTGTTCACCTGCGCAGACTCCTGTTCCTTCACCTCCTCACTCTCCACCTAGACTCATGGCATGTGTAAATGCAAACCAGCCACCTAACCCACCAAATCCACCACCAGCTTGGAAAGCCAGATCACCCTTGAACTTAACACCGCTGTTGCATGACTTACCTCAAGCTTTTGAGAAGATGTTGCCTAAGTTTGATCCAAATGAGAAGATGTTAGTAGATGACCATTTGCAAAATTTCTATTTGGCAATAGAAAGATTAAGGGCTAGGGAACATGAGGATGTAGTTTGTAGACTTTTTCCACTCACCCTTAAAGGAGCAGTAGCATCGTGGTACTTTGGTTTTCCTGCAAACTCTATCCCAGATTGGGATACCTTTGAAAGGATTTTTAGAAGTAAGTATGCAACCCAAAAAAACTCATGCAGCTCTCATGAAAGGACTGTGCGCCTTAAAGAAAGAAAGAAAAGAGAAGGTGCATAGTTTTACCCAAAGATTCGCAACCTATCATAAGAATTTTTCTGAAGCTGACAAACCCTCGGATAAAGTTCTGATTGAATATTATACCTCAGCTCTAGGACCCGAGTTGGTCATGTTTGCAAAAATGAAGGCCAAACCTACGCTAGCAGAGACTTATGAAGAAGCGGAGAGAGTAGAGGCAGAAAAAGAAAGCATCAAAGATTATCCTGAACGGTCAGGAGAAAAAAATGTTGGGAGGAAAGCTTTGTTATTTACTAAGCCCAAAGAGGAGCAATCACTAGATTTTGAAGGAATGGCAAAGATGATGCAGAAGCTCTTTAACAGAATCATAGACTTGGAAAAGGAAAAGGAAGCCCAAAAGTTCTATAAGCCTTATTACAAGAAAAGGGAAGATAACAATCAATCCCAACCCCCTCCGCACAACCCTGCATCTATGAACTTAACGGAGGTAGGAATGGATAACTTTTTCACTTTCCACCAACAACCCCATTCTGAAAAGATTTGTCCTCAATGGATAAACTCAATGACGTTGGTCATGAATCAGCTGTTGGATTCCAAATTATTCGAGGACAACGATGAACAAGGGAAAGACAACAATAAATCAATAGAAAAATAGGAGGATGAGGCCATGGTTTTATGGGACTGTGTATCGTTGTTTGATGCCGAGGAAGAAAAGGATCTAAGACATGAGGACATCTTGGAAAGAAATGTAATGATTGGAAGCCAGGGGTTGATTAAGGAAAACAATCTTATGCTCCTGAATATTAAGAGACTTCAAAAGAATGTTAAGAAATTTCAAAACAACTCCTCAGCTAATAAAATTCCAGAATTTACCATCACCAGTCAAAATCCTAGACAGATCAACATGCCTGCTAAGCCCAATGAATAAAAGATAAATAATGTTAAACCGAATCTCACAGGACATAAGATGGATTATGACATTGTGGAGGATATCAAAAAAGTAAGGGCAAACATGTCATTATTTGAAATGTGCAATGTACCGCAGCATAAAGAAAATCTATTGAAACCACTTAAAGTATCAAAGGAGAGGCTGCCCACTAACAATCAGCCCCAAGAAGAAGAAATTGGTGAAGCAAGTGTGGGAGGTAAGCCTAAAATCAAGACTCCTTCCTTTCTCCTTACTTTTGAAATTTTCAACCACAACGTGCATAACTGCCTAGTAGACTCGGGGGCTTCAGTCAACGTCATGCCATTGGCAGTCTGTAAAAAGATAAATGGGCAACCTAAACCATCTACCTAGAGGGTCATTCAGTTGGATAGAACGAATGTGAAGGTAATTGGGGAAATGGAGGATGTTCTTGTTCGCTTATCTTCAAATGATAAGGTATGTCAATTCATTGATATTGTGGTGGCTGACATACCGGAAGCTTATGGACTTGTTTTGAGCAGAGATTGGTTGGCAAAGCTAAACGGATATTTTGCCTCGGACTGGTCACATCTATGGCTACCATATAAAGGAAACCCAAATCAAATTAAAGTTGTGAGGGAGCCCCACATGAAACACAATGTTACTCAGTTCGAAGGTAAAAATGAACCAGTGGATTCTGTTTTGGGAAATTACTTTATTGAGCTAGAACTAGGAAACTATCAAGTGGAAGAAGCGAGCGATACATCAGAAGCTCAACTTGATCTCCTTCGGTTTTCACAGGCTGATGAAATTGATTGTAAAATAGGAGAATTAGTTGTAGATGTAGATGTTAATTCTTGCACAGTAGTGGTTAGCAATTTTTGGACGCTTTTCTTTGATGGTTCTAAAACTTTAGAGGGGTCGGGAGCCTGCTGTTTCTTGATTGACCCTAAGAAAAACAAACATTTTCCTTCATGTAGGTTAGAGTTTGAATGCACCAATAACACAGCTGAATATGAAGCATTAGTTTAGGGACTAAGAAAAGCAATTGAATTAAAGGCAAAAAATCTGAAAGTGCTTGGAGATTCTGAAATAATTGTAAAACAAATTCGTAATCAAATACATTGCATTTCTCCTCATTTAAAAGCTTATCAAAATGAAGTATGGGATTTATTTAAATGTTTTAATGCATTTAACATTGTATCATTTCCAAGACTTAAGAATGCAGCAGCTGACTTGTTGGCCACCTCACCTGCGAGGCTTGTGCCCTCTAATAATCGGTGCTCTGTTGAATTGCTTTTCAGGCCTTCAGTCCCAGATATGATTACCATTCTACGAGTTTTTGATGATGATCAACAAATTATAGAATGCTTGACAAATGACAAGACCTTCAAAGGGGCGATTATTGACGATGAAGAACATCAAGCCGAGCTAAAATTCGATAATTTTATTCCTAAAGGAGTCAGGACGTTGGAGCGAATGTTTGATTTAAACGAGAAATTTAGATGACCAGCGAATGTGAAGACTCATAGCTCGTCTCTATAGTTTGAGTTGATTAATTTGGGAACTGAAATGGGGCCTAAATATGTGAATTTGGGAAAGTGTTACTCCCCAGGTGAAAGGAATAAGTTTATCAGTCTTTTCAAACAATACAAAGATGTTTTTACCTGGACGTATGAAGATTTGAAGACCTATGACACCAATATAATCCAACATGTTATCCCCATCACGTCTGGAATCAAACCTTATCAGAAGCCTTTAAGGAAAATGCATCCAAAATTAGAACCTTTAATCCAAAATGAAGTTAAGAAACTATTAGATGCTAGAATTATCTTCAAGGTTAGACACTCGGAATGGGTTTCAAATCTGGTACCGGTAAGGAAGAAATCCGGAGAAATCAGGCTATGTGTCGATTTCAGAAACTTAAAATCGCGCTTCAGATAAAGACAATTATCCTGTTCCACCCATGGAGCAAATATTGCAAATGGTTTCAGGTTATGAACTATTCTCTTTATTAGATGGATTCTCAGGCTACAATCAAGTATTAGTAGTTGAAGAAGACAGACTTAAAACGAAATTCAGAACCAGGTGGGGAACTTTTTTCTTACAGAAGGATGCCCTTTGCAATCATAAACGTTGGAGCTACTTTCCAGAGGGCTATGGACATAGATTTTCGAGGTCTGATTGGCCGCAGTGCTGTAGTATACCTTGATGACATCATGATATTCTCAAAGAAAAGAGAGGAACATGCATTTCATCTAAAGCATATTTTTGAACGCTGCTGAAAATATGGTATCTCACTAAACCCCAAGAAGTGCGTGTTTGTCATTACAGAAGGTAAGTTGTTGGGTCACGTGGTTTCTAAGAAGGGGATCTCCATAGACCCAGAAAGGATCAAAGCCATCGAACAGATTCCCTTACCCCATAGTAAAAAGGGCATGCAATCATTTATGGGGACAATAAATTTCATGCGAAGGTTTGTGCCATATTTCGCTCAAATTGTTAAACCTTTGCAACAAATGGTAAAACAAAGTGCACAATTCAAGTGGACTGATGTAGAGAAGAACGCATTTGGTAATATTAAAATAGCTGTTGTGCACGCACCCTCCCTCAAAAGTCCGGATTTTGAGAACGATTTTATTTTGTACACTTTCGCATCTGATGATTCACTAGTAGTTGTGCTTACCCAGAAGGAAGATGGGGGAGATGAGTTCCCCATATCATTTATGAGCACCGGTCTGCAAGGGGTCGAATTGAATTACCCAACTGTGGATAAACAAGATTATGCCATGTTCAAAGCGGTAAAACAATTCAGGCCATACATACTTAAGAACCGGACAAAGGTAATCGTTCCACACCCAGCTGTGAGGTCTCTTTTCTTACAAAAAGAGTTAGGAGAAAGAAGAGGCAACTGGGTAACAGCTCTACAGGAGTATGACCTCGAATTCAAGCCAGCCTCCATAGTTAAAGGGCAGGGATTATGCAAACTAATGACTGAAAGTAAAGACAATGAAGAAAAGAGCTGGGAAAATGAAGCTGAGTTACATTTGATGGATGTATGTCCTCTTTTCACAGCTCTGGACTCCTGGTATCAAGACCTTGTGCATTACCTTCAAGCGGGATTGTTACCAGAACATTGGAATTCTAAGCAAAGAAAAGCATTGCGTCTTAAATCAGCCTCATATCAGATTGTTGAAGGAATATTATTCAGAAAGAATTATGATGGAGTTCTTCTTAGATGCTTAGAGAAAGAATATGCGAAGAAGGTAATGATAGACTTACATGATGGGCTTGTTGGAGGACATTTCTCCGGAGATACAACAGCACATAAAATTCTCAAAGCTGGATACTATTGGCCCACACTGTTCAAAGATGCACATGCCCATGTCAGAAAGTGCGACATCTGCCAAAGGTGTGGTGGAAGACAAGTTAAAGCAGCAGGACCATTAAAGCCTGTAATGATAACAGAACTTTTTGAGCAGTGGGGGATGGACATCATTGGAGAGATAAAGCCAAATTATTCCTTGCAACACAAATATATTCTGACGGCAACCGACTACTTCACTTTTTGGGTCGAAGCCATTCCGTTGCGTAAAGTAAATGAAGATGTGGTCATGGACTTCTTGCAAGATCATATTATGACCAGGGTTGGAGTTCCAATTTCTTTAGTTTTCGATAATGCTACTTACTTTTCCTCGATTAGATTAACTGCATTTGCTCATGAGAAAGGAATTAAGTTGCATTACTCTGCAAATTACTATCCACAGGGAAATGGTTTGGCTGAATCTACGAACAAGAATCTGATTAGGATTTTAAAAAAGACGGTGATAGAAAATCAGAGGAGTTGGCACTCAGCATTACCAAATGCTCTTTGGGTTGATAGGGTCACCCCCAAGACTTCATTAGGTGTGTCCCTGTATACCCTTGTTTATGGAAAAGAGGCCATTTTACCCCCCAATATCATGCTACCCTCTCCCATAATAGCTCAGGAATCCAGAGGATCAGATAATGAAGTCTTGCAGATAAGGATACATAATCTTTTGAAGGCAGAGGAATCTAGATCCAGGGCCAGAGAACGTTTTAAACAACAACAGGAGGTATTAAAGAGATGGTTTGATAAACACAAAGTTGGAACAAAAGAATTCAAGGTGGGAGATTTGGTTCTCAAATGGGACCACCCCCATGATGAGAAAGGAAAACACACGAAATTTCAACCGTTATGGGTTGGCCCTTTCCAGATTGCGGCAAAACTTGGCCCCTCAACCTATAAATTGCAAGATTTACAGGGGTGGGAAGAGAACTTACCAATAAATGGTTTAGTTCTCAAACCTTATTTTTCCTAAGTTTTTGTTTTTCTTCTTTTGTTTTGTACAATAAATAATTTGCTTTGTTCGTTTACTTTGATTTGTTTTATTTCTGTTGGTTTTAGTTTAGATTTTGGTTGATTTCAATAAAAGAGCCAAACTTTTGGTTGCATGGAGAGCATCATAATTCTGGATTAACTAAAATCCTTGATTATAAGACTGTGTACTACTGTTTTATCTGAAAGAATTTCTCCTAGTTTAACAGTTTTCCTAAATGGCTATGAACACATTGAAGTCCTACTTAATCCTTGTAAAATAACTCGGGATCAAAATTCTGGAATAATCTTTCGAGGTTCCATCCATCTCACATGTAAAATGTCCCAAGGGGTGACAGCAAAAGACCCACGGAAAGGAAGCAAGGTAAACAGTATATTATATATAAATGATCCCATGCCAAGAATTGAAAGCCAAAAGGCAAACAAGAGTAAAAAAAACTCCTATGAAAGCAATAGGTACCAAAACAAAGTACTGAATCATTTAAGTAGAAAATTGCCAAAGTTCTTCTCCATCCATGAGCTGAAAGTCAAATGCATCTCTCACACAAAAGGACACTATGGATAGAGGAACCTGAATAAAAAATTCAGAAAGAAAGGCATGCAGGAGGACTCATAAAAAAGGACAAAAATGTCCAAAAACACAAAAAGTGCAAAATCGCATGGGAATGAGGAACAAATGAATATTTTTGTTTACCATATGTTATGATCCTGTGGTGTCCAAGCTGGAAGCTACCCGAAGATAGACATAAAAATGAAACTCATTTTCTTGGGCTTGAAAGAGTTACCTTGACTTTGAAATCTTGGTTTCCTTTTCCTAAATTGGACTACCCGCAATGATTAAAAGTACATATATTTACCATTTGGGAAATCCAAACATCTAGAAGAATTCAACATGTTCGTTTTGATGTTAAATAGTCTGTTACTTAAGGAATAAATTGTCCAGAGATCTAGGTTCACCAGGTAGTCGCCAATTGTTGCAGCTGCAACTGTTTTCCCAAATTTTTGAAATTTTGGACCCTCCTTTTAATTTTTTATCTTGCCTAAAATGGTTTGGATCCATGAACTCTATTTTTTTTCCCTCTGCTACAAGTTTAGATTGTTTTGAGGTCAACTTTTTTCATGCTTTTCGAAAAATTGCTTGTGTCTGCAAATGCTTTGGGTCGTAGAGTTTAAAGTTCGATCTGAAAACGTTGTCCTTTCATCTGAATGATTTCTTTCAGTGCTATCGAAAGTCCATTTCTGTTTGAATCAAAGTTTTAGTTCTCTTTGCAGCCGCGGTGTCGGAGAAGAAACAAACTACTTCTATCGCTGCACCACCGAAGCCTTTCGAAACTTAACTTTTTTATTTGTTTTTTTGAAGGTCAGTTGAACATGAATTGTGGCCATCGTTCTCTATGCAGCCGTCGTTTTGGAAACCTTGTTATTTATCTTACCAATGTTGCAGAGATCCTCATTTTATTTGTGTCGATCCGTAGTCTTAACATTTTCAATCGTCTAAGTTTTCATTGGTTTGCGGAAGCCGTTGTTTGATTGTTACCCGTCGTTGCGGCTCCTCAAATGAACTAATCACCCGACGTTGCTTTTCCTTTTGCCGATGGTTTTTCCTGACTTTCGCCAATGTTTTCTTTTTGTTGCGGAATCCATTGTCCATCCACCCTCCGTCGTTGCGGCTACGTATTGATCTACCCTGCCGACACTCTATGGTTAGTCTTTTCGATCCTCGATGACTAGACGACAGTTGCTGTTGTTTTATTTTGCCGATGGATAATTCTTAGTCTTGATGTTTCCATGGATTTACTGCTTAAACCTTTGCTTTTCGGTGATTTGTTTTCTTTATCGGAGCATTTTTAATGTTTTATCGGAGCTTTAGTCTCTTGTGTCACCAACACGGTGGTTGCGTTGAGCTCATCATCACCGGCATTTAGTCATGGAAATTTTTGATTGCTGCATTTGTCATTTGAAAATGGAAGCCACAGTTTGATGGTCTTCCGCCTTTGAGGCTCCTCAGTGAACTGATCATCTGAGTGTTATAATTTTTCCACCCGCCGAAGTGAATTATCTGCCAAACGATTAGTGTCTATTGCTTCCGATTGTTGGTAGGGTTTTTTCCTGTCGTGTTCTTGTTGTTACGTTACTCTACTTTATGGGATGGCGGAGTTTTCCCATGAGTGCGGGTTGAGTCAAAGTTTCTGTGATGAAGAGCGCAGTTTGGGGGTTTTGGTGTACTGAAGAGTGGTGGTTACTTTGTCTTTTCATGCTTTACATTTGTTTATAGTTCATTTCTTTGTCAAACACTAATTGATCTAATGATTGGTTATTCATGATAGGGTGATTGTTGTTGTAACGAAGACGTATCTAAAGGACAAAGAAGAAGGGAGCTAGCCGAAGAAAAGAAAAATGAAGAAGCGGAACTAGAGAATAGAAGAAGCCAGTCGGGTTCAAGCTCAACTGGATCTAGCAAGAGACCAACGGATTAATGAGCAAAATAAATAGAGGCAGAGGCCCAGGCTTGGAAAAGTTCGGCAATTACCAAGCTGGTCCCTTTTTTTCATAAAAATGCTCTTAAATCATAAATCTGAAATGTAACGTCTGTATGAATCGTAAGCACTCACAAATTGACAAAACTGTGAGATTAAAACGGTTGGGGGAGCCTGAAGGTCACCCGGCGGGGCAACCCAAAGGTTTTTTTGTTTTGTATAAAGAGAGAAAAGTTAGAGGGAATGGGGGCTTTTTCCCTGGAGAAACTTGTGAACCACTTGTTGTAAGAGGAACTACTTCGGTTTACAATAATAAATTACAAATTTTGCCTGTTGGAGAAGGTGCTGTGTGGAATGTTCGATTGTGATAAAATGAACAATGTTGAAGGGGAACTATTTCATTTTCAACTGTGTTTCATTAACTGTGAGAGCATTCTAACTTTCTGAACCTATGTTCTTATTTGAATGTTCTCTAGTTTATTATGTGATAATTTCCACTATGAGTAATGGAGGTATAAACAGTTGATGAGCTATCTTGTCGTGTATATCTTTATTCATGTTTATGTGCTTTGATTCTAAGAACAACTATCTGTGATTTATCTTAACATGTGAACAGTATTACATTACTCATGAATTAATATCTTGCTCCCTAGGGACGGCTTAGTTAGTTTTGTTTTTCTAGTTGTGTGTGATTTAGATGTGAGAGAGTCTAAGACGAGAGGTAAGAACCTACACATCACATTGTGACCACTCCTTGCATTCTTTATCAATCTGCATCTTAGATAGGCACTTGCATATCATACTTAAAGTCAAAAATACAAAAATATATACGGTGGACCGGGCTGCAACCGGTAAAACCCTTTCTTTTTGTTACTTGACCTACGGTAGCCGGACTGCAAACCGGACGGATTCCCTACACCAAACAGTCACGGGCTAGTTGGGAACGTTGACTGGGGAGAATCCCTTGCTGTTGTTGCCTGCGAATTTCCAGGCCTCAACAACTTCCTACGTAGCATTTGTTCCTTTCCATAAATAATTTCCTTTTGATACACAACATTCTCATTTCCACTTGATGGTGTGCATTAGATTAATGCTAGTGATACTTTTGGCGGTTTTTTGTCATGATTGAAATCTAAGTTGTATACTATATTGGAATATTTTTTAGATTCGATACTTCTACTTTCTTTCCATCTCTATTTTATAGTGCCATACGGACATGTCTTCACATATGTTCCATAGAAACCAATTCTTCTCACATCAGTGACGATTTTTTTTCTTCATTTTATAAAAAAGATTCTCTAAGAGGCCCACTTGCAGTTTTGAATGGGTCTTGTTTACACCTTTGACATCAAGTGAATTAGTTGAAAGTTGGTTAGATCTATGTCTCTTAGTTCAGTTGGAGGTTATAACTACCTCAATACTTTATTGTTTATTTATTCATCTCATCATTTTTCTTTCCACAAACTGTCTTTCAACAATTAACCTTCCGCAACGATCTTTCCGCAAAGTGGTGTCCGCAACTACCTTTCCGCAATATCGTTTGTTTATTCATCTCATGGATGTGGTTATTTCAAGAAAACAATATTTTATTTTTACCATGTTTAAGTGCCTTGGAGGATGCATATGGAATATATTTTTGTATTGATTCTTGGAGCTTTGCCTTCATAAAAGGGGCCTATTTTCACTAGTGCACCCTTTTTCATGGAGATTATTTTTAAATATTTAATTGATTTTTCTTATGGATCAAATCTCCCTTGAGGAAATGAAGACGTTTGATTTGCAAAGTCCTAATTGAGTTCATTTTTAATTATTTTTGGATTTGTCTAAGGAGTTAGTTAAAAAATAATTATATTTTATAAGAGGTTTAACTCTTTCTATATAAAGGATTTTTCTCTCCATTAGTTATATGGTTGTATCATTGGAGTTTTCCTCTCATTGGGTCCTAATAGATATATTCTTCTTGGAGCATATGTGAAGTGTAAGGGTTTCTATCATATTAATGTGAGAAATATCTAAGTTTAGTTATATCAAATACTTTTCTCATTTGGTGAAATTTCATGAGTAAATAGTCTACTGAATCTAGTCAGAAAGTAGATCCTAGTTTGCTTTCCCTTTGCAAATCCATTAAAAATAATTTCCAAGAAAGTTGAGTTTGAATGATATATCATTGATGGTCATTCTTACCTCTACATATGAAGAAATAAACCCCCTCCTGGATTATCCCTTTGACTCTATTTTCTCTTGTTGGTATAGGCACTAGTCTCTTGATCTCTCCATCACATTGTTATGGTACAACCACATTTATTTTTTTAAGGCTTACTCTACATGTATCACCTTGAATTTTAATGCATGTTATAGCATAACAATATTATGTAGGGATAACCACCCTTGAGTTGGAGGAGAGTAAACCTAAAGTTGGAGAGGGTGTTATTGAGTTACCAGTGGGTAGCCCCTCTTAGTTCCCCTTTGTTTAGCATTGTTCTTTTCTGATTTAAATTTCACATGCTAATTTTGGAGGTAACATTTTGGTGTCCTTGTTGGGGATAAAGTCCATTTCTCGAAAAAATTGAAGAATATGTCTCATGATATTTTGTGAGATCTTATATCCACATGGAAAATCAATGAAGAGAAGAAGCCACTTTCCTTATATATTTTTGAATACTTTATTGTGTGTGGATGTGAGCACATGTAACACTTTTAAGACAATGCACCAGTGCATCTTTGGTTTAGGCACCCTAGTGCTTGTTTTTTTGGTAATGGCGTATTGGTGCTCCTCATTGGATTAGGAAAACCAATGCTCTATTACTCATGTGCATCACTATAATTTTAGCCAAAAAAATATCGGTGCTCCACCTTTGTAATGACACACCAGTGCTCCTCTTTGGATAAGATGCATTGGTGTCGGTGCTCCTAAGTAGTGAAGGAACAATGGTATCGATTCTCCTCTTTGGTGAACACACATCGATGCTCTTTTTAAGGTGTGGGTGCACTAGTGCACCATTACCCATGTGCATCAATATTGTTTTGTAAAGAAAAACATAGGTGCTCCACTTTTGAAATGGCACACTAGTGCTCCTCTTAGGTTAAGGCGCACTAATGTTAGTAATCCTTTTATAGTTAGGCACATTAGTGCTTCTGATAAACACAAGCATCGAACAATAAGTCATTAAAAAAAAATTATTGAAAAAAGAAGGAATTTTTAAACACTTTAAAGAAGTGGTTGAAAATGTCTTAAAAAGAAGGGGAAAAGAGGTTCGTCTCATTTCTTCATTTCACATGGTTTTGACAGAGAGAAGAGGAAGAGGAAGAGAAAGAGTATTGTAGATAAGCAACCAATTTTCCCCCTCTTCATTGTTTCATTTCTTCCTATTATCAATTTTATTTATGCTATTTTGCATCTCACTATTGTTTCTAATTTGTTATTTGGTTTTGTTAGTTTGAGGGTTTCCCTCTATTAGGTTAATGGTGGATTTTTTTGTAGGGTTTTACATTAAAATATATGAGTTTTCCTTTCTTATTGAAAGAAGCAAGTTTTTTTTTTTTTAAATTTGAAAGAAGTGGGAAAAAACGTCTTAGGAAGAGGGGGAAAAGAAGGGTTTGTTTCATGTCTTCATTTCACATGGTTCTACAAAAGAGAAGAGGCAGAGGAAGAGTATTGAAGCCAAGAAACCATTTTTTCCCTCTTCGTTGTTTTATTTATTCCCATTATCTATTTTATTTCTATTATTTTGCATTTCTCACTATGGTTCCTAATTTTTCGTTTTATAATTTTTTATTCTCTTAGTTTTATAAACTACTCTCAATGCCATCCAAACGAAATCTTACGAAATCTGATGTCTTCCTTGTCGATATATATTATTTATTTATGCCACCATCAGCTACCAATTTCTTATTTCCTAAAATCCATTAAAAATTATGGAATCAATAATTATGGTCTCTTTCGGGCTATATGACCTCCAAAACTGCACAAATTTTCAACCTATATTATTTTACTACATAATTGTATGAATGTACAGAACTGTATGGATGCATGAAATTGCACATATTGTACAAAAAAATTGTGTGGGCTTCATCCTATACGAATATATCAACAAGCTTTGATACCAATGTAGAGGAAGTGCACAAACTTGGTTTCATAAAAGCCTTTATATTTAAATAAATAATGGTTGAATGAATCAATGATGAAATACAAGTACAATCAAGACCCAATAATAGGTTTGTTTGTTCCTCTTCAAACGAAATGAAAAAATTTATATTTAGTTAGTTATTATTGTTAATATTGTTATTATTATTTAAGATGTTTTCTTAGTATTATTGTTAGTATTATTTAAAATGTTTTCGTAGTATTATTGTTATTTATTTTATATTTATTACAAACTATGTGGTGGGATGGCTCAATTCACATCCCAAAACCTCATATGTTTATTACATATACATCAACCATAGTTCAAAAACTTGGCTTAAACAATGCCAAAAAGAAATTTAACACAAACCAATGCTCTTATATGTTCATCTTATCCATCATACCCTATTCTAACTTAGGATGAAGCAAGATGTTAGGTGAAATCATACAACAAATGTAAGCATGCTAGCATCTCTTCAAGGCCATGTTCTCCTCCATTGTGTCTGGTAATGAACCAAAACAATGCTAGATTAAATATGAGGCCTATATATGCTAAAATTTATATTACATGGTGGCTACAAATTAAATATACCTTACATATATGATAACCACTATAAAACTCTGGAAAAGAAAAACATGTTTCAACACATGCCAATTCAATACAAAGTTGAAGGGGTTTGAATTAAGACTGAAAAATATGGCAGCCCCTCATCACATGAAAAAAAAATCCTCATTGGACTTTTCTACAAGCAAATATACATTAAAACATCATTCACACCTTCAAGCATGATAAATTTGGGTTGTTCCAACATAAAAATGTCTTCAAGCATGAGCTTGAAATATAAAATGAACTTCATATCTAAATATTAAATTGTGACTATAATTTTAATGGTTGGAAATCGCAGTCATAGATATAGACTTTAAATTCAACACTGTGATGTTCTATATCATTTTTAGCAAATAGAATATAAGTTCTAACTAAAACTTCATAATGCTATTATACTAAAACCTGAAATTATAGATGGCTAGAATTTTCTACAATGCATGTCAAACTGAAAACCAATCTTCCCCATACAATTTTCAGCAACAAATAAGAACTCCCATGTTGAAAATTCATATAATTCATATAGTAATATAGCTAAATTTGTGAACATGAATTATGTAGATATGGTTGTTCATAAGGCATAAAATTTGTAATTTTTTATTATTTTAGTTGCCTTCAAATAGTTCTAGGCATTCCTCATCCTCCAAGGGTTTGTCTTCAAAATTAGTTCTTCCAAAATCAATAAAAAAATGCATTATTAATTCCAAAATTTTGTAAAGAACAAGAGCTCACCTGAGCCTTGTGTTCTTCAAAATTAGAAAACTCAACAAATGGGACTGTAATAAAAATTTTCTCATATATTGTTGAAAAAGAGTATGGAATGGTTGAATCTTCAACAACATCTTCTTTGCTTGAGGTTGTCATAGGATCCTCAAAAATCTTTTCATAATTGTTTTCTTCATAACAAGAATACCAATACTTGGAAAATAATTTATCAAACGTGCGAGTGAAGTATTTTCTCCTTTTTCCCAAATAATCCAACCACCATTCCATCACATCATCATAAAAAATAGATATTAATAATAATAAAAAATCATTATTTTGTCCTCATAATCAAGATCTACCTATAACAGATATTGCTTTTAACAAAGATGTAACATGTCTTGCTATTGAACCACGAAATCCACATAAACTCAATCCATACTACTCAATTTTGTTATGCAAAATCTTACAATACTCATGTAGATATTATGGGATATTTGAAAAATAAAAAATGGAAATAGAGATCCACATCTAGCATACATGATCGATATAAATAGCTAAAACACATGCATATAATGTACTTCATACCAAACCAAATGTGGAGCCATTAAAATAAGCTTCAAAAAGCCTTTAAAGTGTTGCATACGCTCACCTTTACACACAACAAAGTCTTTGAAAATATATAAGGAAAAGGGTTTCTTCCCTTCTGAAACCAATCTAGAATCTACTTTCAAATCTAGATTCAATAGGCTATTTACTCATGAAATTTAACCCGAGGAAAAAAACTATTTGATATAACTCTAAGAACTTTCGTATTCATAAATAACAAGCAAAATAGGGAGAGAGGAATCTTCAAACATATTTTACTTCATTTAATGGAGCTACACCTTAGATTTGAACAATAGACATTTTCATTCGCAAGCATTTACACCCACAAAACAACAATGTAATTCATGAAAGCCATATATTACTAGGTTAGAAACCTTATATTTACACTTCACATATGCTCCGAGAAGAATATATCTATTAGGCTCCAAATAGAAGAAAATTCCAATGATCCAACCATTCAAATAGTGGAGAGCTTTTTTATGTAGGATTTAGATCTCTCTAATAATAAAATAAAATTATTTTTCTATCCAATTTCTCAACAAATCCAACAATAAAAAGAAATGGAGTTAGTTAGGCTTTTTCCATGTCAAAGGTCTTCATTTTCTCGAAGAGAATTTGCTCCACTAAAAACAGCAATAAAATATTACAAAGAAATCTCCATGAAAGAAGGTGCATTAGCGAAACTAAGCTCATTTTTCCAAGTCAAAGCTCCAAGAAACAATAAAACATACTCTCTTTGTGAACCCTCCAAGATGTTTTGACATGGTAAAAATAAAATAATGTTTTCTCCAAATAACCACCTCCATGAGATGTGTCAACAAATAATGAAGTATTGAGGTAGTTACCAGCGTAGATTCAAATCCTAGGCTCTATCAAACGCCGAGAGGGACCAAATCTCTCGAGGTGCAAATCTCTTCTTAGTTATTGCACTCAAGGAGCTCTCGGCTCTGGTGTGCTATATATAGCCATTGATTTGATTCAAACCAAAAGACGCATCTTTTTATTTAAGGTCGACATATAATATTTTTATTATTAGTATTTAAAATTATTTATGGCCAACATATAATATTTTTTATTATTTTTTATTTTGTTAGGAACGAACATTACAACATCTCCCCCATACATGGTTTTAAAACCATGTGCAAGGCCCTCCTAAATCATGTACAATAAAACCATGGGTTGTTTACGAGGCCTTGCACATGGTTTTAAAACCATTTGCAAGCCCCTCCTAAACCATGTACAATAAAACCATGGGTTGTGTAGGAGGCCTTGCACATGGTTTTGTGCAAGGCAACATCTTTTTGCGAATAATTCAATTTTTTATTTTTTATTATTTTGTTAGGTAGGAACATTACAATATCTCCCCCATATTAGGTTGTTTTTCTTGCCGGCATTTATTTTGACAGATAATTAAAAATTTTATTTTTTATTATTTTAGTAACAAAATAATAATGTTACATATCGTTACAAGATCTCCCCCATACTAGGTTATAGAGCGCCTCTCGGCGCAATGACCTCCACATATGCACCATCCAAGAAAGATCTAACCAACTTTCAACTAAATTTAATGTGCAAGGTGTGAACACAACCCATAAAGATGCAAGCAGGCCTCCTAGAGGAATGCACCAACTAATGTTCTAGGGGAATTTGTAAATGAATGAATGCACGAAGTGGCATGGTCAAAAAATGAATTTGTAAAGAGGGTCACAATTAAATATTATTTAGTGCATTGCCTCAAAATGTGTGCCAAAAAGTGGTGGTGGGGGCTACCCCAAATGTGTGCCATATGAATTAAAGTTGTGATTCATTGAATTAAAACTTGGGGGATGAGGCCAAAAATCCTAATGACAACTTTAGGAAAATTAATGCAATAAACATCATAAAATTTGGGTTTAATTAATCTATAAATGAAAACATAGCAAACCAATTTCAAACTGAACAAGCTGAAAATATGAAATATGGTGAAACAAAAAAGGTGTGACCAAAATGTGGCATGGGCCTTCTAGGAAAGGGGAAGTGATGTAGAGTAAGTATGATATGGATTTTACCTGGGTAAAAAATGCAAATTACCTAGGTAAATTCATGAAAATGTGAAAAAAATGTAAACAAAAACACTAAGCAAATGCACCACCATGCTAGAGGCCACTAACAACTAATAACAAGACAATAACTAACCATACAAAACCAAGTGAAAGTAGTGACTAGAGCATGGGGAGATTTCCCCACCAGATATCCAACATAAAAATTGTCTCCATTATACTACAAAGAACATGATGTACAACTGAAGCAACTTCCAATGAAACCATCCAACATGATCAACAAGGAGAAGTAAGTCTCCTCCACCAAACATACCCATCAAATGCCAAGAAGGGTAAGGCCCGATAAAGAAGTATACCTCCAAGTTAATCCAATGCTCCTAAGGTACTAGCTGCAAATCCCCATCAATTTGACAAAAAACACAAATTTACTCATGCAATATGAGGGGTAACAAAGAGCATGGCACCAACACATTAGTAATTGAATCATCAAAGCTTCAAGTTTTCAAAAGCATATTTAAATGTCCACATCAAGTGATTGGTAATTCAACTCTGATTTTGGCCCTTTACATGGATGATGCAATTATTTTTGTGTAAATGTGGGATGAGTTTAAGTCAAATTTGAGTTCTAAATTTGACTTATCTATTTTAAGTTTTATTAACCATTAGGTTTCCAAGTGTCTATGTATAGACAAAGGTTGATACATTTCAACCATAGTATGTATATTCATAACATACTTGCTAGGTATGATATGATATGAGTGAAGATAAGTGTGTTGCACTGCAATGGAGGTGGGTGTGAAA
This sequence comes from Pseudotsuga menziesii, assembly GCA_001517045.1. Lineage (NCBI taxonomy): Eukaryota > Viridiplantae > Streptophyta > Pinopsida > Pinales > Pinaceae > Pseudotsuga > Pseudotsuga menziesii. The sequence goes on from LPNX011205070.1 coordinate 447,276, forward strand.
CTATCTAAAGAAATGCCTCCCTCCTAAAATGAAGACGATCATGCAAAATATATTTTATATCAATGTGTGATGGATAGTTTGATGTATGCAGCGATTTGTACCCTCACATAAATTGCCCATGTTGTTGGACAAGTGAGTCAATTTTCATGTAATCCAAGTATGAAGCATGGACCCCTATGAAGAGGATTTTCAAATATAGGTACATTGGATTTTGCCAAAAATCCGTCAGATTTGATGGGCAACTGTGATGCAGATTGGGTTGTCATTGGATTTGATGTGGACCAAAGAAAGTCTATACTAAGTCATTGGTTCATGCTTCCGGGCTAATATCATATGCAAGCAAGAAATAACGAAACATTTATTTTGTTTAGTGTGAAGGGAATATGTTTCAATGTGCTCTGCGGCGAAATAGTTGGTTTTACTGCATGGATTGTTGGAAAACCTTGGCATACAACAAAAATAAATTCCAATCTTAAGGTGCATCAGTGAAAGTTGTTTGGAGATTATTAGAACTCTCGAGTTCCATGCTCGGAGTAAACATATCGAGGTTCAATATCACTATGTCAAGGATCACACTAACAAAAAGGTACTCCAGATGGAATATTGTGAGACCAATCACATGGTTGTAAATGCCCTTACAAAATCATTATCCAACAATATGTTTAATTTTTTGGAAAAATGGTTTTATTATAAATGTTGGTTGAGATTTGCGAAAGCTTTTGATTGAGTGGATGATAAAAATAGCATGTTCAATCCTAATTATTTTCACTTGGTTTCAGATTAAAGTTATTTACAATTTTTAAATAAGTGTGTCTTGGCAGTTCACCCATAGCCCTGCAGCTATAATTAAAACCAATTCACCAGTGAATAACAGACTTTGCTCGGTTTTCGAGTGGCATGTGATGTTGTAATTAATTTTCTGGAAATAGGAAATTTTGATTCCCACTTGTATTAATCTGTGTGAATATTTATCCCTGCATTTTAATTTAAAGGGCATTTTTCGATTACTGAGGCATATCTCCAGAATTCAAGTTGAATAGTTTTTACCTTCTGTTACATCTATATTTTATTTTCTTTACACACTTGAAAGTTGACAAAGTGCAATGTGTTTTCGTGAAATTACTTTGACAAATTATGTTGCAATAAATTCGATAGTTTTAAGAATATTTATAAAATTGTATTCAATATTTTTAAAGGATCGACAAAAGAAAATTTGGCTTGGTTTTAGAGTAAGACGTTACACTGTTGACGGCTGTCCTCACTGCCAGTTTTGACAATTGAGTTATGATGGGCTTTGTGATGTTTGAAAGAAAATTATTTAATAGTCTCACTAAATTGTATAATTGTATAGCTAAAACAAATTATTTACCATGTTTTACCAAAATATCTTGAAAAGAGACTAGCTGGAGACAATATGTTAAAAGTTAATATGTCCACCTCTACAAGAGAAGCTAAAAAATGCTGACGAGAAACATAGAATTGGTTTGCTTAAATAGACCTGCAATTCAACAACCTAATCTGACACTACTGCTTCTTATATGTACCTGCTATAGAGCAGTTTTTTGACATATTAATGACCCATATGACGGAAAATGGCCCATTCAATAGAAATTGAAGAGATCTTGCAATATGCTCCCAGGCAAGGAGATGCCTTCTATGAATGTAGGTGTGGCAACAAAAAGTTGATTACATCGAGACAAACCAATAGAATGAACCAAACCTATGCAGAAATATCATAAAAAAATAACAGCATTTTCTGATAGTTGCTTATAATAGCCAGACCCAACATATTGTCTCCTGTTTACACAATTTTTTGTTTCCAGCGTGGTAGCAAAGCCAGGCTACAACATGAAATTTGCAAAATACCTAACACACTAGAGTTTGAAGCATAATTTCAATTTATATTTGCTTATAATGCCTGCATTGATGAACAGGGTAAATTTCCAGATTGCTTCATATTTTTATGAAATGCATTGACCGTAGATACTGAAATCTGCCTTATACTTGATCTGGATTGAAAATAGATAACCATAAGAGATAAAGTTTTGAGCTGAATTGTTATTGAATATTAAAACGAATTACAATGCGTTATCCATATTGTTACTCTATATTTGACTTCTGATTACACACCCATAAAGGGATTGGAAATTTTTTCCACAGCACACCAACTATAGTAGGTAAAAATTGTGAAATTTCTTCAAAGCATATCCTCGTCGTCGCGGTAAATGTTTTCTGCCATCTGCCAAATTTGCAAAATGTTATCTTCTGCTACACTAGCAACTACCCAATCATCATTCAAATTCCATGAGAAATCGGATATCTTGCTAGTGTGCCCTCCATGTACAAAAAGCAACTCAGGTGGCCCATCTTCCTCATCTTCTGGTGTTTCACCAATTCTGCAAAACAATAAACATCAAGGATTATTTTTGCAATGCAAGTCAACTTCTAAGTTAAGATTTGAAAATGAAAAAGAAAAAACAAATGCCAAATGAGGAAGATTTGCAAGCTTGTGCAACCATGAAGTTTTTGTTTGATGTGAAATTTATGAACAGTTATTTACAAAGTTCAAAATCGACATAAAATTGCAGCGTAAAAATACATGATATTCATAACATAATTTTAAGGAGATATGTTCGACCAAGAAATATTATATGAAAGAATCATAAGCATATTGCAGTGTATATGAACTCCAGTGACGTGGAAAAATGATCTGCCAGTGTCCAATATGACAAAATCGTTGCGATGTTGGATACATACTCATGACCTAAATTCTAAAGCACTTCACAGCTGTAGTATATTTGCACTCACTAAGGTCTAATAGCCCAATGTCCTGCACCTTGGTTCGACCATGTACGGTCTCCATCAACAGACAATAATTGAAAATCTCACGGAAATTTCCATGTATGATCAATTCTATCTTTTCAAGGTAGAGATGGTACTACTTAGGAAACTGTTAGCACGTGAAATTACACCCCGGGTAATCTTGGTGCCAACTTGGAAATTCAGTCTTACATTCATCACTTGGAAACAGTCGGAGGTCTATGGAGGGTTCATCGATTCATTCAACGGTGCCACTTGGAGATTCAGTGTACTTGCATGCATGACTCTATTCAGTTGGATGCATATACTTTGCATGTCACATGTGATGCTTCGTAGATGATTTAGGATGCATGCAAGATTCTGTGGGTGCTTCGCAGATGATTTAGGATATATGCAAGATTTTCTGGATGCTTCATAGGTGCATGCGTAGTTTGTGGCCAGTTTGCATGCAAAACTCACATTATTTTGACACTTATTTTAGCGGTTGGTGTTCCAAATTCTGCATGTTGGATCAGATGACATCTGGGTTCTTTGTTATCACGTGAATCCTAGGTCACATGGGACTGGAACACAGGACATGCGGGACACGATATGCGTATCCAACATGCTAACCCCCAAAAACAGGACACAGGGAACACGTTACACACACATAACAATTCAAAATTTTCAGAAATTAAAACATTTACAAAATATTGATAACTAGTTACAACTTACAACATCAATGACAATCAAACACAAAATATTTTAAATGGGTCTAATGTTCATCTTTTCAATTAATTGTGATTATATTTTTTTTAATATTGTGGTTCACCTACGCCCCAGGGAAGCTTGTTACGTCCACAGGAACAACGCATAGGGGGCCCACCCGAAGGGCCTCACTCATTCGCTCTGATTACAGAGCTAACCCAATGGAGACATCAAGTGAGGCCCTTATATAGCGATGTATAGCCTCCCGGGGATTTGACTCCGAGACCTTATGCTCACAACTTACAACACTCAACCACTTGAGCTAGCCCACCAGGCTTAATTAACTGTGATTTTATATATATATATATATATATATGAGAAATTAAAACATTTACAAAATATTGATACAACTAGTTACTGCATCAATGACAATCAAACACAAAACACTTAAATGTGTATAATACTAATCTTTTTTGTTAACCACAATCTAAAAAGGGAATTGAAATGTCTCTAATACTCATCTAGCAACAACGTCATTCACATCAAAGTGCAGCAGTTGAAACACTAGCAACATCATCATCCACTGTGCAGAAGTAATCCAGCAACAAAAACAAAGCCATGGCGGAGGAAGGCTACTACAAGATATATAGACACAGGACCATAGTTTTTAGACTTCTAATGTTAATTATATCAGGCAAAGATAAAGAATTTATTAAGGATGCAAACTTAATAATCAAACAACAAGCATAGCCAATAAAGGAACTGAAGTTAAGAAACTCTAGCAGATGCAGCAATCTAAACGATGCAAAGTTTCCAGACATTTTGGAAGAATGATGATAGGAAGAGGATACCAAGTAGAACATAATACAGGGTTGTCAAGTCTAACCAGGTCGATTCTTAAGCTGGGACCAAGCTCATCTTCTCAAGTGACACAGCTTTGAAGAACACGTCTAAAGGTCCAAATTTATCAACAAACAACAAAAGTTGAAAGAGCCCAAACCACATCATAAGCTTAGTCAACAAAACAAAATCTATTCCCTTCAAAAAACATTCGTTCATTTCAGACCTTGGATTCTCATTGTTTTCCAGTTTTTCGAATTTTCAAACTAATATATCAAATGATTGTTAAAAACTTATCAGAGAAATCCTATTTTTAACTAGAAAGATGAGTATTAAACACAAATAATTTTCTTTTTCATGTGCTGCTGTCCAAAACGTCAGGACATTGATAGGGTACATGTCGGACATGTGGTTGACACATGTCACATTTCCTAGCCTGGCATGTGTCCAACACATGGCATATGGACACACAGACCCTAGGAGTGTCATGTTTCTTAGTGTGAATCTAATGAATCTATTTTCTGCAACTTATGAGTTGTTTTATGACACTACTATTTTTTGCAATTGGGGCTACAAGGCTCACATGGTAAATCAGATGACATATTCTTGTTATGTGTTTATTGATATCAAGAATCAAAGCACTGATCTGCAACTTTTAATTGCAGATCTGCAACCTTCTCATTGATTTGAAAGTCTCTATTGCCAATTTTCAAAGTTCATTCAGTGATGCAACCATAGGGATACCCGCCTGTAGTTGGCACAAACCACCCAAAGTGAGGAGTGTGATCAGGTGACAGTATACACTCTTGACAGTTATCCGGACATCTTGGCTAACCATTTTATTCAAAGGGTATTCCAAGGGTTAACAAATTGGCACCATTTCTGAGGACTAGATCAACTGGTCAAGTCCTCAGAGATCAAGTGTCTATGTGACAACTTTCATTAGACATCTTTTGAAGATCATTCATTTCATATGACAACTCAACTAGGACTAAAGTCCTGCTCTTTTTAAATATAAGAGTCGTGCTGCTTGTATTTATGGTTAGAACAAAATGTGCTATTTAAGGCAATGATCTCACTTGGCAGCTGTACTAAAATTAAAAGCTCTCTTTCTATGAAGACAAGGAGATCCGTTGTGTATGGTACATGGCATAAAGTACTGGAGAAGAATCTGAAGTTCATCCTGGCTCCTTCAATTGAAGATCAAGCTCTCTCAAAACATGGTGCCATTTCTTGATCTCTTGAATGAAAGGTATGATCCATTTGACTTTACATATGTCCATGGGTATCCAACCCATTCCCAGCTCGAAACAAATGGATGAGGCACCCTCCAAAATTTCAAGGTAATAACCTTATATCTGTTCAAGCTCATGAGTTTATAATGATGTCTGCATTGAGCATGAAGATTTGGTTATGAAGTTGTTTGTGCATCACTGCATACATTAGAGGGAGATGCCAGGAAATTATGTGATGGTTTACTCGATGACTGCATTTTTGCTTGGGATGTGCTTGACATGCTCTCCATAGAGGCATGGGGTAATCATGGATGTGTACTATCAACATCAAGGAAACTTGATAAGATATTAAGGCAGCTTAAAAAATGTGGAGGTCGTGATCTTGAAAAAGATTTTGATGACAGGCCCCATGATTGAGAACATCAGCAGCAAGCTTCCACATGTCACATTCCCAAAGTTGTTCCTTATTCAGAAGAGTGATGCTGCCTTCTTCCGCAGTTGACACAAACACGAGTAAAGAGTTATTTGCAATGCCTTATATCATCATGATTTATTAACATGAACAAAGAAGCCAGACACTCCAAACTTCCAGGCATAACAAGTGCAGAAAACCCTCACTATTTAGTATTTTTGTTCTTTGGATTTGAACCTAGGTCTGTTATATTAATATAAAGTCTTGGGTTTCGAAATTTGCTAAGGAACCAAAACTCCTAGTATCCAAGCATAATGCTTATGAGAAAACTGTCGGACACAATGGCCACTGAGAGGGGGGGTGAATCAGTGTGTGAGCAATTTAAAACTTTTTACCTTTTTTTAATCAATCAAAGTATATCAAGCATAAATCACATAATCATATTCTTCAGCTGAATCAACCATGAGTCTTAAACATAAACATCACATCAAAAGAGACAAGAATATATGGAATTTTGATCTTTATTTGTTGTACATGGAAGACAATAATCTTCTCGATTACAATCAGCACCAACTGAGAAAACTGTTGGACACAATGGCCACTGAGAGGAGGGGTGAATCAGTGTGTGAGCAATTTAAAACTTTTTACCTTTTTTAATCAATCAAAGTATATCAAACATAAATCACATAATCATATTCTTCAGTTGAATCAACCATGAGTCTTAAGCATAAACATCACATCAAAAGAGAAAAAAATATATGGAATTTTGATCTTTATTTGTTGTACATGGAAGACAATAATCTTCTCGATTACAATCAGCACCAACTAATGAAAAGAGCATCAACTCTCATAACAAGACCCAACCTGGTTTTCTTAGCTCCAACTAAGAAGGGTTTGAAAAGTCCAATCCTCAAGTGCAAGATTCTACTTGCAAGCAATTATATGGCTCTGTTGCACAACCAACCTTTGCTCTGCACATCAATCTCTACTCATCACTCTACTGGTCAACACTGCTCATCAATCTCTGGTCAATCTGCTCACCAATCTCTAGTCAATATGCTTATCAATCTCTGGTCAATCTTGCTCATCAATCTCTAGTCAATCCTATTGGTCTTCTGCTCATCACAGTTGCAACACTGCCAGGTCTACTCATGTACATCCTTGTACACCTCATCATACCCAATCACTCATCAAGTAGTTCCACTATGCTTTCACTAATCATAAGGCATGCATCGTCATGCATCATCATCATAGGTATGCACCATCGTCATAGGGTATGCATCTTCATCATCAAATATGCATCATCATCATCTCAGTGTGCATCGTTTATGCATTATCAACATCGAGTATACATCATAGTGCATAGGAGAGCATCATCACACTATGGTATGCATGTACATCATATTGTATAGGAGTGCATCAACATCATAGAGTGTACATCATTATCACATGCATTATCATCATAAAGTATACGATATCATAGCATAAATGTATACAACATCATCATCATAGCCTCCATAATGACTCCAAATATATATACCAATATAGAGGCTCACATACTAAGATCAAAGATGAACTCTATCCATGAGAGACATGTGCCATCACAAGAGAAACCCAAAAGCATGAACCATACCTTTTCGAAGATCACAAGATGAAGAAACGGTAGAAAAAACAAAATAAGCTCTAGATCATGTCACCACATAGCCCTCGTAACAAGCTTTCCAATGTGCCAAGAATTTTGTAATTCTGATTCCGTATGAGAAAGTTATGCCTGTTTTAGTGAAGATGCCCAGAAATTTCTCCTCCACAAAGTTTTGCACTTTTCTCCAAGAGTTGTGAAAAAATACTTAGAGAATTGATGATGAACAAATGAAATGTTTGATATTCTATTTATATAGGTTGTGGAGGAAAGTTAGTACCTCAAACTGAGCCGACATGCAATTCAAAATTACAAATAATTAAATTATCTTTTGTTTGGTCGGCTGACCCAAATAGGTGGGGTGCACCAACTTCAAAAATTTGTATCTCTTCAATCGTAAGGAATTAGAAGATGCTCTGCATATCAACGGAAATGGCTTGACGAGGACTATCTCCCTATGATGGGTTTATTTGCAAATTCTTGGTCTAATACCCTTAAATTCTTCAATATGTTCAGGACGTCAAAGATCCCACAAATGAGGGTGCTAAAGACCATACCGCCAACTACAAGAGTTTCAAAGTCTTCTTCAGCATATCAAGGCACTTCCATGGGCTCTACCTCCATCTAAACCACAATATCCATATAACCACAAAGAGGACCATACATCACCATCAACAAGCTACCAAGTGCGTGGTTTCAAGACCCAAGGCACCACATGAAAGGGTTTCAAGGACTTTTTCAAAGATATCATATAATATTTAAACAAGATACTTTCCATGGACTTCAAGCCCATCACATAGGACTCCATCGCCAAGTGATGAGGGCATCATTACCAAAGATTCCATCGTATCAAAGGCTCCAACAATCATGGGCTTACAAACCACCATATGTATGGATTCCAAGACCCAAATCATTTCCAAATGCACCATCAATGATTATATAGTGTCCAAGGGTCATCATGCCACCATTTATGTGGGTGTCAAACATTCTCATGCATAATGACCATCTCCAAGGGTTCCATGGCCCCAACAAGGGATACACGGGCATCAAGATCTTCATCAAGGGTTCCAAGTCTTCATCAAGTCATTAATGACCACATCATCACCTTTAAGGACCATTAAGCCATTAAATGTGGGTCCAAGGGCTTCTTCAGGGCTTCCTCATCAATCAAGGGGCTTCATAGGCTTCTTCAACCACCTCAACCACACCAGGAGACCTCCAAGAGTCAAGATCCATCATGACATCACCTGTGGGGTTGCTAGACCTTCTCGTGGGGTACCATGACACCATCAGAGCATGAATGACCACATAATGGGTCATTAATGCTTCTCCAACCCATCTAGGGATTCACCATCATCAACAAAGGCTTCAACACCATCTCAAGGGTCTTCAGTACCATAAGCAGGGTCTTCAGCATCTTCAGCAAGGTGGTGGCTACAAGATCCAGCCTTGTGGGTACAAGGACCTTGTCAACTGGGTACAATGTGCTTCAAGGCACAAACCCACTCTGTAAGGGGTCCAAGGCACTGCAAGTGAGACTTGGTGGCATCAATGGCAACCTATGGGGCTACTGCTAGTCCATGTTGGCATTAATGACAATTTCATCAACAAAAACACCTGCAAAATTATTTATGTGGGAAAACAGGAGTTGAAAAGGGTCTCCTTTCGCCATCTTGTGATATATGCATCTTAGAAAAAGATCAAGGTGGCTAGGGGCTTGTTGACATTTCTTCTCAAGGAGTTGCACGAAAAACTAAGTGGGAGATCTAGATTCTCACTAGAAAAGTAGAAATACAACTTAGTTGAATATCACAAAGGTAAGATTAGGGATCCATTCACTTAGATGAATGTGATTTGAAATACAGCTGATTTGGAAATCAGGGTAACTGTTTTCAAGCAAATTTGAAAGGCATGGCAAGTAGTCTTCAGCCAGCTTCCATGGAGTCGTCAAGACCTCAGCAAAAGTTGGGACCTGGGAAGTAGCAGATTTGATGCTTCAAAATATCAGCTGGTGCACTGCGTATGATCCCTGGGTTAGCAAGGGAGGAGTTGTCTATAAGGGCCTTGACTGTTTGAATCATGTGTGGATGAAGATAGGAAGTATAGATGTGGAATTAAATCCCATCGAAGGGATATGCCATTCTGGAGTCTAGAGGAGATGCTTGGTATCCATGGGGAGAGATCTCTAGAAGCTGTACTTTGTAAGAAGCAAAAGGCACCATACTTAAAATAGTTCATTTATTGAGCCAGAAAACAGATTCAAAAAAGCCAGGTGGAAAGAAAACCCAATTAAGAGAGACACGGTATGGCCTAATGGCAACTCTATAACTCGCCATGATGCTTTAAGTATAAGGGTATGGCATAACGGTACCATGCAATAAGGAAAATTGGAGCTTCTCAGCGTTCATCAGCTTACACCAGTACGTTCCTATGGGTGACTTTGATGGTTTTTAAGCAAGATTTTTGCAATTAATATCTGTAATTTTATGGATGACTTAATAACACAGATTTTTCCTAAGCTCATCAGCTGGAAGAGGGACTTGGTCATATGCTTTCCCTCCACACAACGTGGAAAATGTCTAACACAATTATTTCTTTAAATTCATCAATTTTTATTAGCACATGCCTCAGTTTTTACCAAAACATAGAAACGCCTGCCCAGTTTTCTTTACTTTTATTTGAGGTTGTCTCTAGACTCTGTTTTCTAAATTCATAATTTTTAATTTGTAATCGCCAAGGTAATTACATTTAGACAATATATAATCAGAAAAGTATATCCTTTAGTTGTTTTGGAAGTTAAGTCTTCCATATTTCAGTATGCTGTAAATTTTATCTGTCCTATCTAATGTTGTAAATACTATTTTGAGGAATATATTGCTTAGGCTTCAGAAATAAACTTAACGGAAATATTGGAGAAAATATCAAAATATATCAGCAAAACATAAACTTGGACCTGAAAAACTCAGAAAATTCAGAAAAAATGGTAGTAATCAGAGATGTATGCAACACCGGTCCTATCCATTTCCTGGCTACTTTGTATTGGAGCAATTTAAACAAGCAGAAAAGATTTTTTACTTTTAGTAATATGTGGACCGCATAAAACATGAACTTTTGGTGGGAGTTTCTGTTTGATTAAGATAAATGAAATCAATTACAGCAGAAGTTGATATAAAGTGTGCAAAAGGACAACCTTGCAAGGTCCCAAACCATGAGTCTTCTGTCAGCGCCGGAGGAAGCTAATATTGTCCCATTCATAGGACTCCACTCTATTTGAAAGACTTCTTCCCTGAAATGCATAAAAAAGAAAAAAACATGAAACTCACTTGTATACATATGAATAAGAGCAACAAAAGAAAATCAAATTTGTTGCAGGAATTAGCTGATTGCAAATTTAAATAACTTCTAAGTTCTAAGGCATTTGCCCTTATTGCAACAAAAATAAGAGCATTCTGATTTAGCAACAAGTAGTACAAAATTCAAATACAGATCAGCTGAAAAGGTGTTTCTTTCAAAGCAGACTCCTGGGATCAAATTTATTGTCAATTTACCTTTTATGTAAGAATGAACATGTTGGAAGTATATGGCATGGGTTGAGTGCTCTGCATCATATATGCAAGAAACTCTAAATGCAGGTAAGATGCAGGCAGATTGACTTGCTTGCAAGTAACATGCAAGGAAAATAAATCGGTGGATAATATAGCATCAACATCAAAGTTTATGATCTATGGTACCTATTATGCCTCAAAGTGTCTGAAGTGTTCCTTCCAAATATATCAGAGTGAGGGGTTTCTTTTTCTTTGCAAAAGGTCGAGTTTTAGGGGCTATATTTTGTAGAGTGTTAACTTTGAGGCTATATACCCTCAATCAAGTAATGGCAAGTCCTCTTTATTTTCATCCTAGGAAGTGTTGGCTTAGTGGCATTACTGACTGCCTCTTGATAGGCAGAAGTCCCCCATCTTGTCGGGCTATTTGGGCCCTTGGTTGGTGTCTGATGCTTCTTGGGATCGGTCCATTAGGACACATGGTAACACTCATATTTCGCTCTATAGAGGTGATTGCACGTGTAAGGGCTGTCATAGCCGATATAGCACGCCTCATTTTGTTTACTTGGACCTAGTGTTTTGATGAAAAAACTCTCCTCCTAGTCTCCAGATCCATGACATCATTTCTTAAAGAAGAAGCCTACATTGTTAAAAAGGAGGGCATTGAGGGGCAAACATCTATTGGGATTAGTTGGGGCTTGATGCCCTCCTTTTGGCTCACCTTGCACTTGCTGGAGACTAATTGCACATTTTTATTCTTATTTTATGCCGTTGTATGGTTTAGTCCCCAAGTTTGTGGTGCACTAACCTTAAATTTTATAATTTGTCATTAACTTGTAGGCTCAATTTTGTAAAAGGTAGAGGGTTTTCTCATATAAATAAGACCACCTCACCTCATTTGTAAATCATGGACAAGGGCTCAAATTATGCATACTTTTCTTCTCCTTTTGGTTTACTGGAGCATTTGAAGCTAGGCACACCTCTCTCTTGGATGTCTTTTTCTGCTTGAAGGATGAATGGATGATGTTCTAGGGTTTGATTTTGCAGGTGCTAAGTTGATGCTAAGAATAGTTGAAATAACTCATGCTCAAGGTTGACATAAGGTGCATCCCCTTTCTCATGCTTGATTCATGTTGGTAAGTTTATCTCCTTACCCTAGTTTAACGTTGATCTTGAAGTGCTTTGGATTGAGTTAGGGTTTGTTTGCTATCATTTTATCAACTTGCTTGAGGGGGCCTTCCTATCAAGGAGCTTTCCATTGTTTCCTTGGAGCTTGGACTTCTCTATTTTCGCTAATTAAGGTTTCACTATCTAGCCCTTGAGGTTGCTAGCTTGGCCCTAGTGCAAGTATTGAATACCATCTCAAGAGGAGGGATGTTAGCCTCGATCTCTATAGCCCTAAGGTTTGAGACAAGAATCTAATACCCTATCTATCAATCCTCTTTTTATCAACTTTTACACGTTTTATTTTATTTTATGAATAAAAACATTCTACTACTGGAAAAATCCCTAAAAATATAAATAAATTCAAAAATCCAAACATAGTCGTGATTTACAATTTCTGGTCCACCCTAAAATTTGGCCCTAGGGTTTTACTTTTATCCACAAACCCTAGAGGGTGTTCTCTTCTGAGGAAGTGCATTAGGATCCATGAAACCCTTGTAATTCGTGAATTAGAGGGTGTGTAGTGTTTTTGGCTTATCATCTAGCTTCGCCCTAGTCTAATTGTCCTCTTTCCCTTGAGGGTTCACTTTTTGGGAGACACGAAATTACCTCGAAAGGCATGATATTATCTAGGATTTGTGATAAAGTGAATAACTCCATTTTTATATGATTCACGTGTCTTGATTGGATATTGTTTAACTTCGATAACGCATTGATCATAGCTATTATGGTTTCGTGGAATGTACTTGTGGTTTGTTAGTGGTTGTAGGTATTGGAGTTACCCAAAGTGTTGAGAGGTTAGACTATGGTGTAATTGGGTTTAACTCTCTCCAAAGCTTACCATCACTAGCACTAAGCCCTGATTTGCAAAGGTGTGATAATTTGAGCGGTAACGGTACCTGCATTTATGCCTAATTCAAAATCTCCTTTAAAAAACCGAAAGTGCAATTGAGCAAGGTCCTCCAAGATGTTGATGCGGAACTATTGACTAGGGAGATTATGGAGATAGCACTAACATGACAGACACTAACATGGAAAAATAATGGTGTGTTAGCTTGACAAGGTGGCACATGGAACAATGGCATAGTATAGGGATGATGTGGTAGGGATGCTAATATATTGGGCTTATGTGGTGCCACATAATAGGGGGGTTGATGTGTCTAGCTTCTATGGTGCAAAATGGCCAGTTACTTGGCAAAGTGATGACATGTCACTCTCCAATGATGTCATGTATCTCATTTGTGTCTATGTGACATATGTATATCAAATTTCAATCACAATGTTTTAAAATTCTTAATCAAGAGTCAAACTGGTTGAGGTTCAACTCAAATCGGAACCGAAACTAGCAAAATGAACCGAAGCGGTTTGATTTCAATGACTTGGGCTATTAAAAAATACATCAAATTTTACAATTTTGATGAAAAAAATATATATTTAACATTCCAAGCTATGATCCAAAGCAGTAGAGACAAAATATGCAAAGTCTAATCATGTAAGGGTGAATATATCAAAATGGCATCAACTGTAGTACATATCTGAATCAAAATTGAAAATACATAATCATCAAAATTATTTCCTATATTGGAATCCCATTCATCAATAACACCCTGTTCCCCTCTCCTCTAGGCTCTAGCCCTTACCTCTACCACAAATCTCAAAGTTGATCGTCCAAGGACATTAGTCAACACCCTACAATTTTGATGAAACTTCCTAATCCAAGTGTGAAAATAAGGTAGAAAAAACATCTTCTACTTAATAAATGATTTTGCTTAACTAAAGGTTACATTTTTATTAAAGGTCATGACAAAGGAGTTCAATCAACTTCAACAATCACGCATCAGCACCACCAACATCAGGGTACATAGGGAGTTGATGTGCTTGACTAAATTTCAATCCCCTACCCTCATACATGATAGAATCCATAGGAAACATTGCAATCCCAAAATCCTGAAAACTTAAAGTCTGTTGAATCCTGAATGGGATCTAAAATTCTACTTTTTGCATATGAATCCCGATGTGGTTGGAACCACTCTCAAACATCCTAAAACAATTAATGGTAATGTTAAAAATTTAATTACTTTAATAATTTCACATTACAATTCAATATTACTAACTTCAACGTCACTAGTACAAAACTGTTCAATTTTTTTTAAAACATGTGTCTAGCCTATAGGCATGCACCCTAGGCATTATTGGATTAACTCGTTCGAGTTAACACAAAATCGGCCAGTTTGAGGTCGGTTTGGTGTCGAATGAGCCGAGTTATGGCCTAACTAGGTCGGTTCAACACTAAACCGACCTCCACACCAAGTTTTGTGCCGGTTTGAAATTGATGAGGGTTAAACCAATCAGCTCAACTGGTTCCAAGTTCCAAGTTGACCGGATTTTAAAACATTGGTCAATCAATGCCAAGGTGGTAGGTTCTTCATACAAGGTGTTGGCCCACGTGGCACACATGGTGATCTCTGATTGGTGCCTCAATTGTCAACATGGGCACAACAATGTTCAAGGCACCTGCAATCAGCAAGAAGGTCATTCTTCAAGTGGCAATGATCCCAAGTTGGTAGGACCATGTGTTGGCCACACACTACCAAGGTAACACTCAAGGGCATTGTTACCCCCCATTTTCCAGGGGTGCCCACATGTGATTTGATTACTCTTGAGAAAGGGGCAGCATTTCATGGTGATCAGTTAATGGCTCATATCTGAATTTTGATGATGCCCTAGGATATTATGGGCAAGACTGAGGGTCTTGATCTAATGTTGCAGTACACAGTGATAGGAATCTTCATTTCTGAGCATTATTTGATTGTCCTAAGCGCCAAAACAGTGGTAAAAAGCATCCTCAAGCCTGACACCTCGCCATCTTCGATTCTAGGCACAAGTTAGGCAGTTTTGAGCACATTCCAGACCTTAGTTGACCTCGAACAGCAACAAGAAGCAAGTCTGGGCCCTAAATCATCAATACATGTCCATGTTTGAGCAAATATGTGGGTAAAAGAAGCCTTATCTTGCCTTTCTGAGCAGTTCATGAACACTAGAACAGTAATAAACATTTAAACCAAATATGGGCATAACAACAGCAGTTCTGGGCAATTTTGGCTAACTATGGGCATAGCCTAACTTGTTTCATCCTTCAAACATCCATCGTTATCAAATCTGGGTGCATTTTGTGCCCTAGATCAACAATATACAGCCCTAAGAACTTCATTGTGGGAGACTATGTCAGCATTGGAGGCCAGCGTCCAGCATTGTGAAGGATATTTATGCTTTGTTGAGGCAGGAAGTCACCTTATACCAGCAGTCAGCATGGAGTTCTGGGCATAATTTTAATTAATTTCCTGTGACAGTACTAATCTCCCTGTGCAGCAAACAGTGCACATTAGCTAGCGTTCAGCCTTGGAGCAGATCAGTTCTCTTTTCAATCTGGGCATCAGCCTTCGGAAGCTCCTTTTACCTTGATTTATATGATAGAATACCACTTGGATGATTTCCTTAAAGATCCTTCACCTTTTGGAAGGGGTTTTTTCCTCCTAAGGAACGTTCCACTTGGAAATTGCTATAGAATTGTTTTGAAAAGATTTTAAGGTATCTTTTCTTGAAGGTCACTTTTGTAGAGCATGTACCCTTCGAAGAAGCCCTTGGGAGTTGAGTTTGGTTGCTATGTGGACAATTGAAACCTTTGGAGGCTAGTAGGTGGACATCATTTGGTGACCTGGTGCCCTAGTTGTTGCTTAGCCTTCTTAATGGAGCATACCCCTTGGAAGAGACCTTTGGAGGCCAAGTGGCATCATTATTTAACACTGGTTCCCTTGCTTGATGACCCCTTCATTTTGGGGCCTTATGTATCTCTTATGATGTACAAGTGGCATGGACCACTATTTTAATGTAATTTGTTAGGAGTTTGTTAGAAGTTAGTGGGTTTTTTGTAAAACTTACTCCACCCTAGGCTAGATCTAGGGAAAAAATGAATATTTTATTGTAAAGAAAGTTAGGTTCCTCTCCTATATAAAGAGAGCCATTTCCTCATTTGATTCATGGTTGGATCTTTGGATTTCTCTCTTTGGAGCTTAACTGACATATCTTTCTTGGGGTATATTTGTCTAAGAATTACTTTCTTGTTAAAGTGCGGCATTCTATCTAGCTTTTGTGCTTATCTACTGGAGATCATTTTTTTTAACAAAAACTAAAAAGAGAGTAATATTAAACAAGCTGTGCACAGCGATTCATTACAAAAAAACTGCAGCTGAAGTATTCCTGCAGGTCTGAGAAAAAGGAATCAAAACTAGGCCAAAAGATAGACCTTAGTATGCCACAGAGAGTTCTTACTTTTCAATTAATTACAGACGTAGTATAAACTCGAACAAACTACTGATTAAGGAAGATACAAAAAAACAGACTTTTAAAAAACACATTAAGGGTTGCCTGGATGCCCCACGGGCCGAGTGACAGATTCCTCTTCCATGTTCTGTATTGCTCCTGCTGGATTTTCATGAGCTTGGCTTCCCTGGTTCATCTGCACCAAGCGTTGCAGATCCTCCTGAATGCGGTCTACTTTCCCCATGATTTCCTTCAGATTCATTTCATTATCATCTATCCTAGCATCATGATTGCTAATATGATAAGAAGTATATCCAACTACATCAACAAGGTTTTTTACCTCTTTAGTTGTCTCTCTGCTGTCCATAATTCCTATGGCCACCATTTCATATAAACGTCGTATGTTCACCTTCAAATCTGCAAGACCATCGTTTTCCCCTGCACGGTCCATTTCCTGAATTTGGTGAAGGTCTTGACCAAGACTGTGACTGTAAAGACTTAGGATTGATAGCTGGTTGAGCACCGAACTAGAAGAAACGAAATCCTGTCCACTACAGAGGCTGCAACACCAACTTCTAGAGGACAAATTGTTGAAAACAG
The DNA here is from genome assembly GCA_001517045.1 of Pseudotsuga menziesii. NCBI lineage: Eukaryota > Viridiplantae > Streptophyta > Pinopsida > Pinales > Pinaceae > Pseudotsuga > Pseudotsuga menziesii. Next base: position 464,535 of record LPNX011205070.1, read on the forward strand.
AGCTGAGAATGGAAAGTTCTAGCTGCAAAATGTCACAATCCCTTCTATTTCGACAAGAGAGAGTACCTATCGAGTCTTCCTCCCATCTAGTGCAATTACAACCAAGGGTCAGGATATTACCTTCGAGAAGGAGCTGCCCGAAGAGGATTTCCGTGGTCGCAGGGCCTGTAGCTGAGCACCAAAAATACCCAGGAACGTTGCGAGTTGGGAAAAGACAGTTCAGGAAAGCAGCCATCACGAGTCTCTCTTTCACAAAACCCCTTAGCAGAGGCAAGGCCTCCCAAGGGAAAACCTGCGCAGAACCGGACTAAGGGAAAATGCCTTCTTCAAAACCAGACCTATCAACGAGCGGGTCTTCTTCCGGAGAGACAACATGAGGTTTAACACAAAAATGGCTATCAAGAAGAGCAAAGGGGCAGATGAAGCTTCCAGATGAAGCCATTGTACACTGATGGGGTTGGCGTGGAGCGTGTTGTCTGAGCGAGCATTTAAGCCTAAGGGGATGGCAAGTTAATGCAGGAGGATGCATGAAGGGGCTGAGAGTGAGTGGAGGCCACATGTCTCCAAAGCAAAACTCATAACTTAAACCATAATCCAAAGAAATTATTTTATTGAGACTTAGGATAGGGAAAAAAAATTTAAGAGTGTGCATACTTTGCATTAGGGAATTGGTTTGGTGCCAATGTCTAAGTCATTTATGCGAATATGACCTTGAGGAAGCGAGGCCCCTTGATTAGCCAAAGTGTCCGCGAGAGCATTGTTTGCTCGGAGAATGTGAAAGAACTCAACTCTACTCGAGAGGAGGGGAGTGATTCTGTCATATAGCCTTCTCTAGTTGATGGATCCTATGGAATATCCATTGATCATTTTGTATATGACTTGCCTCAAGTCTCCAAAGACTGCTAGCCTGGGGATAGTTATTGTGTCTAAGAATTCTAGACCCTGCAAGAGAGCCATCCATTCAGCTTCGTTATTCGTCTTGTGGCCCAGCCCCCAAGCAAAGGTTTTTTCCGTTTGTCCTCCGCGATCTAGTAAGATTCCCCCCGCACCTGCCACCCCTATCTACTGGAGATCATATTGCTAGAATTGTCCAAGTTATTTATTGTTGGGCCATTGAAGGGATACTATTATTTTGTTGGATTTGATCAAGGTTAAGAAGTTTATCTTAGATCTCTTTGTCATCCTGCATTTAAAGGAGTTTCCTCTGTACATTGTTCTTCAAATCGATGGTGCAAATTCAAGCCTCCCTAGTGTATGGTACACTTGAGGAAAGAAGTAAAAGGAGTGAGCCTCTCATTCCATTTCTAATTGCAAGTTGAACCCTCCGTTACATCCATTGAGGTAAGGGATTGCCTATAGTACTCTTATTTCCTAGATGATCTTTGAAGCAAGGCCCTCTAAGTTAGCGACACATTGAATCCATTTGCCCTGGGTTGGATTGGCACCAATCCTTGGAGACTGGAGTGGGTTTTTTATCCTCCCATCACCTATCACAAAATCCTATACTATAAAAATAACCTTTGCTAGGGAAACCTATTCAAATCACCTTACTCCGCATTGCCCTTAAACTAGTTAAACACTACCCTCAGGAAGACTCCCCCTTGAGTTGGAGAAGAGCCAACCTAAAGCGAGAAGGGATCAATGTGGTGACATTGGGTTATTCCCTTTGTTCCCCTGGGCTAGCTTGCATCTTCAAGACATTAATCACACATGCTAGTTTGGGCAGTAATAGGTGAAATGCCATGGAGGGATTGTATGGATAGGGGATCCTATTAGTTGGGCCGCAACTCCAAGAGGAGTCAAATCACATGGGAGGAGCAGACGAAAAAAGGTACCAATGCCAAAAAGAGGGGAGCAAGAGCTATGTTGGGGATCGAGATAGTGGCCACAATACAAAAGAAAAGAGTTGTTGGAAAAGTTAAGCCCATCCTAAGACCTATGCAACAAGAGGTGACCTACATCCCAAGGCAAGGGGAAGCCTCACCAAAAACAAAGTGTATATTTTTCACTTCTCAAACAAGCTTCATGTTAAACTTAGATTATCAATGTTTAATACACAATCTCATTCTACATTTAGCAACTACAAATGAAATTTATGTCGGTCAGTCTCTCTCTCTTAAACTCGACCACTTGCTTCTCTCAAGCAATTCGACTTTGCTCCAAGTCTCTTGGGTGGGTACAAATGAGGAATGAAATTCCTTTTTATTGTTTTCCCTTGTCTTTTCATTTCACCTTCTAGGGTAGTTGAAGAGTCACTAGATCAAGGGCCCACATTGAGTCTAGTGTTCTCACATCAATGGATGAGAAAAATTACTTTTCCCTCCATTAAATAATTAATCTCTCAACTACAACTTAAATTTATTAAAAAGTCACTTTATGACTATAAAGTGAAATAATTATTCATCACAAGTAACGAATTCAAGGGTCACATCACTTTCCCCTTTTAGGTGACCTACATCCCAAGGCAAGGGGAAGCCTCACCAAAAACAAAGTGTATATTTTTCACTTCTCAAACAAGCTTCATGTTAAACTCAGATTATCAATGTTTAATACACAATATCATTCTGCATTTAGCAACTGCAAATGAAATTTATGTCGATCAGTCTCTCTCTCTTAAACTCGACCACTTGCTTCTCTCAAGCAATTCGACTTTGCTCCAAGTCTCTTGGGTGGGTACAAATGAGGAATGAAATTCCTTTTTATTGTTTTCCCTGTCTTTTCATTTCACCTTCTAGGGTAGTTGAAGAGTCACTAGATCAAGGGCCCACATTGAGTCTAGTGTTCTCACGTCAATGGATGAGAAAAAATACTTTTCTCTCCATTAAATAATTTATCTCTCAACTACAACTTAAATTTATTAAAAAGTCACTTTATGACTATAAAGTGAAATAATTACTTATCTCAAGTAACTAATTCAAGGGTCACATCACTTTCCCCTTTTAGTGACCTAGGCACCAAGTCACTAGGGGAACACTTCCTTGGTACAAAATTCAACACTCCCTCTTACCGAGGAAAGTGTTCTCCCACACTCCCAACTTATCCCTGAAGAAGATAAACTACTTCTTCTCCAAAGCTAGTAATATGCTCATGTGCTTCTCACACAATATAAGAAATGCCCACCCTTTCTAAACTCCTCTTTAGAAACGTCAAGTCTAATGTCCCTTCATGTTAGGCATCATCGCATTAAGGACATCCAATGCTACAACACTCGCCACTTTCGCTTCGCGCAGGAAGTCCTTGTGGCTTGTCCTCCACTAGAATCACACTCCAGTCTTACACTGTCTGTTATAGAAGCTCCCTCTGTCTCTGGAAGTCGTCCCTCTACAAATCCTGCACTCTTCATTGGTGCCACATGTCAAGAAATCTCATCTCGCTCATCCATCAATGACCTATCATACTAGCTAACCCTCTTGCCAGCACTGGAAGAAGTAGCCTCTCACTTACTTCCCTGAATCAAATATTGAATAGTCGATACCACTTCAATCTCCAAATCATCTCGCTCTCCCCTCTGAACTGAGGACTAACAACTCGATGCCACATCAATCCTAAAAGCTTCTCGCTCTCCCTCTCACTTAGACACTAATCCTATCATCCCCGTAGATCCTCCAAATGTAGGTTGGCCACGCACTACTTACTCATGGTCTCTCCAATGACCTATCAACACTAGGTCAACCAGATCGACACCCACTGGGAAAATGAATGTGTTCCCTCTTGAACACCACTGCAGACACTGCAGCTTCCAAGGCTGGAATAGAGAGCCTGCTATCTCTCAACCCTGGAACATACAGCACTCCTAATACCTCCAAAAACTCTTCAAACTCTAGTTGGAACCATACTCATCCCAATCCTCTGACTCCATACAATGTGCCCTCTCCATCTTGTACGAGCTGATCTAGAACATAGTTACATATATCATGTTGACGAATATATCGCCATGGGTCCGGAATGTAACTTATCAGCCGCAACAACGAAAATATCCTCAAATGTTGTAAAGCATCAAAAAAATACAAAATTACCATTTTTTTCAAAAAAATTAACATCTAAAGCAACAACAACATTAAATAAACACATTGCTACATAAATATGAAAATACAACTAATATATAAGATGCATAAGATGTCAAATGGTGGATCATGATCACATATCGACGATAAAGTGAAAATATTGAAATATGTTCCTGATGGAATGATAGAAAATCACATCAAATGATCAAAATAAATCTCTCTCATGAGGCATCTAAATACTACATAATACAATGATAAATAGTAGGAATCATTGATCCCCTCTACCCCTTTTATAAGCAAAGGGCACCACTCTTGCTCTGGAAGCAGTAGGGGGTCCTGTAGGTGCTTTGGATGAGTTAGGCGTCAAATTGGAAGCTCCAACTACTCAAGCCATGTGGAAGGTCCAATCCTTCTACAATTTTGATGAAACTTCCCATGTTTAATGAGTGAAGGGTACATTTTTATTAAGGTTGTGATAAAAGACTTCAACAGTTAATGCCACCGACATCAAGGTATAGAGAGGGGTTGATGTGCTTGATTAAATGCCAATCCCATACCCTCATACATGATAAAATCCAATGGAATTGTTGAAATCTTGAAATCCTAAAAACTATTAAGTCTGTTGAATTCTAAATGGGATCTAAAATTCTACTTTTTGCATATGAAGTCCGATGAGGTTGGAACCACTCTCAAACATCCTGAAACAATTAATGGTAATGTTAAAAATTTAAGTAAAACGATAGAAAATGAAAGTTAAGAATTTAATATTACCATTTATTACTTTAAGAATTTAATATAGTTAGTTTTAATAACACTGCCAAAAACTTAACCCATGGATTTATTTCTCAAATTCCATGCAAAAGTTTTTAGCAGGGCAATATTTTCCAAGATATCGCAATATATTCCCAATATATCGCGACACATTGAATATATCTATATTCAAAATGTTGAAAATGTCGCGATTTTATAGTGGCGATATATTGCCAAGGGGAATGACTTGCAATATATCATGATATGGGCGATATATCGCTGATATATGTAACTATGATCTAGAATAGTCTCTATAGTGAGGAATAAATCTTGCATCCCAGTCATATTATCACAATACACCCTATCAACTATCCAATTCAATGCATCCATGTCTACTACCGTCATAACTCGAAACCAAGGTTTTAAAACTCGGAACTGAGAGTTGAATCGGTCGAGGGTCAACTCGAATGGGAACCGAAACTGGTAATGAACCAGAGTGGTTTGATTTCAATGAACCGGGCTATTAAATATACAAAAAAAATACAATTTTAATGACAAAAATTAAATTTAACATTCCAAAATATGATTTCAAGCCATTAGATGATTAGAGACATAATATGCAAAATCTACTCATGCATATATAGTATACTTGCCAAAGCATGTGAGCTAAGCATGTCATGAAAATCACAATTAATTGTTTATGAAACTACACTTAATGCTGAGAAGTCTGCCTACTAACCTAACATGCTTTTTTCATAGTCAAGGGAAATATATAAGCACTGGAGGTAGGAATCAGCATAGAGGATACATCTATCACTAATAAATTATAACTGAATGCATGCCAAAAGATTGTTACATTTTCTTTCTCACGGAGTTTGGATACTCAAATTATTCATTGAACTGGCTCTCTTGAATTATGATGGTTAACGATAATGCTTTAAAATATAGATACAAGATTTGGATAAGGTGACTACCAAGCAAAGAGCCACAAAAACTACTGGGTGTAAGACTAAGACTGGGATAGACATCCTCCATAATGAGCAAAAATACATAACAATCCTAATAATTATATCATCATTTCAAAAATATATCTGTCCAAGGATAAAAATAGCAGTCTTCAAAGACTGTACCAGCCATCAGCAAGATAGCATAAATATATCTGTGCAAGGATAAAATATAGCAATCTTCAAGAACAGTTCCAACGTTTAATAACTTCAACTAGCATATCAGCGTATCATGCAGAAAAAAAAATGATCTTTGAAAGCCTTGGTAATCACAGCAGCTACAGCATTCCCATCACTGTATTGGAGCCAAACATTGAGTGCCTAGGTTGCCATCAACAGCCATCAACAGAAAAATAGGCATTAAGAAAGAAAAAGAACCAACAAGAAGCTCATCCAATATTAAAAAATCGATTTTTAAATTTTTTTTTTGCATCCACGGAGGGTTTCCTAGCTGGCCGACCAATTAGTTATGGGCCTGGTCGGCTAAGACTGGTTCGATAATGAACCAACTGGTTCAGGCATTGGGTCGATCAGTTCGTTATCGAACCAGTCTCCGTTCCGGTTTTAGGCCCAGTTCAAACTGCAAAGGATGTTGACCGATCAAACCGGTCGGTTCTGGTTCCGGTTTGGGCGGTTTTAAAAACACAGCTTGAAACAACTGTGACAAGAGAGAATTCTTTCTCAAACTTTGCATCGTAACTCTCTATCTGAGTTGTAGCTACAACTTGTTCCTCCTCCTGCTTGCCCCTCTTTTTATTAGGACATTGGCCACCATAATTGCCAAACACATTTCATGCATAACACCTGACTCTACTCAAGTCCTTTTGCTCACCTCTCAGCTGCTTAGCCCCTCCCCTAGAGCCCTAATTGGACTTCTTGCTTGTAGCTGACAAGGCAACATTCTCCTCTTCCTCCTTACTGTTTGATGAGCTATCCTGCACATAACTTCTCTGGGTATCCTCCTAAATGAAGTCGTCTCGAAGCCAGTCCCAAGAAGGCATGTTCTCTCTGGCTACAATGGCCTCCACGAAAACAGTCCATGGCTTTGCCACACCATTCAATGTTATCCGCACTAACGCACTGCCGTAAACCTTCTCCCCAACTCGTCCCTCACCTGAGTGATCCTAGTAAGGTAAGAAGCAACATTCTCAAATGTAGCCATCCTTATGCTCTTTAGATTCTCTCTCAGTACCATCTTTCGATTCTGATTCAAACTCTAGTACAAATTGGTCAAGGCATCCCACAATTTTATATGCACGGTCCTTCCCATACACGTGTGGTATCACATGGTCTTTTACCGCATCAAGGATGATACTCTTCGCCTTTATGTCCTTAATGAAGGCTGGCAACGTTGCTGCATCAATGGAAGCGGGTACTTGCACCGGTTGTGCTTGAGTGTTGTCCACTAAATCCCACAACTCATTCTCCTCCAGTATAAGTATAATCCTAACTTTCCACGAAATGAAGTTGGATGCCCCGTCCAACCTGTCCTCCAACCTTAACCCGGTAGCCATCTCATTGAAAATGTACATCCAAATCTGGCTTTAATAAACAAAAGGAAGCTCCCTCTGAAGTCTCAAAATCACAGCCTGTAAATCTTCCCTTCTCTTCTCCACAAAGCTCTGATCACTTCTCAAACAGGCTTCAAGTTAAACTCAGATTATCAATGTTTAATACACAATCTCATTCTACATTTAGCAGTTGCAAATGAAATTTAACTCATAAACATGTCTGAACTAGAAGCACATGAGAACTCTACCAAAATACTGTGAGCAGAAATAAAAATTAATTACACACCATAAATATTGCAGACTCAATAATATTTTACAAACTGCCTCGGAAAAACCCCTTGAGAGGAAAACCTGCGAGAGAGAGTGAGTATTTATTTCTTCTTTAAATATGAAATATACAACAGTATTTAACAGTAAAATGCACAACTTATCTCAACCCAGAAGACCACCAAAATTCTGCCTCGAAAACTATGCTGAAACTGTCTAGTTTTCTGTGCAAAAACAGCCTTGAAATTTGTGCCTTCTTAGCATTGTACAGACTGATACACAGTTAGACTCCTCGAATTTTGTGTTGGTTCAGGTTGTATGGTCTGGATTTTCTTGGTTTTCGTTCCTATTAACTCAGCAATAAGCTGCCTCAAATTTCGTTCCCTCCTTGCCTCAAAATTTGCACCCAGTCAGCTACAGAATCTCTCTATTCAGCCTAATGTTGTACAGACTGATATATATGCCCAAAATCATCTCGAAAATTGTGCCCTTTCCTGGAAAAACATGCAGCCTGTTCCCTTCTTGAATATTCTGCTCCTCAAATTCCGTGCATGCAAACTGCTGATTTAGTGCCAAGGCATTCGTGCCAGTCAGTCTCTCTCTCTCTTAAACTCGACCTATTGCTCCTCTCAAGCAATTCGACTTTGCTCCAAGTCTCTTGGGTGGGTACAAATGGGGAATAAAGGGCCCTTTTATTGTTTTCCCTTGTCTTTTCATTTCACCTTCTGGGGTAGTTGAAAAGTCACTAGATCAAGAGCCCACATTGAGTTTAGTGTTCTCACATCAATGGATGAGAAAAATCACTTTTCTCTCCACTAATAATTTCTCTCAACTACAACTTAAATTTACTAAAAAGTCACTTTATGACTATAAACTTTAAAGTGAAATAATTACTCATCTCAAGTAATTAGTACAAGGGTCACATCACTTTCCCCTTTTAGTGACCTACGCACCAAGTCACTAGGGGAACAATTCCTTGGTACAAAATTCAACACAAAGAAGGGCTCCAAAGCACTACAACCCTAAAACAAAACCACCAAGAGCCTAAACCAGAAAGAAGGCCCAACTTTGTTAACAAAAGAGGCCACACACAAAAAGATAAAGTCTCCTTTACACAACAATATAAATTTAAAGAAAAAAAAAAGACACTGCCCCAAATAACAAGCACCACAAACATCACCTAAAAAACAAGGGCCTTGCCAAAAAACAATGTTGCCAAGACCAAAAGAGACCAAACAAAGCCCAAGAGAAACCAAAGATCTCGAACACGCTAAATCCACAAGAGGCAAATTTAAGCCTTGAAGAGTCCGTTGCATGCGATAGAGGCCACAAAAAACACCATAAAAAAGCATAGGAAAACTACAAAAGGGGTGATGGAAAACAAAAACAAAGGTCGCGAGCTAATTTAAAAACACACTTTATAAAATAAAAGTTTATTTCACCCTTTGATATGAATGGCCACAACAGAAAAATTCAGATCTGAGGCAAATGAAACCCTTTGTCAACAAAACAAAAGGTAGATCAGACTAAAAAGAATGCATCAGAGATAATGGAATAGTGAGAATTCCTCCATGATGCACAGATATTGTCCAAATGGACATAAAGATCGTATCTTCATGAGCTAATAACAGAAACTACACAAATCCGTTTCTAGAACCAAAAGAATGGTTCCAAAGCTCTAATAATACTCAATGTAACTACCAGCTCTAATCATAAAAAAAACAAACAAGTTTCTAGCATGCAATCATAAGGAATTTGTAGTTGTCGCAAGCTACTTCAATCTTCAAACAAAAAATGAGTTAGCATAACAGGCACCTTGATACCATGTTGAAATCACAGCTGGGCACGCATGGAACGAACACAACAGAAAAATAACTCACACAAATCTAAGATAGAAATAACAAGATTCACATAGTAAAACTCTCAAAGAGAAAAACAACCACAAAGCAACATAAAAGTTGTATTACTATTCAAGAAAGAAAGGCTATATTTAGTACAATACATATAAATGAATCTCTCCCATGTGCTAGGTGACATAACCCTAACTAGGGTTTCCAATTTCCACATCTAATGATCCAACTTATTTAATGTTACACACCACAGGACATGGATATAGTTATTGCATTTTTCAACTGGAAGCTAAAATGTTTTGAGTGAGCATTGTTTGGTATCTACTCACAATAGATGAGGAATATAGCTATTATGTATGCCAGTTTTCTTGTTGACGTTATAAATTTGTAGTAATTTTGTTGTGTCTTCAAGACAAAGTGCCTACGGCCAAATCAACATTAAATTTATCTCACATCAGATGTATCATGTTAAAGATAGAGCAGTATCGAGAGTCATTCTCTGAGGAGAATGGAGGACCTGGTCACGGACCAAGGAGTTGATCAACTTAATTCAATCTAGGACTGAAGCTCACCATGGGGCTAAGAGCCATCCTTTAAGAATGGAGGCACTTGGTCAGTTACCAAGATGTTTGCAGCTCTGAGACCCATTCTCAGGGAGCATGGTACCCTAGTCAGTTAACTAGGGCAAAGTAAGACCATGGAAGTTACCCTAGGGCCCCCAACAGTGTCCTGGGGTTCTTGGTCTGGGAACAAGCAGGTTGATGCCATGGAAAAGTCCTTAACATGTGGTTAGGGCCCCTGTATGTCTCTAGGGTATTCTAGTCTGGGACTAGACAGTTTCTAAGACACGAGGTCCAAGCAGATTCTGTAGAATGACATAGAGACTTCTTGGCAAGGTTACACGAACCGTGGGTGTGATCAAAATCGGCTGAAAAATCCGATATAGGTGCAACACTCATCCCAAAATTATGAATCGGGGATTCGGAACCCTAACCCTAATTATCCTACATTTATACTATGTAAACAACTTTAGATGTGTCAAAACAAGGTGGAAGAATCCGAGAATCTGATACGGAGGAATCCGATTCGGGTGCAGTTAGGCCTAGGGCCGAATCCAGTAACTTCAGGCAGATTCTTGGGCTGGGACCAAGCAGTTGCTGCAGGAGCACCCTAGTCAGTTAACCAGGTGAATCTTGGTCAAGTTTACCAAGATGATGTCCTCTCTCCTAATCGATTATTACTAGGTTGTTTCTTAAGGGACTGGCCACCCCTTTGATGATGTCCCTAGCACCTAACCCTTAGGAGCAGTTTTGAGGACCAAAGAATCGTACCATCCAGTTCGGATCTTCCCCTTTTACAATGATGATAAAATATATAAAACATTGTACCTTGAGAGAGAAAAAAGATTAAAGTCCTTGGTCTTGTTGGTCCTATAGGTAAAAGGTAAATGTTTCTCCACCTTTATGGTTCACCTTGATCTTATGGGTGTGTGGGTTGTATTATTGTGACCCCCTTTGGTTGACTCTTGGTCCTTTATATTACTTGGTCCTTACACTATTATTGTGAGTACCTTTGTTATGATGACTCTTACCTTGTGGGTTTTATTTTTGGTACACTATCCTAAGTACATTTACTTTATGGTTTTATTAAAGGACCATTGGACCATTTTATTGTTTATGGTTTTATTATAAACCTTTGGATTATTCACTTTATGGTTTTATTATAAAACCATTGGACTTTTCACCTTTTGACCACCTTTTTTATTACACTGCTTTTTTATATTTTTTACCTTTGGACCATTTTATCTTTATTTTTTGTTTGGACCATTGTTAATGTTTTATTAACCGTTTTGTATAGCCACAACCCCTATAAAAACAATTGAGTTTATCCAAGAAGATACATCGCATTCTTACCTATGGTTGACTGCTTCTTTTTCGCGACCCCTTTTGTTGTTTATTGTGACCGATTTCTCTACCTCTACAGGTCCGTGACTGATGCTCCACGTGTTGTTTCTCTGCTGCTACCCCTGGCATGACTGTGTCTAGACTACTCTACCCTAGTTGGATCGAGTCTTACTCTCTACCCACATGCTTCCTCTGCGTGACTCTCTGTGTGACTGCACCTCTGCGTGACTGCATCTGTAGCATGAACTCTCTCCTTTGTTGCAGCAGCTTGGGTGCTCTCCCCACCAGTGTGAACCCTTCCTCATCGATGTGTTCCTCCGCGTGATTGAGTTCCTTCAACACCAACGTGAACCCACGACGGTATCTACGTGCTCCCGGCGTGACTGCTCTCCACGTGCTCCCTGTGTGACTGTTGCCCTGGGTGATTGTGTGTTGTTGCTCCTGTGTGTGTATACCTGCGTGACTATGTCTCTTCCCTAGCGTCCTCCTCCACTACTCCACGTAACATGGTGTCTAACGTGACTATGTGTCAGTATCGTGACCGTGTTCTTTTCTGTAGCAATAGCGTGACTGTGTGTCACTAAGTGTGACTGTTTTTCTTCCAGCAACTTGATTCGGTGGTCTTTCTTGTCAGCATGACCGTGTCCTATTGCTAAGTGTGACTGTGTGTCTCTACCCAGAATAACTGTTTGTGACTGTGTGTCTCTACCAAGTATAATTGTGTGTGATTGTGTGTCTCTACCCAGAATAACTGTTTGTGACTGTGTGTCTCTACCAAGTATAATTGTGTGTGACTGTGTGTCTCTACCCAATATAATTGTGTGTGCATGTTACATGACTGTGTGTCTCTACCCAGCAGCATGACTGTGTGTTTGTTGACTATACTGGGTATGATTAGACTACTAACATCTAAGTATTGAATTGAAGTTTCTCTTCCGGCTGACTAAGAATCTAAGGTCTGTTTCCTTCTGCTTTAACCCTATCTCTCTCAAGGCACGACATTTGTTTACCCAATTGACTTATCCCTTCAGTAACAAGATCAAACCTAAAGTATCTGAGTATAAGGTTGATTCAAAAAATGGTTATGATTCTTTACTACTGATATCTCCTATACATTAGTTATTATTTTGTTACTGTACATGGCATTTGATGAATCTCGATGACCAACTTTAATGCAGTGACCAATGGAGTGTTAAAGTTGAAAGAGATCAAAATTATGTGTGATTTTATTGTAGTTAAAATTGATTGAGCAATACTATTCTGAATCTTCTTTTATATTTTTGTTCATGCATTAAAGTTTATTTCTTATGTTAAAAATTATCCTAACCCTAAAACTTTAACATGGTATCAGATCTTCGGTTGTAGCTAACTCTGTTTTCAGGGCAACAGAGTCTTCAAAGATCCTAAGATAAGGGTTGTTAAAGTAACAGTAAGGACTTGAACTGCAGAGTTTGAACTTTATAGATCTTGGTTGGAGGAGTTCATTGGCCATCGAAGTGATAAAGATGGTAAAAGATCTATTGGTTAATTGACTAGATCAATGATACCTGAACAAAGAGATGTATCAGTTGTATTGACAAGTGTTGGATTTAATAGTGAACATGATGACCCATTGAAGAGGTATGTTAACCAGCAAATGGTAAGTAAGAAAGCTTACTTAATTATGATACCTTATAGTCTAAGTCACCTGACACGGGGACACGTGACACGAAGGACACGAAAATACGAGAGTCCGACACGGACACGGTGACCCCTGAAATCAGGACACGTAGGACACGTTTTACACACACACACACACACACACACACATATATATATATATATATATATATTTTAAATATATTAAAATTTAAAAATATAGACATATAGATCCAAAAATGTTTAGAAACTAGAACATTTACAAATATTCAATAGAAATTAGAATAAAAACACATTAATGATTACACATTTGTCATTCACAAATCACAATGAGACACATAGATGCACGTCGGAACCATATTTCTCATTAAGTCATCAAAATCAAAATGTATACATATATGTCGGAATGCCACTGGGCACTGGCAAATGCCAAATAGACTAAAGTCTAATAGTAAATACAAAAAGGGGTGGATCCAAATGGGAGAAATCCCATATGTCAGTAGTCCTCCTCCATGCTTGAATCAACATCAACATACTCATCACTGCCCCTGCCCCGATCCTCATCCTCCTCCCCCTCCTCCTCCTCTCTGCCCATCTGACGATCTGCATCTGCTGCTATGGAGGATGACCCCTCTATACGATCACTATCATCAAAAGTGACCGACTCTAGCACTGGATCATTAAGATCCATGTTGGCTAATGCCAACTAAGTACTGTTGTCCAAACCCATATCATCAAGAAAGACATCCCACATCTTTGTCTTTCCCTTCACCCACTCCTTCGTCTTCCTGTAAATAAGACGAAGGTTAGAGTGCACATACACCATCGACTCTACCCTGGACTGCTCAAGCCTGCTCTTCTTCACACTGTACAAGTTCCCATATGTGCTCCAATTCCTCTCACAACAAGAGGATGATGTAACTTGAGAGACGACCCTCAAGGCTAACTTATGTAGAATAGGGGATGTTGCCTCATGAGTTGCCCACCAAGCATAGGGTTTCTTACCCCCCCCCATCTCTAAGCACATCATAGCCTCCAAATCTCCCAATGCCAATGGAAAAATCTACAAAGCCCTCTTCCGGCTCCTCAAGCATGTCGCTATCCTGAAATAGCCATCTATGTGCCATCTTCCTCCCATGTGCAATCTCTGCATCCATGTGAGGAGAAACTCTGTATGAGGCCCCCGATCCACCAATGAGCCACTCCTGAGTGTAGAACTTGGGGTTCAAGGAGTGGGCCAAGCAATGCAAAGGTGTGCAACTCTTATCCCACCTGCAGATAAGAATATCCCGAATAATGGTCCATAAGTTCTCTGCCAATGTCCCATACTCGGGACACTCATTCTCCATGACAATGGACCTCATGCACTCAATCATGGAATCCCACCCCTCATAAACCTTTGCTAGGATGGGCTGGTCCGTGTCTGCAAACCACAACAAAGAAATGATTGGCTCCATGATCTTGATGCTAAGATCTACCGTGTCCCACCAACCATCATCTAACACCGTGTCCTTCACCTTTTGTGAAGCAGCCTGATCCGTCTTCTCCAAAAAGCCCAAAACTTTGAAATCACCATGGACCCAAGAGCGATTTTGACCTCCCTCAACCTCTTGAGCATGATGAATGAGGAAGCAAACCGAGTATCTACAATCTTCAGCAATGAAAGCTGTGTGTAATATTTGCAGATGGTGAGGACATTTTTGTGGTTTTGTACAAAGTTACGGATATGGTGTGCATCCTCAATAAGGTTGCCAATCCATGTCACATCCGAAGCAATGGCTTTCAGTGCTAAATTCAAGGAATGGACAATGCAAGGTGTCCAAAAAACCTATAAGAGCAATAAAAGCATGTATCAATGACTCTACAACACTAACATTGCAATGAGCAAATTAGAAATGAAAGGTGTCCAAAATGAACATACCTGTGGATATTTAGCTTCCACAATCATGCCAGCAGCCTTGCAAACATGTGCATTGTCTGTGATGATTTGTACACACGAATCAACACCTACTTCTTCAATGGTTTTGATGAATAAATCACCCATAAATTGTGCATCATTGTATTTCCCAAGAGCATCTACCGCTTTCAAGAACAACGGTCCATTTTGGGAAGATACCATGAAATTGATGAGTGGACGACGTGCGGGATCCGTCCATCCATCAGAAACAATACTCACACCGCATGAGGGCCATGTTGTTCTAATTGGCTCAAGGATTTTATCTACCTCCTTTGCTTTAACCAACAATGTGGTTCTAAGCTTCTCTGAACCAGGAGGCACATAACCACTTGGAGCTCGTTCCAAGATAGTTCGAACCGTCTCAAAATACAATGGTGACTATGCAACATTGGATGAGATGAAGTTGAGGTAGAAGAAAAATGCAATGGTAAGGTCTACCTCTTCTCGCGCCTCTTGTTGGAAAATCCTATCCGTTGGACCACCTGTAGATTGCCTCTTTCTTGTTTAATAAGTATCCCCACGCCCATGAATGCTAGGTGGAAATGAGAGTCTTGGTGCTAGAGGACTTCCTCAAAAATGGAAGAGGATCATCCTCTTTTTTCTTGCTTGTTGTTGCCACCTTCCCTAAGCCAACATGATCCTCTCTTTCCATATCCCTCCTTTGGTTAACACTCACCGCTTTGCATGAAGAAATCCCACAAGAAGGAAGGGCCAACAAATGGCCCTTAACCTGGAAATATGTGCTCATGAACTCATGCTTACAAAAATTGCATCTCCAAGACACATTGCCTCCCCCACCAAGCTTTGCCCCGGCCCCATCTTTCCTTGTCACATACTTCCACAAAGGGTATTTTTTTCTTGGGCTTGTTGTCTTGCTAAAACAGGGTTAAATGGAGCCATAGAATGAGCTCCACTAGCAGTCGATGAAGCACTTGACGGAGGAGGAGAACCGCTTGTGCTTGGTGGAATAAGAGGGGAGGCCCTAGAAGGTGCATTTCTCCATTTCCTTTGCCCCCTACCTCCTGCCCTAGCTGATTGAGACATTCCTTTTCTTGTGTGATGGTTGAGCTTGCAATCCTCTCCACAAATCCACCGAAATGCACTTGGAATCGCTTGGAAACAATGGATAGCCTTCAAATCTCCTTCAAAACTCCTTCACCTGCACATACAACTCACTCTCAACCAATTGCTTCCTTGCAAATGACAAAAAGAAAGCCAAAAATTTGTTTTAAAGCAAACCCGGATGCCTTTTTCCGCGCTTTATGTGTCCTATTTTCGAGATTCGTGTCCTGATTTCGAGACATGCCCTCATTTCGTGTCCGAATCGTTTTTTTTTCATGTCCCAAATTCGGATTCGTCTGAAAGTCGAATCGAACACGAATTCAGATCGAATCGTGTATGATTCGATCCCCACAGGACACGAGGGGCCTCCAAGACAAATCCGGTTTCTTAGCTTATAATTAATCATTGTTTTGTGCAAAAGATTTGTATGACTCATTAATGGTGTGATCAAGAATTGTTAACTACAAGGAAGTTAGAGTTCATGATCATGATTATATTGTACTAACAGGTGTGATGATGCATAAGAATAATATTTAAGAAATACATGCTTAGATTTAAAGGACATTAATGTAGAATGATTGATTGTGATGCATCAATCAATGGAATATAAATTTGCAAGTGCAAAGAAGCTTCGAGCTTATATCATGACTAGAATTATAACCCAACCTAGATTGTGCTAATACATTTCCATGAAAAGGATATGATGTTGTCACCTTTAATGGTGCATGTTTAATAAGATGCACAATGTAATTTCTACATAAGGGAAAATGTAAAGGGGGGAGACTTTCTATCCCAAATTATGTTGATTCTCTGTATTGTCATGACATGTGGATATGCTATTGATGGCATTGAGTAAGCTGCTTTGTACATAATATTATGTTATTATGTGAAATTGATATGGGCTATTGATAGAGGAAGAGGATGTGACAAATAATGAACGTTTGCAAATCTTGTTTTTGCTTAGAATTAAATGCACGGCTCAAAAGGGAGCTTAGTGCTCAGGCACAAACGAAGCAAGAGGCTCCACAAGATGCAGGATCAATTATGTTGGATATTCATCCTCCCAAAGAAGCTATTAGGATTTTGTAGAATGGAACAACTGGTAAGTTCAGAGATCAAGAGAGAGCCAACTATGTTCTTCAGTCCCCAACAAAGTGGGGTTGCAGAAAAAGGAAAGTAGATGTGATCTTCCATCAATCCTTTAGTAACTCAAAGATGGAAGTCTATAAGACTTCTCACTTAGAGAAGCGGAGGGAGAAGGCCAAGAAGCCTTAATTTTATCTCTTTAAGACGATTATTGAAAAGCTTCAAGCTTGCTCCAATGAGAGACATGTCAATGATTCAGTCTACTATAGTTATGGGGAGTCAGCCAAACAATAGGTATGGAAAGATGACATGTGAGGAAGTCAGATATAACTTCCAAGAGGATCTATGAGATCATGCTTCGTGCTGAGATGGAGAGTTGTCTGAAGCTCTCAAAAAATCATGTATTTGATGACAAGTTGGTACACATCGAGATGAGCGATCACCATGTAATGGTGCAGTATGTTATCGATGTGTTGAGAATGCCTCTCTTGCTGAGAGGGAGTGTTAAAGATAGAGCAGCATCAAGAGGCATTCTCCGAGAGAATTGAGGGCCTGGTCACGGACCAGGGAGTTGATCAACTTAATTCAGTCTGGGACTGAAGCTCAACCCAGGGCTAAGAGCCATTATTTAAGAATGGAGGCACTTGGTCAGTTACCAAGATGTTTGCAGCTGCGAGACCCATTCTCAGGGAGAATGGTACCCTAGTCTGTTAACTAGGGCAGAGTAAAACCCTAGAAGGAACCTTGGGGCCCACAGCAGTCTCATGGGGTTCTTGCTCTAGGACCAAGCGAAATGATGCCATGGAAAAGTCCCTAACATGTGGTTAGGGCCCCTATATGTCTCTAGGGTATTTTGGTCTAGGACCAAACATTTTTTGGACACGAGGTCCAAGCAAATTCTACAGGATGAGACAGAGACTTCTTGGTTTGGGACCATGTAGATTCTTGGTCTGGGACCAAGCAGTTCCTGCAGGAGTACCCTGGTCAGTTAACCAAGTGAATCTTAGTCAAGTTGACCAAGACGATGTCCTTTCTCCTAATCAGTTATTGCTAAGTTGTCTCTCAAGGGACTGGCCACCCCTTGATGATGTTCCCAGCACCTAACCCTTAGGAGCAGTATTGAGGACCAAAAGATCGTACCATCCAGTTTGGATCTTCCTCTTATATAGTGATGATAAAATATATAAAATAATGTACCTTGAGAGAGAGAAAAGATTAAAGTCCTTGGTCTTGTTGGTCCTATAGGTAAAAGGTAAATGTTTGTCCTCCTTTATGGTTCACCTTGATCTTGTGGGTATGTGGGTTGTCTTATTGTGACCCCCTTTGGTTGACTCTTGGTCCTTTATCTTACTTGGTCCTAACACTCTTATTGTGTGTACCTTTGTTATGATGACTATTGCCTTGTGAGTTTTATTTTTAGTACACTATCCTAAGTACATTTACTTTATGGTTTTATTAAAGGACCATTGGACCATTTATTGTTTATGGTTTTATTATAAAACCATTGGACTTTTTACCTTTTGACCACCTTTTATTATTACACCACTTTTTTATTTTTTACATTTGGACCATTTTATCTTTATTATTTGTTTGGACCATTGTTAATGTTTTATTAATCATTTTGCATAGCCACGACCCCTATAAAAACACTTGAGTTTATCCAAGAAGATACATCGTATTTTTACCTGTGGTTGATTGCTTCTTTTTCGCGACCCCTCATGTTGTTTATTGTGACCAGGTTATCTCCCTCTGCATGTCCGTGACTGCTGCTTCAAGCGTTGTTTCTCTGCTACTGCCCCTGGCATGACCGTGTGTCTAGACTACTCTACCCTAGTTGGATCGAGTCTCACTCCCTACCCGCATGCTTCCTCCGTGTGGCTCTTCACGTGGTTGCACCTCCGCGTGACCATCTCTACAGCGTGATCTCTCTCCTTTGTTGCATTAGCTTGGGTGCTCTCCCCACCAACGTGAACCCTTGCTCATCTGTGTGTTCCTCCGCGCGATTGAGTTCCTTCAACACCGGCGTGAACTCGTGACTGTATCTGCGTGCTCCTAGCGTGACTTCCCTCCGCGTGCTTCCTACGTGACTTCCCTCCGCGTGCTTCCTACGTGACAACTGCCCTGGGTGACTGTGTGCTGCCACTCCTACACGTTTATACCTGTGTATCTATGTCTCTGCCCTAGCATTGACTGCGTCTTCCTCTGTTGCTCCACGTAACATGGTGTCTAGCGTGACTATGTTGAAGAAATTTGATAAACAATCATAAAAACTTATATAGGACTTTTATCAAACACTTGACTGCAAATCTGATTTATAACTTGTATGAACTAACAATTCATAAGATGAATTTTTCTGATAGTTTTAAGTATAAACACCAATGCACTCAACTTCAATCTGAAGAAAAATGTGACAACACAGAAATTTAGGGCCAAGCCCAAGGCAAAGCCTCACCAAAGGAAAACCCAGAGAAAGAATTTTATTTATGAGAGAAATTTGAAATTCAACAACTCGGAATTTCTTCAGCATCAAAACAATTTCAGAAACCCTCTTCTGTAAATCTGCATTGAAGAACGTGCCAAAAAAAATACTCACATTCAACCCACACGTGCAAACTATACACAGCAACTTTCTCAAGATTTGTGCCAAGTACGAACTATACAAATTCTGCCTAGCATTAAATGTAGAAATTATGTCTCGAAATTTGTGCCTACAATTTGCCTCGATTTCTGTGCATGTACGATCTGCAATAATGATTGTACAGATTCTGGCTGTACGATCCAATGATGCTACAGATGTCTTGGGAATTGTGACTTCAGTTTGATGATCAGACTCTCTCATAAATCAGAATTTCTTCTCAAAAAATTTATTTCTCTCTCTCTCTCTTGTCTTCTTCTTTTGATGTGATGTCTCTATTTTCCCTAGACATTCTTTTATACTTTATTTCACCCAAACTAACCCTAACTAACTCAACCACCTTAATCAAAGGATGAGATTAGCTTTATTTGAGGGCTCTCATTTAATGCACATATTCACTTTTTTAAATGCACTTTTTGGGTCCCACAACTTAAAGTCACTTTAAGTTTATAAAGCACAAAGTCACTTTAATAATATAAAAAGTTAAAACACACTTCACATTAAAAAAGTTCACTAAGAAAAATACAACTTATGTCCTCCCCATGTGACATCAAAATCATGGGGAAGGACCAACTGAGTTATAAAAAAAATAACACTACATCTTAACGAGGGAAGTCCTTCCGACAATGCTTGTATCTCCACCACCTAGGTCTTTGTCCTCTGAAGAAGCTCCCTCTTGCTCTGGAATGTGACCTGGAGATTCATGTCGAAAAACAACTCTAAACTGAGAGTTGTGAGGGGAATCCTCTCTAAACCCCTTCCTCTGCTCAACCTTCATACTGGTTGAGTCTCCTGCCAGTATAGTTCTCCGCATCTGAAGGTATCATCTATGCACCTGCCTCATCTTCAGATTCAGTCTCAGATAACCATCCACCTGACCCTGGAAACATCACTTCTCCTTGCCGAAAATAAAGTCTGTCTCTTCTATTCCCAAGTAAAATTGTGGTACCAACTAAGTTCTCTACCTAATATAGAAACATTTGTCCTGTCCATACCCATCATCCTCCAATGATGACATAGAAAGTCTGCTAACATTCATAGCTGGAACAAACAGTACCCTGTTTACTTCAAGAATTTCTCCCAGATCTAGTTGGAATTTCACAGTTCCAGCTCCTCTTATCTCTGCCTGAGGATTTCCAATATCTGATTCAACAAAGTGTCCTGGAGCAATTTCTTCTATCCTCTGAAAAACTCCATACTTTCCGGTCATATGGCTAGTTGACCCGTTGTCAACTATCCATGTGTCATGGTAATCCACGAACTATCTATACTAGTCTCAACTGATGCCAAAGAAAATTCCTCTTCAAATTTGGCAGCAAAATCTAGTACTTCTGCTGATGCTACTCCCTCTTTGTCTTCATCCTTCTTCTTAGGACATTGACTAGCATAGTGGCCAAACTTATTGCAGTCATAACAGTGAACCTTACTAAGGTCTTTCTCCCTTTTCTTCCCCCCTTTACCTTTTCCTTTGGTAAGAAGCGCTACATTTTCTTCACTACTCTGAGTGTCATTCTGGAAAGTCCCCTCCCGAGTCTCTTCTTGAACAAAGTCATCCCACAACCTTGTCCAATCAGGAAGTTTTTCTCTAGCAACTACTCCTTGCACAAATGTGTGCCATTTGCAGTGAACCCATTAAGAGCATATCTAACAATCTCTTCATCTTCCACTTTCTCACCAGCAGCACCTAGTTCATCTCTAACTTGACAAATTTTTGTGAGATAAGTGGTTACTGTATCAGCATCAGTCATCTTGGTATTCCTCAGTTTTTCTCTGAGAACCATCTTTCTATTTTGATTCTTACTTTCATAAAGAGTACATAAAGCTTTCCAAATATCAAAAGCATGTGACTTATCTGTGATGTGAGGTATCACATGATCTTTTATAGATTCCAAAAAGATTCTCTGTGCCATGATATCTTTCTTGTCAAAAGCAGTCTTCAAAGCAGCATCTGTGGGAACTGTGATGAAGTCTGAAGCACCAACAATAACCCATAGCTCCAACTCTTTGAACAATATGGTTATGTGCTCTTTCCAAGGGCTGAAATTATCAGATCCATCCAATCTGTCTTCATATCGCAATCCTACTGAGGTCATGACTTCAACTAATAAACTTTAACTGACCCTAACTTGAATCTCTTTTGTTATGTATCACACAACTTAGCACACCTCCTTCAGCAATCACGCTCAGATACCATGAAGAAATTTGATAAACAATCATAAAAACTTATATGAGACTTTTATCAAACACTTGACTGCAAATCCGATTTATAACTTGTCTGAACTAACAATTCATAAGATGAATTTATCTGATAGTTTTAAACATAAACACCAATGCACTCAACTTCAATCTGAAGTAAAATGTGACAACACAGAAATTTAGGGCCAAGCCCAGGGAAAAACCTCACCAAAAGAAAACCCAAAGAAAGAATTTTATTTATGAGAGAAATCGAAAATTCAACAACAATTATGTATGAATTCAACAACAATTTCAGAAACCCTCTTCTGTAAATCTCCATTGAAGGACGTGCCAAAAAAATACTCATAGTCAACCCACACGTGCGAACTGTACACAGCAGCTTTCTCGAGATTCGTGCCAAGCATGGACTGTATGGACTCTGCCCAGCATTAAATGCAGAAATTCTGTCTCAAAATTTGTGCATACAATTTTCCTCGATTTCTGTGCATGTACGGTCTACAATAATGATTGTACGAATTCTGGTTGTACAGTCCAATGATGCTACAGATGTCTTGGGAATTGTGCCTTCAGTTTGATGATCTGTCTCTCTCTCATAAATCAAAAATTTCCTCTCAAGAAATTTATTTCTCTCTCTCTCTCTCTCTCTCTCTCGTCTTCTTCTGATGTGATGTCTCTCTTTTCCCTAGACATTCTTTTATACTTTATTTTACCCAAACTAACCCTAACTAACTCAACCAACTTAATCAAAGGATGAGATTAGCTTTATCTGAGAGCTCTCATTTGATGCACATATTCACTTTATTAAATACATTAAATGCACTTTTTGGGTCCCACAACTTAAAGTCACTTTAAGTTTATAAAGTAAAAAGTCACTTTAATAATATAAAAACACTTTACATTAAAAAAGTTCACTAGGAAAAATACAACTTATGTCCCCCCTATGTGACATCAAAATCATGGGGAAGGACCAACTGAGTTATAAAAAAACTAGCATATGTGTCACTATCGTGATCGTGTTCCTTCATGCAGCATTATGTAATGTCCTCTTCTGCTTAGGCATTTGAGGACCAACCCGCTAACCTATGTGATTCCTATAGGTTCGAGCAGGTACTGACAGTCAAGGAATCAGCCGAAGACTGATGCCATATATAGAAGATCTAGGGCATCAATATTATATCACCATTGGGTCGAAGAGGGCCACTAGAGCCAAAGGCCACCTGCATGCATGACATCTGGGCATTATTTAATGATGCATGCACCCGATTAAGTCTCCATGCGCATGCATGCAAGTCAACTGCAAATTAGAAGATAAAGTGACCTAATTAGGTCAAAAGTTAGGGTTTGCGCATGCATGCAAGTCAACTGCAAATTAGAAGATAAAGTGACCTAATTGGGTCAAAAGTTAGGGTTTCGCAGTTGAAGGTTATAAAAGAAAGATAAAGTGAATGGAGAAGCCACTTATGTGATAATTGATTTGTGGAGTCGAATTGGAGAGCTCGACGAGCTAAGTTAGGGTTGAGCGCATGCTCAGCTAACTGGTGTATTTCGGCAACGAAATCTATCTGCCCTAGTTCATCATCAGGTTGGATCATCGAGGTTCAGCACTAGTTCATCATCAGGTTACATTCAGCAGTTATTCTGGGAGCTTGATTATTCATCTAGCCAGAGGGTTTCACCGTCACACCGTGATCAAAGACAAAGCAATTCGTTTTCCTACCTGCAGGGTTCAGAACTTCCGCATGCTGCTTCCATCATCATCAGAGGGGTATTATAACCCTAGTGCACATCATCCGGGCTTCTAGCAGCAGCTTATTTATTATTCTGGATCTTATACAGTTTGAGAGGAGAGCGCATTCACCTATGGAGGACGATTTGGTGTATCTCCTTATTCCTCCGACAGAATCCTTGCATGCTGGGACCAGTGTCTTCACCATCAGTTGATCTATATACTGGTATGTACATGCATTGATTTCTCCTATTTTATAGCATCTCAGTACTTTTCTAGGGCACATATTTGCATGCAACTGCATGCATGCAAAGTTCGAGGTTTGCTTTCCTATTTGATTAAGGAGTAAGTCTATTAGCCATCTACAGTATACACATAAACAAGAAAATATCAGTTTGGGATATTACACATTAGCATGACTTTGTGTCACTAACTGTGATTGTATTTCTTCCAATAGCATGATTCGGTGGTCTTTCTTGCCAGCATCACCGTGTCCTATTGCTAAGTGTTATTGTGTGTCTCTACCCAGTATAACTGTGTGTCTGTTGCATGACTGTGTGTCTCTACCCAGTATAATTGTGTCTGTTGCATGACTGTTTGTCTCTACCCAGCAGCGTGACTGTGTGTCTGTTGACTATACTGGGTATGACTAGACTGTTAACATCTAAGTATTGAATTGAAGTTTCTCTTCCGGCTGACTAAGAATCTTAGGTTTGTTTCCTTCTGCTTTAACCCTCTCTCTCAAGGAACAACATTTGTTTACCCTTAACATCTAAGTATTGAATTGAAGTTTCTCTTCCGGCTGACTAAGAATCTTAGGTTTGTTTCCTTCTGCTTTAACCCTCTCTCTCAAGGAACAACATTTGTTTACCCAATTGACTTGTTCCTTTGGTGACAAGATCAATCCTAAAGTGTCCGAGTATAAAGTTGATTCAAATAATGGTTATGATTCTTTACTACTGATATCTCCTGTACATTATTTATTATTTTGTAACTGTACATGGCATTTGATGAATCTCAATGACCAACTTTAACACAGTGACCAATGGAGTGTTAAAGTTGAAAAAGATGAAAATTATGTGTGATTTTATCTATGTTAACGGACCTGTCAAGGGTAAGACAAGGATCCGCGAATCCAAGGTTCTGATCTCGATCCGCAAAGATCCACAGCGAAACCGCAAGTGGGCCGGATCCCGGGTCGACAAAACTGTATTGCATGTTTACGAAACGGATCCCTTCGAAAAATAGATGAGCGACCGCTTAAGTAATCGGATCCGCCACCTGGAAAGCCCCACTTGCACATTTTTTAAGGTTGCGCATTCTTTTAGTTGGTTGTCCGCCCCATTTGCACCCAACCCCACTTCGCGACAGGGAACCCAACGACGACAGGCAACTCGAAAGCGGTGACTACTAACTCGAAAGGAGAGCAGAGAAGCAGCCTTCGGTCCGACAGTGGCAACGACAGTCTACAATGCTGAGCAGCAACCCTATGTCCACAGTGGCAACGACACAACAATCGACCTCGGCTCGTAGAGTGTAATATCCCAAATACTGATATTTTCTAATTCTATGCAAAATTTTGAAATAGCTGAGCATGCAAAACTGCCATGCAAAATTACCCTATATTATAGTTGAATTTAGGGTTAGAGTTTGCAAGATAGAATGAACACTTACCACTGATAAGCCGGCTGATAATGCTCCAGAAAAAATACACATGCAAGATAAACTGAACTGATGAAGAAATAACCTCTTTTTCCACCGTAATACCCCCAGCAGTCTGAATCAGCTAAGGATAACGTTTTTGATGAAGGGATGGTCAGTTTCAGCTGAAAGTTGGTTGGAGTGTAGGTGTGCCCGTGTCGGAGAGGATGGTCGGAGCATGCAGGAGTTTGGACCCCTCCAAATACCCTAGCGAATTGATCTACCTGACTGATGCTCACGCCCCCACACCTCTGTCTTCTGCTGCTAGCTGCTCTAGGTGAGCAATCCGATGGATGATAATCACTCAAGGTAGCAGAGTGATCTTGTTAGTGAGGATGCAAGCCACATGCAGAAGAAATATGGTGATCCAGAGTCCTGGTGAATGACTTGGGTTTTCCAGCTAAATGCCCCCAGCTATACGAATGAACCTGCAAATAATCTTCTGGCATACACTGGAACACTGAATAATGATGAATGCAATAGATGCAGTGACAAACCTGGATGGTTTATCCTGAAGGAGACTAGGGCAGATATTGCACTGTCGAACCCTTGTTAGTTAAAGACTTTGTCCTCAACCCCCACTGTCATAGCTGCACGCTGTGCTACTACTCAAATATCCAAATCAATCAATAATAAACATAGGTATCTCTTTAGGCTCCCTCATTCTTCTTAAATAGATCCTTATGCGCTTTTAGGGTTTGCATGTCACTTTTAGGGTTTGTGCTTTTACTTTTGCATGTATACGATTCTAATTTGATGTTGACTTTTAAGCCTAAAGAGAAAAGGCTTCTTCTAGCCTACTGCTGACTTTAGTATTGAATGTGTGTCCTGAGTTGTTCTAAGTACCAAATGTCCTCAGTCAATCCCCTCTTATGCAATACCCGCTCGAACCTATGGGGATTAAGTAGGTTAGCAGGTGTTTTGTTGCCTAATTGGACGAGGACATTACAGTCCTCCCCGCTTGAGACTGCTTGTCCTCAAGCAACTGCAAACCAAGATGCTGCAATACCTGTTCTCCTTCCCATGTGGCATCCTCTGAAGGTAATTCTTTCCATTGGACCAAGTATTCTCTAATCACCCAGTTCCAGAGTTTTCTTTCTCGAGTCTGTACGATCTGTAGTGGAATCAGTATCAATAGTCCCTCATCATCTAAGGGAGGTAACTCTGTTGATGGAGCAATGTGTTGTCCAATGGTCTTTTTCAGGTTGGACACATGGAATACATTGTGAATTCTGCTCTCCTGTGGCAGTTCTAGTTCATACGCCACCTCTCCCACCTTTCTGATTATTTTGTAGGGTTCGTAGAAGCGAAGTTTTAAATTTTCCGCTCCTTTCTTCTTGAGTGAAGACTGTCTGTAGGGTTGAAGCCGTAAGTATACCAGATCTCCTACTTCAAAGCTCCGTTCAACCCTGTGTCTATCTGCATACAACTTCTGCTGATTCTGGGTTGTCTGTAAATTCTCTTTCAGGATTTTAAGAATATCCTGACTGTCATGTATCCAATCCTTTGCCTTAGGAGCCTTGCTATCTCCGAATGCTAAATCTGCATAGTCCAAGGTCTCATAGCCATATAATGCCTTAAAAGGTGTCATCCTAATAGACATGTGGTAGGTAGTATTGTAGCAGCACTCCCCTAAGTGTAGCCATTTAATCCAGGTTTGTTGCTGCCCTGTTACATAGTTCCTCAGATACCCTTCAATCCACTTGTTGACAATCTCGGTTTGTCCATCACTCTGGGGATGATAACTTGTGCTAGTAGCAAGCTCTGTTCCCACTAGTCTGAATAGCTCTTGCCAGAAGGCACCTATGAATCTACTGTCTCGATCACTGACAATGGTCTTGGGTAACCCATGTAACCTGAAGACCTCTCTGAAAAATAACTCAACTATCTGGGCTGCGGAGTAATCAGATGATATAGAAAAGAAATGTGCGAATTTGGTCAGTCGATCAACCACGACATATAAGCAATCTCGCCCTTCGACCTTGGGCAATCCTATAATGAAGTCCATGGAGATACTTCCCCACTTTTGTTCCGGAATTGGTAGTGGTTGAAGCAACCCTATTGGATGGATGTGCTCAATCTTGTTCTGTTGACAAATTCTACATTCCCGCACGTGCTGCATAACTTCCCCCTTGAAGCCCTTCCATGAGAACCTCTCTCAAATCTACCTGTAGGTCTTCAAGAAACCCTGATGTCCTGATAGTGGAGAGTCATGTGCCGCCTGTATGATTTTTTTTCTTAAAGCTGATTCTGGGACGAAGTATATCCTGCTCTTGTAATAGATGATGTCATCGACAATTCTGTACCTGTCATCCTGAACCTGCCCATCCAATAATCCCCAAGCAAATTTATTTTTGGAGTACTCTACTAAGAGAAGAGCCCTCCAATCTGTAGATATACTCATGAGAGATAATGAAGCGGGTCATCTGGATAATGCATCAGCTACTATATTATTCTTACCCTTCACATACTCTATCTCGAAATCGTAGGCTTGTACTTTCCTGACCCATTTCTGTTGGCACTCATTCAGTTCCTTCTGCTCTAAGAAGTACCTGAGGCTGTTATGATCTGTCTTGATTTTGAACTTGCTGCCCACCAGGTACTGTCTGAATTTCGTGAGAGCATGTAAGATGGCTAGCATCTCCTTGTCATATATGGAGTAGTGGCGCTCATAGTTCTTCAGTTTCCGGCTCTCAAATGCAATAGGGTGATGGTTTTGCATCAATATTGCTCTTAGCCCTTCCCCTGAGGCATCACATTCTACTACAAATTGTTGTGAGAAGTCTGGTAATGCTAAAACTAGGTAAGAAGTCATAATGACTTTCATCTCCTCAAAAGTTTTCTGTGCTAATTCTGTCCAGGTGAAGGCTCCCTTCTTTGTGAGATCTGTGAGGGGTGCAGCGAATTGGGAGAACCCCTTAACATACCTCCAGTAATATGTGCAAAGGCCTAAGAAGCCTCTCAATTCTGTGACTGTTTTTGGCGCGGGCCACTCCCTGATAGCTCGGATTTTCTCCATATCAACCTATACTCCTTTTGCACTGATTATGTGCCCTAGATACAACATTTCCTTCATGCCAAATTCACACTTCGACATTTTCGCGTAAAGCGAGTGTTCTTCTAGAATGCTCAATACTTCGTCCAAATGTTTTAGATGTTCCTCCCATGTTTTGCTGTAAATCAAGATGTCATCAAAGAATACTAGCAAAAACTTACGTAACTGAACTCTGAAAGTATGGTTCATGCATCACTGAAAAGTGGCTGGAGCATTGGTAAGTCCAAAAGGCATGACCAAGAATTCATAGGGACCATTGTGACAACGAAAAGCTGTTTTAGAATGTCTTGATCCCTTACTCGGATCTGATGGTACACCAAGCGAAGATCAATCTTTGAAAAGTATTTGGCACCCCGCAGCTCGTCCATGAGTTCATCAATCCTAGGGATGGGATACCTGTTTTTTATGGTCTTTTTGTTGAGTGCTTGATAATCGATGCACATTCGCAGTGTACCATCCTTCTTCTTAACTAAGACCACTGATGATGCAAAGGGGCTAGCACTGGGTCGAATGTATCCAAGCTCCAGCAATTCTTTAATCGTCTTCTCGATCTCATCCTTATATCTTTTGGGATGCCAATAAGGAGTGGTGATGACTACCTGTGTCCCCTCCTCTAGCTCAATGATGTGCTCAAAACCCCTGTCTGGCGATCTACCTGCTGGAAGGTCCTGAAATACCTTTTCGTGCTTCTATAAGAAGACCTGAATATCATCTAGGTGTTGTGTGTTGTTCTCTGGAGGCTTCCTAAAGGTGACAAAACATTCTGCAACCCATTATATGTCATCCTGTCTGAGTACTGCCTCCATTCTCTGTGAAGAGACTAGTTTTGGGGAATAAGTGTTCATGCCCCTCAAAACTACCCGTTTTCCATCTGGCCCCTGGAATTCCATTTCTATTGCTCGATAGTCTGTAGTATATTTCCCTATTGAATAAAGCCATTGAACGCCTAATACTACATGAGTATCTGCCTCATTACTACATAAAATGAATCTGTCATCTGGTAGTTGCCTAATGTGACATTCAATTTTGGAATCCAATAGTTGCACTCCATGCTGGAGTTTCCGACTATAGCTACAGTAAATCCCTCGAACTTCTTTGTTTAAATACCCCTCTTGGCTACCCAAGCTAAGTCAATGAAATTGTGGGTTGCTCCCCCATCAATCAATACTCCCACTCTGTGGCCTTGGACTACTCCTCTGACCCTGAGAGTATGGAATCTAGGTACTCCAGATAACGTAGCAATGACTCCCTCTGGTGTATCACCCTGGAATGACTCTTCCTTTGCTGCTCGTAGTTCTTCTGTTTCCTCCTGCTCATAGTCCTCCCCATCACTGTCCGAATACACTTCGATGTAGTGAACCTTGGCCTTCCCTGCGCACCTGTGTCCTGGAACCCATGGTTCCTGACAAGTAAAACACAATTTCTTTCGCCTCAAATCTTTCCTAGTGTCCTCGTCTAACCATGTTTTCTTTGGAAAATCCTGCTGGAAAGGTTTCTTGTCCTTGTCCCTAACTGGAAAGTTGGTTTTGAGAGGGAACCTATTCTTCAGAACTGAATCTTGAACATCTCTGGCTCGACTAATGGCATCCTGTAGAGTGGGGGGTTTGTAGGCTTTCACCCATCCCCGTAGTGGCTCTGTTAGGGCCACAGTAAACAACATCGTCAACCTACTCTCTGACACATTTGTTACCATGACTCTATCCTCTGGAATTTTGAGATGAAGGCCTCGGCGCTACCTGTCTGTTTGAGTTGAGCCAACTCTCTGAAATGTATCTCTGGATCCTTCCTGTCGAACCTCTCCATGAGTTTCTGAGTGAACTCACCATAGGAGAGAATGGTGGTGTGACCCAATGTCACTAATCTGTGGTACCACCACTCATGAGCCTCTCCGTCCAGGTGGAGTGTAGCCAATTTAATGGCATCTGTCTCTATCATGTGATTGAGTTGGAAGTAGGTATCCAACTTTTGAACCCATATCCTCGCTGAACCTCTACGAGTCCCACCAAAGTTTGGGATGGTCAACCTGCCCAAGGTTTTATGCAACTCATAGTTATGATTGAGTCCCTTGTTGAAATTCCTGGGCCTGTTCCTACTCTTCATGTTGCAAAAATCCGAAAAAGACATGGCTACATGAAACTCATCCCCTAAGTCCCTGTATTCCTACAAATAAGCCCCAAAGGGTTCACTAGGCTCTATTTGCATGACTGGACCTCCTACTGCATTTGCCAAGAAGTGAGGCATAGTAGGCCTGTTGGAAGGTCTAGTATGTATGTGGGGTGTATTTTGTATATTGGTGTATGCAACATTCCCACTGCTACTTGTAGACCCTCTATCTACCAGTGAAGGAGGTGTACTACTATTACCTGGTTCTGGTTTTGCCGATAATCTGCTGATTGCATTAAGTACATCTTTTTTCCCTTTGGCTAAGTCTTGCAATGCAAATACAAGGTTGTGAAACTCCATCCTGTCCTCATCTTCTCCCGTTCCTTTACCCCTATCAAAGTGTATACCTGTTGGGTCCATGTCTGAGTTGGTATCTTCTAGTTGGATATCCTCGAAGTCCTCCGTGTACCTACTCCTTCTTTTCCTATAGGTTACAAAAGTGTCCTCTTCTGTATTCATCTACTTCTCATGTCCAAACCCACAGCTGGCAAAGAACATGCTCTGATACCACTGTAATATCCCGAATACTGATATTTTCTAATTCTATGCAAAATTTCGAAATAGCTGGGCATGCAAAACTGCCATGCAAAATTACCCTATATTATAGCTGAATTTAGGGTTAGGGTTTGCAAGATAGAATGAACACTTACCATTGATAAGTCGGCTGATAATGCTCCAGAGAAAATACGCATGCAAGATAAACTGAACTGATGAAGAAATAACCTCTTTTTCCACCGTAATACCCCCAGCAGTCTGAATCAGCTAAGGATGACGTTTTTTATGAAGGGATGGTCAGTTTCAGCTGAAAGTTGGTTGGGGTGTAGGTGTGCCCATGCCGGAGAGGATGACCGGAGCATGTAGGAGTTTGGACCCCTCCAGATACCTTAGCGAATTGATCTACCTCACTGATGCTCACGCCCCCACACCTTTGTCTTCTACTGCTAGCTGCTCCAGGTGAGCAATCCGGTGGCTGATAATCACTCAAGGCAGTAGAGTGATCTTGTCAGTGAGGATGCAGGCCACATGCGAAAGAAATATGGTGATCCGAAGTCCCGGTGAATGACTTGGGTTTTCCAGCTAAATGCCCCCAATTGTACGGATGAACCTACAAATAATCTTCTGGCATACACTGGAACACTGAATAATGATGAATGCAATAGATGCGGTGACAAACCTGGACGGTTTATCCTAAAGGAGACTAGGGCAGATATTGCACTGCCAAACCCTCGTTAGTTGAAGACTTTGTCCTCAACCCCAACTGTCGTAGCTGCACGCTGTGCTGCTGCTCAAATATCCAAATCAATCAATAATAAACATAGGTATCTCTTTAGGCTCCCTCATTCTTCTTAAATAGATCCTTACACGCTTTTAGGGTTTGTGCTTTTACTTTTGCATGCATGCGATTCTAATTTGATGTTGACTTTTAAGCCTAAAGAGAAAAGGCATCTTCTAGCCTACTGCTGACTTTAGTACTGAATGTGTGTCCCGAGTTGTACTAAGTACCAAATGTCCTCAGTCAATCCCCTCTTATGCAATACCCGCTCAAACCTATGGGGATTAAGTAAGTTAGCGGGTGATTTGTTGCCTAATCGAACGAGGACATTACATAGTGGCAACAACAGAGTAGCAAACTTGGCACAGCCATAAACGTGGACCTGAAGGAGCACAACACGGCCACAAGACCACCAGCGACCAACAAAACGCAAACAGGACGAGTCAGACAGGTTAGTTTCTTAGTTATCCAAATTGATAATTAAAATTATTAATAAATTTAAAAATTAATAAACATAGTTTAAATATTTATTACAACATATATTAATAATGTTATTAAATATTTATTAATGTTTAACATGTTATTAAATATTTATTAATGTTTAAACATTAAATATTTAACATGTAATTAAATATTATTAATGTTTAAAAGTTCAGAAAATTTAAAATTTTAAATATATTTATTATTTATTTAATATTATCTGTGTATAAATTAAAATTATTAAATTATTGTTTATTAAATCATGTTTAGATTATTTTTAACTTATAAAGTTATAAGTTACGATTATTTAATATTTTCTAAGATAATTTATATGTAATAAATTAAATATTTAGATGCTTAAATATAAAATATATGTTAAAACTTAGAAACTTAAAAACTATTAATTATTTGTATATTTTAAAAGTTAAAACTTAAAAATTAAATATATGTTCTTAAAACAGTAAAACTATTCATTTATGTTGTTAAAAGTTAAAACTATTAATTAATATTTTATGTTGGCCTTTGCCAAATTGAAACTTTCAAAGAGAAATCTCGAATGGGCTTTAAATTAGTTGTAATTAAAACACCTGATAAAAAAACAGTGCTTTCTTTGAATGAAAATTAATCAATTAATTATTAAAATCACTCTGTTAGTAAATTTAAGAATTAGAAATCTAAAAATTTAACTCACAGCCACAGTCACAGTCATGTTACAATGACAGTCACAATCATCTATCATTAGTAACTTTTTGCCACTTGGCTTGTTTAGAAATACACAGTCCTCTTTATAATAATTTATAAGACAGTCTTCAAAATCCTTGTGGGCCATTGGCATTCTGAATAATTTTAAATTTAGATATAACATTATAAATTTACAATACACAGTCCTCTTTTTTATTTTTTAACTTTTATATCTTTGATTATATACAGTGCTGTAAACATGGCATCACAGCAGCAAAGTCAAGGAGTAAATGCACCTACAGATACCATTCTCAATAAAGATCCAAGGTCTCCGTTGTGGCAATATGTAGAAATTATTGGCAAAAATCTTGGGGGCAGTTCATATAAATGGAAATGCAGTGAATGCGACGGAATCCGAAATGGATCATACACTAGGGTGAACAGCCATCTCACTGGGCAAACTAGCACAGGGGTGTTGATAGGCACTGGTCCAAATGGTCCAAATGGCCAACCTGGACTAGGTTTGAGTCCCACAAAACTTGCATTCTATGCGTCTTTGCAAGATGCTGCTGATAGGAGACATGCTAATAAAGGAAAACTCCCTATGCAAAATACTACAACTAGGCCCTCATTGCTATCTAGATTTGTTGCCACAAGTAACAAAAGGCCTACTTTGGGAACTATTGAAACAGCATTCAATAACCAGGGCAGAGAAGTAGCTGATGAGTATGTAGCTCGTTGCATCTATGCAAATGGGCTAGCATTCAATTTGGTGCGCTCCCCATGTTGGCAACAAATGATTAAAGCGGTCAATGAAGCACCGAAAGGGTACAAGTCCCCCGAGTATGAAAAGTTCTGCACCACATTGCTTACATTAGAAAGACAAACTGTGGATAGATAATTGCGGTCAATCCGAGATACATGAGCAGAAACAGGTGTGTCGATAGTTTCTGATGGATGGAGAGATCAAAGAAACTGCCCTTTAATCAATGTTATTGCAATATGCCCCCAAGGGGCAATGTTTTTGAAGGCTATTGATTGCAGTGGAGTGGAGAAAGATGCAAAATTCATCTCCAATATTCTTATTGATGCAATATAAAGTGTGGAGCCACAGAATGTTGTCCAAGTCATCACGAACAACACACAAGTATGTAGAGCTGCAGGGTTGATTGTAGAGGGTTGATATGATCACATCTTTTGGACCCCATGTGCAGTGCATTTGTTGAACCTTATGCTTGCCAAGATTGGTGAGATTCAATGGATCAACAAAATATATGTAGCATCGAAGGAGATCCAAATGTTCATAACCAATCACTCCATGTCCCAAGCCATATATAGGGGTTTTGCAAAGTTGGAACTATTGAAGGTACTCCATTTTTAATTAGTGTTATTTGACAATTTGTATTATGAATAATGAATTTTAATCGTATATGATTTATCGTTTCTAATTGGAGATTTGACTTTTCAAAACTTATGTAGGTTGTTGAAACTCGTTTTGCCTCCCACACTCTAGTCATAAAGAGGCTTGTGGAAGTCAGACAAGCATTACAGGCAATGGTCATTGACCCTCTTTGGGAATCATAGAGGACTTCCACTTCTGATAGGGGGCAAAAAATCAAGTCTATCATTCTTGATGATGCATGGTGGGACAAGGTCCAGTACCTTCTGCAGTTTACAGAACCAATCTTGACCATGATCAGGACATTTGACACAGATATGCCTTGCTTGGGGGAAGTCTATGAAAACATAGATAGTATGATAGAGAGAATAAGAGAAATTATCAAGGCAAGTGAAAGTGACCCTTTTGAAGTATTTTACAATGAAATAAAGCACATAGTTACCAAAAGGTGGAACAAAATGACCATACCTCTACACCTTTTATCATTGCGAAATTGTCTTTACCTGGTAGGACAGCCCCAAACAAGGATTCTGAAGTGGTACAAGAATTTAAGACAACTTTGAGGAAGATATATAGAGATGTGGGCATTGCAATGGAAGTACGTGAGGAGTTTGGAGGATTTGTACAATCCACTGGTAACTTTTCAGATCCAGTAGCCATGAATGATCGAGGGCATCTTGATCCTATTACTTGGTGGGGCTTTCATGGCGGGGATAGCATTCATCTCTCGACCTTGGCCACTAGGCTGTTATCGCAGGTTGCCAGTTCCTCATCAGCTGAGAGGAATTGGAGTACATATGGCTTCATCCATTCAATGAAGCGAAACAGATTGGGAGCAGCAAAGGCCGAGGATCTTGTGTATGTTCATTCCAACCTCTGCCTTCTATCACAGGCTTATCCAAAGTATAAGAAAGGTTCGAGCAAGATGTGGGATGTGGAGCCCGAGATTTCTTATTTAAACATGACATTGAATGCCATGACTCACCTCAACATACTTGAGGAGATTACACCACCAATTCAGCCTTCTTCTACAGCTTACAACATTTCCAACCCCCCATCGTCTTTTCATGATGTAGAGACCCAATATGCAGATGAAGATATAGATCCATTTCATGATATGTAGCTAGATAGAATATACTTTACATTATCATATTAGTAGAGTGATCATTGATCACTCATTTTTGTAACTATTATGAATTATCCTTTTCAATTTTCTATGAGGCAAGATGTATCATTTTGGTTTTCACTGTTTCAGTGTTCTTCTAGTGATGCGATTCATGAGTCGTTTTAATTATAAACTTTGAGTTTGAATAGGTTTTTTTAAATTTTTAAAATATCATTATATTTTTTTGTACTTGATGTATCCTGGCCGTATCCGGATCCTGGCTTTTCAAAAATCTGGCGGATCCGTATCCGGATCCATATCCGTATCCTGGTAACCTAGGATTTTATTGTAGTTTAAATTGATTTGAGCAATACTATGCTGAATCTTGTTTTATATTTATTTTCATGCATTAAAGTTTATTTCTTATGTTAAAAACTATCCTAACCCTAAAACTTTAACATATCATATACTAAGGCATAGAGTCTACATATATCCTTAATGCTGAATTTAGTTTCTGAAATAAAGCTCCCTCAAAATTTCCTTCATATTTCTGACTAAGTAGTAAGAACAATGTTATAACACTCAGTGGGCTCAAGCACACGAATAATTCCAATCGAAGCAAACCTGCAAAATGAGAAACTTACACAAACAGCCATTCACATGTATTATAATCAAACAGTAAGTGGAAAAAAAACTACAACTAGTAACATGGGAACTCATATCGATGTTTACAATTGAAAAAAGGACATCAGAACTGGAGCTAGAATGCATAAGATTCAAAATACTTACTCCCATGCTCAGTTGTTATTCTATGTTAAACAGGGTATAGAATGTTATAGATCTGGATATCTTTATTGTATAGATGACAGGGAAAGTAACCCAAAATTATACCAGACACTGAGAACTTAGAAATACTCATCTGCATGAGCAACAAATGCTTAGATTGAAATGGTTCAACTAATTGCATATCACAAAATAAGAATACTGTGATTGCAGCTTGGAAAAGAAAGAATTAAAATACTGGCCTCTCTGGGTTTAAAGGCTAATGTTGGGCACTCAATTTACCTTTTATAATGATAGTAATAATTACTAAATTTTAAGATCACAACCTAACCAAACATCAAATTGATGTATGAGACACCCTTGTTTGTGGGAGAAAGGACCCCCTCTGTGCAACAATTTGACTGCTCAAGTCTATGGAGGTGCACATACCATACCCCCCTCTGGATAAGAAACTGTGACCTCCTAAGACGAAGCATAGGTTCTTATCCATTAGGCTCAAACTGTACAATAATGCAACAGATGAGAGAAAACCCACCCACTGCAATCATGTCTCGACTAAATGCTTATTTGAATTAACATAATCGAAAGAGTTGTTCCATTGAATTCTCTACAAGGCAATTTATACAACAAGTTCAAATCAGCATGTGCATTTTTTTAAATAGTAAAATGTAAACCAGAGGAAAAACAACATACGTATGATTGGAAAATGTATGTAATGAACAATCGAGTTTCCGGAGATCAAATAACTTGACAGTTCTGTCCATTGATCCTGTTGCCAACAGCCACTCATTGAAGGGATTAAAAGCCAAAGAGTTAACCTGGTGATACACAACCCATTAAACATTAAGAAACAATGCATTTCCTGCTAGAACCAAAAGTGTAAAGCATTCACTGTTAAAAGGAACAACACATTAACTGAAGTCAACTAGAGCTTCAAGAAGCAATATCATGGCATCAACATATGAAAAAATCCAAAATATGCACAGGGATTATACTTGTCCATAATATGGTAGAACAAATTTCCTTACAACAGAGGTACCAAATACAATGACAAGAGAGAACCATCCTCAACTTACATGAAAACCAATGCAAAATACTACAAGAGCTGAGATACATAAAGAATCAATGGAACATGTCCAGTTCCTCTTTATATACAAAATGCAAAGTATTGAAATGGCTGTCCCAATTTGAGGGCAATATCTAACTGGCAATCATCAAGCATCTCCGCCTAGTCATGCTTCTGAGTAACAATTCATGGGCAACCAACACATCTGTCAAATGGAAGAATATGCTGTGTCTGAATATTTCGCAGGATTAATTCTTTTCTAGGTAACTTGAAAGAAATAAGAAAAGAGAAAAGTGCATGGCATGAGCATGTCAAAAAGATGGAAACCTCAAAACAAATTATTAGACACAAACATCAGAGTCATTATCAAACTCCCCTAGCTCCTCAAAGATGCTCGAAGGCAGCCCAACCAATCCCTACTGCAAATCTTCACCCTTCTCATCTATCCTTTCGATTGGCATCCCATCATGTCATTGGTCCAGATACTTAGACACTAAAGATGTATGCACTATCAATTGTAGCTAACTTCTTTGATCTTCTAGACAAAAGTCTATTCCTCCTAACAGAGTGGATAAAACTACAAGCGGAAGAGATTCTCTCAGCTGTAACAGAATTAGCAATTTAAGATAGTAAATGAACAAGAAGTTGAAAAAGATTTGGAGCTCAGTCCTCATGCATCCTCCACCACCTAATCGATTCCTAAGTTGCACTAAACTGAATATGGAAACGGATACAGATACGGGGAGGGAAACGGATACGACAAATTTTAAAAAACATCGGATACGATATGGCAAGGAAACGGCAGCACACACACACACACACACATATATATATATATATATATATATATATATATATATATATTTAAAAAGACAATGAGACATACATAATTCAGATTGGAGGTCACATTTAGTAGTTGTTTTTACCTCCGTTTTGAAAAGTGGTGCTACCGGCAGCACCCTTTTATTTTCTAGGCTAAATTTACATCTTTTTTGAAACCCCATCGGGTGCCCTTGCAATCAACCCCCAATCAAGGGCTAAAATTACAACTTGATTGGCGTCGTCGTCTCAACACTTGACGTCATTGCTGACAAAAAGGCCAAAATCAACCTCTGACTCCAAAAGAGGTGCTACTAGTAGCACCCCTTTCCTTTGTCAGGTTAAATTTGCCTAGAAAAAATTACTTTTATAGAGAAAAATAAAAACGAAATAAAAAATACATTAAATAAAACAAAACCCCTTTCCTTTGTCGGGTTACATTTGCCTAGAAAAAATTATTTTTTAGAAAAAAAATGCAAAAAAAAAATACATTAAAGAAAACAAAATTTAAAAAAAAACCACAAACTTCAAAAAAACAAAATTTTAAAAACAAGAAAAACAACAAACTTTAAAAAATTTTAAAAAGTTCAAAAAAACAACAGGAAAAAGCGAATAAAAAATTCATAAAATTATAAAAGTTATCAAAAAATTTATAAATTTTAATAATAAAAAAATTAGAAAAAGATAAATAAAATCTAAAACAAAACAAATGAATAAAAACCTACAATTTTTTTGAAATTTTTTTTAAAAATGTAAAAAAAAATCAAAATAAAATAAACAAAGTTTAAATTTTTTATAAAAAAAATACAAATTCTAACTATGTGCAACCGACTTGGATATTCAAAGATGGCATAATCAACCATGTTTTAAAGAAATTAGTTAAGAAGTATAAATAAGTGAGCTCATGTTTTAGTGCAACTTAGGTGTGATGACATGCAATATTGCACTCTATGCCATAAAACTATCTCTAGATACCATCGAGTTCCCTTAGATATGTTGTTTACGTTGTTACCACCTGAGTTGCACTCAGTTGGACGTTTAAGCGAGTCACCAAAGATGAACAATTACTTGTTCAATTTTCAAGTTCAGAAGTCCATGCAAACTTTCTTAGGCCCTTTTTTTTAACATGTTCATGCCCTATAAGGAATTGTAATAAAATTAGTTAGCATGATGACTTTATGTAAAATGTTTGGTTTCCTATGACTTAGTCATCAATGCATTATTCCAAGGTGTTTTTTCCTTGTTAATTATATACTAAACGATAAATAATTTCCGAATTTTTCACTCAAGCCTCCAAAGCTAGAATAATTGCCTTGGTGGTTAGGCCTTGGGAGCTTATTAAAAGCTATGTATCAATATATATTACCACGCGAATCATTATTTTGATTCATCATGAACATGTTCCAAGTCCCCCATACGTTTTTTTTTATTTCCGGAAAAAGAAAAAAAGAAAAAATTTCCGATTTTTATAGGCTTATTTTTAATAAGTTAATTGTAAAAGTTTGTATAGTCATAAAAGTGTGGCTAGGAGGTTGTTTTTTACATAGGGGTGCTCGTTTTCTAACTCAGAGCACCAACTTAACCCCTAAACCCACTTTCCTAAGTTTTCGAGTAATTATTTATCTCCAAAATTAATTATTACTCGAAAAACCCAAAAAAGACCAAAAATTTGGAAAAAGTGAAAAATTCGACAACTCATAAATACATGGAAACTTGCCAAAAAGGAGTTCCATGAGTTTGCAAAGTAAAGCGGCAAGTATCCTAAGGATTTTGGAAGGTCAAATCATGCTATTTTCGAGGAAATCAAAGCAATGGAAATTTCCTCCAAGTGGGGGCGCAATTTCCAAGGAAAGCTTGCATTTTTAGGGAATTGTGTTGAGTTTTGAGTGTTGGCTTTTCAATTTTTTGATCTTACCATTACCAAACCCACAAAGCACTACTTCCTAGCTCTTTCCATTCGAGCTAGACTCTTCCTTTAACAAGTGCGCCCTCCCTTGAGCTTGCTCTTTTCTATTTAAGCAAGGCTTTGCTTCTCATTTTGTCATGATAGTTAGATCACTGAAAGGTTGTTGTAGCTCTGCTATTGTAGTTTGTTAAACTTTTTGGAATAATAAAGGCTTTGGAGGCAGATCTATGGTGTGACGCTTTTAATGTGTGGATGGTAATTGTCAAGTGCTTATGAGGTATAACCTGTCGTGTTTTCTTTGCTCTATGTTGGTTGAATTTGGTGTTTGAAGGGGAGTTGTATCCCAGTAGGATAAGATTAGAAAAACTTGTTTGCTTCATAATCTTATTGTTCATTTGCAAGTAGATTTCTTAGAATGGCATGTTCATTTTGTTTAATGCTCATGTTTTCCAAGTTTCTGTTGTAGGTGGCACCAAGCTTTTAACCATTTTTTGTGCAAGGATTTCCAAGTTTGCAAGTGATCTCACTTGAAGAAGGGATTGAGCTTGTTTGCATCCTCCTCATCTTCAATTTCTTATGAAAGTCATAGTCCTTCGATGTTCCACCAAAGCAAACTCCACATCCCAAAGTTCCCAAGCCTTCAACTCTTTTCTTCTCTCTTTCCTTCACCATTTCAAAATTAAATTTTTCCGGTTACTAGTTACTTTCAGCAGTGTTAATCATTTTAGTGCATAAAAAATATCATAAACTAATTTGATTTGGATTTGCATTTATAAGTTTAGATCTGATTTTAAAAGGCTTACAATTCACAGATCTAACTCCCAAAAGTAAGTACTTTCATTCTATATTTTCATATCATTTAAAGTACTTCAGTTATATGCTAAAAATTTTATGCTTTAATTGATTAAACTAGCACATTTAGCATAAGCTTGTTGGTTGTTTTGCAGCAGTTGATGATCAGGTAAAGAGGCATTCTGGCAAAAAAAATTCAGATTTAAGCCTTCAAGGAGCCACCTTTCCTCCTACCTCTTCTTTGGGTAGTTTTAAAACCCCAAAATTTGTAAACTTGTGTCTCCTATTCTACAAAGGAACACAAGTATTTCTCATTGTAATCATTGTAAAAAAAGAGAAGCAAATGGGAAGCCAAGTGCCCACACCCCATCCCCCGGGGGCATTCACTCTTTTACTTTCTTAAGTTAAAATTAACTAATCCGACTATGTTCTCAGAAACGAGAGTATTAGCACTGTGATTTAAACAACTCATATTTAATATTAAAACTCTTAAAAAAAACAAAGCTTCAATTCCCGTATGCTCTTGTGACCACTGCAGGTCGTTGGCTAGATCAGTGGGACAATCAAAAATGGATTGGAGTGACTAGTAATTAGTTTCACACTCCAATTAAATTCCCCAAGTGAAAATCCGACACTTCTCGAAATTACTCGTTAGTGGGGAAATTCTGCAAGTGAAGCGAGAACTACTAGAAAGTGACCGTGGGGCCCTGTTAGGCTACACTCTTGTTGGTGTAGTGTTGAACACAACCCCACGACTCCATCTAGCCCACACGTCACTGTGAGAGCCACTTCCAAGTAAATCCGAACATATTCTCTGTACCCCTTGGGTATATTTGGAATACTATTTTCCCATTAATAATCAAATCATTACCACGTATTTAATAAAATCGATCAACAATTTACCCACTACCTAATTACCCATTTAATAATTATAATCCTCACCAACTGAGACAACTGCAATAATTCTCAAGACATCACTAGCAACCCTTTACACAAGCACTCCATTAGCATTGGTCTATCTGGCATTCTTATTTATTGTTGATGTTTAAGTTAATCAATGCGTTATATGGATTATTATTTTATATGCTAGTTATTTAAATTATTTGCAGTTCATCTTAGTTTCAGTATTTACTGTTGTCATCTCCTAGAATAGTTGCTTTATTTTCATAGATTAAAACAGACTTAGAGTATTTTA
Source organism: Pseudotsuga menziesii (assembly GCA_001517045.1). Classification (NCBI taxonomy): domain Eukaryota; kingdom Viridiplantae; phylum Streptophyta; class Pinopsida; order Pinales; family Pinaceae; genus Pseudotsuga; species Pseudotsuga menziesii. Next base: position 506,543 of record LPNX011205070.1, read on the forward strand.
CTGGGGACCACCCCCCTTGGCTTCGCTAGGAGAGAGCCTAGACGAAGGAGTCAAGATCAAGTGACAGCACTTGACTCTTGCTTGCCCCCAAGGTCGCACCCAGTGGCTTAAAGATTCTGCCACGTGACCCGAGGTGCGGATTAGGTGGCAACATACGTTTTATGGTTCATACTAATAAAAATGTTTGAAATAAGATTAAAATATCACATGCATATCATATGGAGAATTTGCTAAACAATGCACCGTCATAATTTGCTCCACAACATAACGATATGGGTGTGAGAGTGTATTAGCTATGGAGTAGGTCAAGGGTTCATACTAATTCAAAAAGAAGAAAACTGCAGCCTATTGGAATATTACTAGAAATAAGTATTGATTCATGTAACCCTTCAAAAATGCGGTATGTTATTTTGTATGGCTAAAACTGCCATCATATAAATAATAAATTTTGATATCCAAGTTGATTTATGACATATGCAAGTCATTGGGGTTTATCTGCAACAATGTAGTGACGAATTGGAAAAAAAGGCTGAAAAAAGGCAATAAAACAGTCATTGTACTTCTACATTAGGTTGTGAAACTAAGACATTTTTCGAACCAAAAGTAAGCCTCTATCATTTTTGGAAAAATACAATGACAAAGACCATAAGACATAAAAATTCATATTATCATTCACCAATTTAGGATTAGGGTTTAGCTCTTGCTTTATAAGCTTTGTGGCTTTATATCTAAGTTTTTGAGGCTCAATATAGGGTTAAGGTTTTATAGTTTCCGTTTAAGTTTTTTTTTCATTTCAAAAATTCACTATTTCTAGCCGAAAACTTGCCTCATAGCAACTAAAACGTCTCAAAAAACCAAGAAATTGTTGCAAACGTTTCAGGAAACGACTGCAAATGGATGGAAACATTTCAGGAAATGGCTAAAAATAACAAGAAACGGCTTGGAAACATTTCTGATTTTTGGATATGTCTTGGAAACGTTTCAGTGTCGTTTCCAAGCCGTATCCCCTCTGTTTCAGTTTTCAAAATGGGGAACGACGTATCCCCTCCTTTTCCTACATGTTTCTGGTAACGTAGTTGATTTCTCTTGGACTATGATGAATCAATCCTCCCCCGCCTCCAACTTGTTTAAGGGGCCACTAACATCTACAAATGAAGAAATTGTTCACAAAGTATCTTCCCCTCATCATATGTGAACACCTTTGTAATAGTCCTTGGGAATGTATCCTTCACTTCACAACCATCAATAGGAGGCACTCTCTCAAGCAAATACATACACCAATTAGGATTAAGTGCATAGGGTTCCATGTTCACTGGTATACTCATATCGTCCCACCTTGTCTAAATGATAGCTTGAATCCTTTATGTGTAGACTCTAGAGTAGGTCTCTGAAAAACTTATAGGTCTAAATCCACTCAACATGCTATCAAAGTTCTGTAAATCTCTCCATGACTAGGAGAATCCATGTCTTCAGATGGGATGACCTCTACAATCAAGGCAATGAATGTCACTTAATACCTCCAATATAAACATTAATCATCATTCAACAGCCATTGCTTCACACTCTTACCCTAATTTGTTTAGGACACTCTTACCCTAATTTGTTTAGGACCCTCCACACCTAGACCAACCATGCACAACATTACCCCTCATATTGTATGGGATTCATACTTGTGATTTTGATCATAATGGATGGATTAGGGGTACACACTTTCATGACAATTTTGCTTGCACCCATCTCTGCTTGGCTTGGAGATGCCTCCTGGTGGATTATTTGATGGATATCTTTTGACTTGGCTGAGAGTGCCCTATGGAAGTTGGTTATTTGCAGCATTGTGATGTTTATAAGGGTATATCCAATCATCATTTGTGGAGAGTGTTTCACTTGTGTGCATGGTAATATGTTGGTCCAACCCTCACCTAGCTAGACGTTAATGAGAGGTAATATTGCTTGCTCTTCTAGGAGGGATACCCTAGCATTTTTGGGCCCTTTTCACTTTGATATAGCACCTCCGCATCATGGAGATATCATATTAGGATAGCACTCCTCACTTGCACACATATCTATGTAGACCTAACACCCTCAACGGCTAGTTTACTTGCTTTAGCTTATGTGCAGATTCTTTACTTGGACATCCTTCTTAGGTGGAGGCTTTTTGTGTATGAATTTGTATATATTGAGTTCGTGTACATGATGGAGTATAGCACTCCCCTTAAATGGCGTATTTTCACATATTTGACGGCAAGTGGACCTTTTAATGCACAATTCTCTAGGCCACTCCACATGGATGCCCACGCTTTTGAAAAGAGCTAATGGTTTTAGTTGAAGGTTTTATCTCATAGCACATTGTACTGTTATCTTATAATTTATTTAGAAGATGTGCCATCATTCCATATGCATGTAACCACCCTAGCACACATGCTGAGGCATTTCATCACATTTATTCATGTTTTATTACTTGAGCAACGGGGTCATCCCCTCTTCTTGGAATTTGCAAAGCACTATGATGATTAGGCTTGTGGATGATTATCATATGGTTTGTTGACTCCTTCCTTGCACAATTTTGGAAGTTTGTTACATATTGGACACCATGCTATGGAGGTTGTTGAGGAAACATCCTAGCATTGGGGACCACCTTTTAGCATTTATGAATCATCACTTCATCTTCTATGATGGTTATCTTGTGGATCTAGTCACTTGCACCTTGGAGACCAAATCGTATGAGTTAGTTGACAAGGTGTCCTAGCCTTGAGGGTTTCATGGCACACTTGTTCATGACTTGCCTAGAGACCCACACTTGTTTCTTGGAGTTCTTGCACACTTGTTCATATTATTTAATGGGATGTCCACCTTAGAAGAGCCTAAATCAATGTTATCAAAACCAAACAGACACCAAACTAGTGGACCCCAAAAACTAGAAACCTATCGAAACAAGAAAAAAACAACCAAACAAAAAGTACATACACCACCAAGGTCAAGACAAAGGAGTTCAATAATCGTCACCACCAACATTGAGATACATGGAGGGATTGATGCTCTTGATTAAATGTCAATCCCATACCCTCATAAATGATAGAATCTAGTAGAAACATTGCAATCCTAAAATCCTAAATCTGTTGAATTCTAAATGAGATGTAAAACTCTACCTTTTGCATATGAAGTCCGATGAGGTTGGAAACACTCTCAAACATCCTAAAACAATTAATGGTAATGTTAAAAATTTAATTAAAAGGATGAAAGGAAAGACAAGGATGAAATTCTCCTAGGCTTTCATTTTCCATCATTTTACTTTAAAAATTGAACATTACCAATAATTACCAGGCTCTAATGTTAGTTTAAGGTTTTTGTTTTACCCTCTTATTTTTATTTTTTATTTTCATCGTAAAAAATGTGGTCCCACATCTGGTGTATATAGCCGTACCAAACCAATTCTATACAAAACTGATTGGTTTAGGCATTTAATGCCAATTCTGTATGGATCCGACCTGTTCAATACTAAACCAGCCATTTCTTGTTTATGCCGCAATTCAAACTGGTTAGGCCTAGAAACTGATCCAACCGACCAGTTTTGAAAAAAACGATCTAGTTCTAATAATATTGATCCAAACATGCCATTCAAGGAGGTTTTACTTGGTCAATACCCTAAACAAAGGACTTGGTCAATACCCTAAACAAAGGAACACATCCACTCTTGAGGTTTCGTTGCAAATCTTTTCACACATGTTGATGGGACGTCCACCTTATTGAGGCCACATATGCTACCATGGAATATATCTTGGGATTTCAAACCCTAGATGGTGAAGACATCCACTTTGAGAGGTAACTTGGTCAACCACTTGATGAAAGAGGCATCCACTTTGAGAGAAGACACATCGCATAACCATTTCTTTATCTTCTTATCGTTTGACTTTTCACATGAGTTGGCTATGAGACAGCATCATTGTATTTTTTCCTTGGAGAAAAGCATGGATCTAGAAAACTCCAAGCTTATTTTATCATTATTCTTGGAGAGAATAGCAGATCTAGGAAAACAAATCACATTGTAAGGAGATGGAGCTCAACTCTATTTAAAGAGTAGCTCTCTCCATTTGTAGTTATTGTTGGATTTGTTAGGAGTTCTCCTCTTGGAGCTTTGTTGGATATCTCTTTCGAAGGTTTAATGAGAAGAGTAAGGATTATTCTAATCATATGTGAAGCTATGTTTCCAATTCTAATTGTTGTTAGTGTATGTTAGAAGTTTCTTGCAAAGAGCATGATTGAGAGGCCAAGAGGGAGGGAACACTTACCACACCCCTAGGGGCATGCCCCTATGGTATAGTGTATTTTCAAAAACTGTGGAATCAAAAGAGGCTACATTTTGTGCCAATAGGTGCTCAATGCAAATCCCCTTAGGTGAGGCATACAAGTCTACGCCAACAAGTTTACTAGTGATGCCATCCACAAATGTGGGGAAGCATCCCTTGGGATTCCTCATGAGGTGTTCCTTGGGGGAAAAAAACCTTTAAAAATGCCATTGACTTAAAAATCCAACAAAAAACAATACATTAGATTTGCTTTGCATAAGTTTCAAAAAGTAGGAACCAATTTTAATCAACAAATAGTAACTAACATATGATAATTATTAATAGTTTTTGTAAAACAGATTTTGGCAAGCTCCATTTTCTAAAGGCTTAGGATGTATTGCTAAGAAAACTAATCAATTATCATACTAAGGCTAATGCATCAATTATCATTTAAAATGATAGATCATTATTTCATAATCGTTAAATAAACTAAAAAAAAGTTGCAATGCCATGAGAAAACAACCAAGTCAGTGAAAGTAGAGTAATGTTATAACCCCCACCAAGGTCCGATTACTCAAAAAAGTGGTCAAGGCACTCCTATAACAGAGTCATTCATAAGCAATTGAGTCGGCATGGCTGTTAAATAAGGTCAAGTAGTCACACCCAAAATGTGTAAAACAATATCCCACCTCTTGATAGGTGGTGGATACTCAACACTCGATAGATTCAAACGAAGTATCCCAAGACTCAAAAACAAGTTATGATGTAAAAGTACATATTAACATTACAATCAATATTCAAAAACATTACCCTTCACTCTTTATGAGTAATATCCCCACAATGCCTTAATATGGATAGAATGTTTAAAATTTAAACAAATGAAATTTCCTTAGAATAGCTCAAATACTCCATAATCCCACAAAGAAAGTCACGTTCATCTTTTCTCTGCTAGTATCATACCTCACTCTGATGAGCAACAACTAATTGTTGAGGCTTGTTGGATGCATTTGTACGCATGTCCCATATGAGCAAGTGGTGATCATCTCCAACAGAGCCAAAAAGATATTCATGCTTCAAATGCCATGAAACATCCTCAACTGCCCCTTCATGGAACTACATCAAAGTTTAGAAATGTGAAGTTATGTTTCTTAAACAAAGTGGACATACAAAGATTGACTGAAAGAAATGCTTACTGATCCATTCATAAAGAACCTGTAATGAATCCAAAGAAGAATAAAAATGACAGCAAAATGTACCTGAAACTTTTGTCTAATCTTTATATTTTTGCAGAAATATAAGATATACTAAGCAATACATACTTTCCATTAAACAAGCATCAAGGTTCATGCACTAAACAACAAAATAATGATTAAAATCAAAGTCAGACAAATATTCATCAGTAATAGGGCTATCCCTTAAACTTTTATCTGGGGACAGTTGATGATCATACAATGTGTGAAAAGTTGAAAGAGAAAAATAACAATTTTGTGGGAAAATCTGTAACAGTAAATAGCAGAATGTTCCATGTTGCAAGGCTTGCAGGTGAATCAAATTATAAATAGTCAAAAAATTGACTCCTGATAAAACCCAAAACTTCGTATCATCTTCTTTTAGCTCTAAAACAGTATAGTATAGGTATGAACCAGAGTTCTAAGCAAAAAGTTGTAACTACTGCATTGAATGGACCTCTTTAAGGATTTAAAACAGAGAAACTATGAACAGTGTATCCATAACATGAATGACTCTTCCACCCGACAGAAATGCTGCATTAACTGCCACATAATATAACACGATTCAAATACATTATACATGACATTTTTCTTAATCTTTTTGTATTCCAAGTAGGTGGCAAGATGAAAATTAATGATGGCCATGTAGTAAAATCATCATCTCTCCCATAGAAAGAGAAATCAGTTGCCTAAAGAATGCCTCTTGATTGCAATGTTTAACATACCATAATGTGAATCAATTTTTTTCTTTCACTGAGTTTCCAATAGTGAGTGTTATTGCTTCCTTTCTATTATTATTTATTATGCTTGCAACAAGGTAATGTATCAAATTTTGACATCAGAACACAAATGCAATACCAGACAATATATAGCAGTCTGTTACCAACTTTTTTGTACCATAGTTGGGTTACCTGAGGAGCCGCTAGTTGACAGACTTGTTCAAAGTCTGATTCCAGTGTATCAGTTGATCCGTCTGCTTGTCTAGCCAATATTGGCTAGTCACTTTTTTATTTGAATAATTTTGACCATGGCCCCGCAGGGTTTGTAATAATGTGCTAGTAGGATATTTTTGAATGGTTCGGTCTCCTGAGACGTAAAATCTCAAATAGGGTATTCCAGGGAGTTTTTTGCTCCTGACAATTATGCTTTGCCTTCAGCTGAGTATAATTGACGAGGTTTTCTCCCGCTACCTCCAAAGCTGGAATGCCCGATGTTGAATTCTGGGCCTTGGGGGGTTATTAGAGCCCAACTGAGTGTTATAAGCCTACTAGACATTATTTAGATAGATCATGGTCATGTCCTAAGTCATCTGGACACTTAGAAAAATTTCGAAAAAATCTTTTTCGAACAGTGAAAAATTATTTTTTATTTTTTTATTTTTTAAATTACTTTTCCTAAGTTTTTTGGGTTAATTTTTCCATAAATTAAATGGAAAAAACCCGTTCATAGTAAGTCGGTCATCCGGACTCCGAATTCAGTGATTGATGGCTCTAACCTTAAGCCAAAAATCATTCTTGATCAGCCAGTCAGTCAGAACCAACTTTCAGATCAACAACCGGACACAATGTCTTTTTTCCTCAAAAAAGTCAGTTTTGAGTAAAGAAATGATTTTTATTAAAAAATGATTATTTTGGAGAAAAATAAAACTCTCCAAATTAATCCAAATTCAGTAAAATAAAAGGCTAAATGACATCTCATGGAGCACTTATGATAATTGGAGTTATCATAACTCAGCTTCAGTCATCATTAAGAGAGCAATTAATTTATTATCAATTATCAGACATGTCATCTCCAGCTAAAGATGAGATGGAGAGCTCTCATTGGTCCGGTGATTTGATCGAGGTGAAGACTCAAGCTTACTTCCATTTCTAGATCTAGGAAGTGTTCTTTCTCTTAGATCTAGTTGGTATTTGAAGCAACACAAGGTTCATATATTTTGCTCAAATGCTAGGTGTATTTTTGTAGTATATTCTATTGTTTAACCCATCATTTTGCAGGTAAATAGCTCACTAGTTTTTTCTCTCTCCATAACAGGTTAAGCAGGAAAACTTGCAAAAAACTAAGGAATTAAGCTGCAAAAAACTTCCCATTGTCCCTCTTCTTAATCCTTTTTCTACCTGTCGCTTTGCTTTGTTTATTTTATCTCTTCTTCATCGCTGCCTTGTTAGTGCCTTTTTTACCATCCCTTTTTCTCTTTTTGGACAGCCCTAGTGTGCCCTAGCTTTCTTCTCCTTTTTGCCTCTTTTTTACCCAAATTTTCGAGCTTCCTTTAACCTTGTTTTTGGCCATTTATTTTACTTTTTGTTTGCTGTTCCGTTTTGTCTTTTTTATGACAGCCACTTATTTCCTCTTTCGCTGTCTCATTTTGCATTTTTTATGACAGCCACTTATTTCTTTTTTCGCTGCCCTGTTTCCTTCAGTTTTGTTCATCCCTTAGCTTCTTAGTTGGCTGCCCTATTCTCCCTTTTCTTTGGTTTTGATTCTTGCTTAATTTGTTTGCCTTCCTTCTCTCATCTTCTATTGTTTCAGCCCTCTTTCATTTTGTTCTTTTTTACTCTCTTCAAACTTTTTCCCTTTTCCCTTTTCAAAGTTTAATAAAAGATCTCAAAAGTAAAAATACAAGGCACTCTCCTTTTTACAGGTTACAATATTTGTAGAGTTATTTTACCTTTATTTGAAAAGTCCTTTCAAAGATCAGGTTCCTTAAGGCACATTGTATAAAGTTTAATAAAATATCTTTGTTTGAGTGGGGTTTTTAAGTCCCCACTCTCTTCCTCCTCCATTTGGGGAGGCTTGTGTTGTGTGCATGCTTTGATTAGTGCTAGTTTTCATTATTCATTACATCTCATTGCTTAGATCATTAATTGTTAATTCACCATTGCTAAGTTGATTATTCAGTTTAATTGTTCATCTTTCTAAGTTAATCAACTACTTAAATCTCGTGAATCTCACCATAAGGTGAATCAAGAGTGCTCCCTATCGAAGAGTCTAAGCAACTAATATCATCTTGTGCTTGTTTAATCAATTAATAATCCATAAGTAAAACTCTTGAACTTGCAGAAACACAAGTCAAGAGCATTCTCTACCGAAGAACATTTTATATTTGCATAATCCCTGCATTAGCTTCATGTAAATTAGCTAAGTCTCTTGAACCACGGTCATAAGACGAGGTCAAGAGCGCTCTCTATCGAAGAGTTTTTATTAATTAACTTAATAAAATTCGCAACTCACACCCCTTTAATTAATTAACCCCTCCCTCCTTGCCGAAGTATGCTCTGACTGATCTTAGATCAGAATACCCAAAAACGGCATTGAATCTCTAAACCCCACAAGAGGAACTTAACTAAAACTTTTCCTCATAACCAACGCACCAGCGCTGTTCGATAAATACCGAGGCATGTTGGCAAATTCCAAGTACGGGCGTCGGGCTACCTAATCTGGGCACTGGTAGTTAAGTTATTGAACACATACCTTTGACCCCAGACAGGTCCGTCATGTCTTCGAACGGAGCCACTGAAGGTATTACCGGTTATGACATCCAGCTAAAAACTCTTAAAACTTAAAACTTACCAAGAGCACTTGCAAAACCTAACATTCACTGGCATCTTTTGGGATTCACATATTTACACTCGAAGCATCTCTGATAAGTTGACTCCATAGGCACTAGTCCTATCTTTTACGCATTGTTGATAATCTGGGCCATTTGTCCATCGAATGTTTGATTATAAATCATATCTGTGAATGCTTTATCTATTTTGAAGTTCTCAAATATTTGTCTATCTTTCAATTCCGGTGATAGCAACGTGGATTGCTTTGTCTTGTGCTCAATTCATCACATTAATCATCTTAAATCACAATAACTCCTAAACAACACCCATCCGCATCCGAAACATCTAAAAATTAACTTAAACATTGAGCCATAGAAAACTCTTTGTTAGGGACTACCCCCCTTGGCTTCATTACGAGTTAGCCTAAACAGAGGAGCTAGGAGTATGTGACAGTACCTAGCTCTGTGCTTGCCCCCAAGGTCACACCTCTCCCACTTTCTCAAGTGAGGAGACAGCTTTCGGAAGATTTCTGTTGTTGGTGTGCAATCGTCGGACAACACAGTCAAAACAAGAAGCCAATACAAAGAAACAAAACGTCCAAAGATAAGAAGGGGACTAGAAGCAAGACACCAAGTCCATGGAAAAAAAGACATTACAGATGCAAGACAACATTCATGATATGCAGATTCATACAAAAGAGCAGATGAATGCAATGACTCAGATGATGTCAATTATGTCCACTTCAACCTCACAGCCAAAGGACAAATATCCAACCCACAAGCAGTTCAAGTTAAGTCTGAAGAATGGCAGGCAAGAAAAATTGCTAGGCAACATGAGAGAAATTCAAACAGCAGTTTGGGCAAATATAAATTACCAAACAAATCTGAACAATCTAACACCAAGAAATTAAAGCAGGCGACAGAGAGAAATTTAATCTCTTGAAGTCAGAAAGAAAACACAGGAAACAAAGAAATTTGTTGGTATGCATATGCAGAAAACTTGTAGGTTAGAGGAAAACAGAAAACTACTTGCAGGATCAACAGAAGGGAGCAGAGACATACATGTGAAATTTCAAAAAGTAAACTAATAATAATAATAATAAACTTCTATCCAGGAACAGCAAGAAAACACTGGATAGGATTACATCACAGCAAGAAAGGTTGGACAAGAACATGATTGGAGAATTTTAGCTTTTAAGTTTTAGGGTTACTTTGAAAGTGTTTAGTAGTTTACACCATAAGTGGAGGTGCTTCATGTGATGTGGAGTGCATGGTGTGATGCCTACCCTTGGTTATATTCTAGTGAACATACACACTGGAGATAGCTTACGCATGGATTGCTATCCCTTGATTTGGTGCTTGTGTGGCGCACTTACTTAGGAGGAAGGAATACTATGAGGCATGGTGACATTCTTCATATGACACACATGTCGAACTTGATTGCTTGCTTCAGAGGAGAACTGATTTGGAAAGGGAGCACTGGGGCATTTAGGAGGCGAGAGTTCAGCCCTAGGTAGCATGGGATCACTTGGTTGCTTACATGGATGCTTGTGCTTGCGGAAGCTTGTGTTGAGGAATGTTCATGAATGTGAGGTGGAACTGAAGGAACACAAGACTTAGGAGGTAGCATTGGAGCCTTGGAGACATTTAGAGGAGCATTGGACCTTGCCTTGTGGAGCGCTCACCTTGAAACCCTTGCTTGATGGACATGCTTACCTTGAAGCTTGACATGTGTCGCCTTAGTGTTGGAGCGCTTCACATGTGGATGTATATAGTGATTAGTTAGGTTGCTTGAGATAGTTGTTTATGGACCTTGTCCACTTTACTGTTATTGACCTCCACTTACTATTGTTGGCCTACATTGCATATTTCATATAAAGGTAAGAGAGAATTTTGTTTTTCATCATCTTGATATTGATCACATTCACATCATGTCTAAGAGATGTGAACGTGAGTGAACTTGTATGTTTCAGATGTAGCTATTCTTCATTGTACTTTCTACTCTTATCTAGTGGACCAGAATTCTTGTGTTGATGCAAGGAAGGCATTAGGGTTAGGGTTTCCCTTAAGAAAACAAGAAGAGCTAGAGTTTGGTAGAAACCTTGGAGGAGAAAAGGAAGCACTTATGGTTCTTATGAGAGAAGAAGACAAGGGTTCTGTGGCATTAGAAACCCTAGAACTACTTGGAGTACTAGATGTGAGATAATGGAAGACTATCTAATTTTATCTTGTACAGTTGTGCGATGGAAGTGTCGATGCCAAAGTAGACTTGCCAATGTTTATGCTATCTCAATGAGGATCTTTTGTGGCACAACCGACTTTGGATGAGAGTGAAAGTTGGTGTGATGTTAGCTTGCTATGATTTCCCTAGCTAGCTAGGGTTTGGGGAGCATTGGAAAGTCCTAGTTTAGTGATACTAGCTTGTTGTGATTACCTTAGCTAGAGTTTGGAAAGCATTGGAAGGTCCCAACTTGTGATAAGCTTAAAGGACTAACTTGTACTAGTTTGAAAAGTTGATGGTAGGACTTTCTTTTTTTTCGAAATACTTATTATATTTACAAAAATGTTGGCATGTACATGTAACTTCATTCTTATGTATATATGAAGTATGTTTTGCTGTCCAAAGTTTGTCTGCTTGCAGATCTAATTTTCAGCTTATGTTCACAGGGTAATTGAGTAGATTCTAGTGTTGGGCATATATGTTGATTTAATTTAACAAAGTAAATTTGCTTAAGTGATTTGGCAAATACATAGAATCTAAGTGGGCAAATTTATGGCTGTAATAAATCTGTTGTAAGTAAGTAAATTCAGATATGTTTGATGTCGGGATGTGTGCCCTAAGCACTGGAACCCTTGTTCCCTTGAAGTACAGTTGTTTGGTGTTTGTTTTCTTGTGCTTCCTTGTGTATTAGTTGGAAAGAAGTGAAATATCTACTGCTAGAATTTATATTTCAGATTCAGTCTAAGGCTGAAATTTCTTAGGAAATAGAACCAGGGAACTTCAAAATTGAGGTTAGAATTTTGAATTTACATTAAGAGGCAATTTCGAGAAATTTCCACAAAGAAGAGATGAGGTAAGTCTTAACACCATACATTTGTCTTTTGGTGGTAGTTCTTAAATTTAAATTATGAAAAATGGACTTGGAATTGTGTTAGAGACATGCATGCACACCACAAGAGATCAACCTAGGAAGCACATGTTGGTTCTTGGACACAATCATTGTACTAGGAATTACCAAAAGGAAAGAGAAAAGTAAAGACAACAAAGGAAAACCGTTAGTGATTTAGCTCTAGAAGCACTCCGCATGTTTTTGTCTTGTATGCGGAAGTGACCATGCACTAGCTAAGCTACTTTACTTTGTAATGGTGTTTTATAAAGTTTTAAAGTGACTCTTATGTAATGGGACTTTTTATAAAGTATGCCCTTGTTTTAATTTTATAAAGTGACTTTATAAGATAAAGTGCACTTATTTCATAAAGTAAATGGTGACTTTATTAAAATTAAAAGTAAACGCTTTTGGAGGGAAAGTTTCTCAACCATTGATCTTGTAAAGGCAAGATTTAATCTTGGCCTTTCGATTTAGGGATTGGGGAAGGTGAAAAGTCACTCTCAAGTTATAAGAGAGAGTCTAAGGTAGTGTGCAAGACATGGAAAACATTTCCAAGAGTGAGCATTTTTAGCTGGGTTAATTTTCAGAGTGAGAGGAAGCTGTATTTTTCTCAAGTGGGCATGAATCCCAAAGAGATAAATTTTTCTCTCAAGTGGGCACGAATCCCAAGGAGTTGGGCACACATCCCAAGACATCTTCTTTCAGTTGGGTTTTACATTCTGTATAGTACTTATTGGGCACGAATTTCGAGGAGGTCGTACAATTTACGAATTGTTGGGCACAAATTTTGGGGGGTCGTACAATGACAAATTGGCTGGACACGTTTTTTGAGGAGCTGGGCTCAAGTTTCGAGTTGGGTTGCTATTGTGGAGGTTGTACAAGCCATATTGTCTGCTGGGCACAAAAATCAAGGTGTTGCACAAAAATCAGGGCACTGATACAATCATTAAATGTTGATTTAAGTGCTACTATAAATTGACATTTTTGCCTAAATGCTGCAATAAAATTCTCTTGGATTGGTTTTCCTCGAGGGGGGGTTCTAGGGTCATCTTGACCAAACTTTCAGTTTTTTTATGGGTTTATCAGTCTATTGTTTTTATGTGATTTTTTCCGCTGCTACAAAATTAGTTTCAGTGTTTCACCTTGTTGGGTTATTGATTTAAATGCATGAGAAGTATTTTTATTAATGACAAGTTTAAAGTCTGAAATCTTGGTAAACTAAGTGTTTGACAAAAGTTCGAAATTTTTGTCAATATTTCTACATGCTATCAAAGTTGAGACTCTGAGATAACATCTGATTGTGGGTGCAGCAGTAGTGTTGAGTTGTTAGGCACAGGTTGCCGCTGATTTTTTTTAACAACTTGTGCCTTGGGAAACCTTATCTGCATGTGCCTTGTAGGTGGTAGGAAGAGTGAGACTCTTGTTCTTTTGGTGGATTGGATTTTACTCTCTGAGATAGCTACTAGTTTGAACATGGAGGATAGATTGGATAAAGCTGGGAATTTTGTTCCCTAGAAGGCTAGGATTGTGCTTATTTTGGAGGAGAATGAACTGTGGGATGAGGTGGTGCATAACACAAGCGAATCCATTTCAAGTTTATGCTTATGCTGATGCACAAGCACTAGCAGCCTTTAATGAAAAGGACATCAAGGCCAGGCGGATCATCCTTGATGCAGTAAAGGACCATGTTATCCCACAACTTCTCAGGTAAGGATCGTGCATTTAAGATGTGGGATGCCTTGACTAGCTTATATGAGGGTTCAATTGAGAACTGAAAGATGGTTCTAGACAAAAACTAAGAGATGCCAAAATGACCAAGACCGAGAATGCTTCTTCTTACCTGACTCGGATTTCTCAAGTTCGTGATGAGTTGGGTGTTGTTGGTGAGAAGGTGGAAGATGCAGAATTGGTGAGAGTTGCCTTGAATGGTTTCTCTCAACCTTGGCATGACTTTGTGCGTGCAGTTGTGTCCAGAGAGGGATCGTACAATGACAGATTGGTTGGGCACGTTTTTCGAGGAGATGGGAACAAGTTTCGAGCTGGATTGCTGTTGTGGAGGCCATATAGGCCATACTGTCGACTGGACACAAAAATTGGTGTGCTACACAAAAATCGAGGCATTGGTAGTCATTAAATGTTGATTTAAATGTTGTTGTAAATTGGCATTTTTCCCTGAAAATGCTGCAATAAAATTCTCTTGGACTGGTTTTCCACAAGGGGGGTTTTACCAAGGTCATCTTCACCAAAATTTCTGTTGTTTTATGGGTTTATCAGTCTGCTTTTTTTATGTGATTTTTTCCACTGCTATAGACTTAGTTTCAATGTTTCAGCTTGTTGGGTTATTTATTTAAATGCATGAGAAGTATTTTTATTAATGACAAGTTTAAAGTCTGAAATCTGTGTAAACTAAGTGTTTGGCATGTACATGTAACTCCATTCTTATGTATATATGAAGTATGTTTTGCTGTCCAAAGTTTATCTGCTTGCAGATCTGATTTTCAGCTTATGTGCACAAGGTGACTGTAGATTCTAGTGTTGGTCATGTATGTTGATTTAATTTAACAAAGCAAATTCCCTTAAGTGATTTGACAAATAGATAGAATCTAAGTGGGCAAATATATGGCTGTAATAAATCTGTTGTAAATAAGTAAATTTCAGATATGTTTGATGTTGGGATGTGTGCGCTAAGCACTGGAACCCTTGTTCCCTTGAAGTCAAGTTGTTCGGTGTTTGTTTTCTTGGGCTTCCTTGTGTATTGGTTGGAAAGAAGTGAAATATATACTGCTAGAATTTATATTTCAGATTCAGTCTAAGGCTGAAATTTCATAGGAAATAGAACCAGGGAACTTCAAAATTGAGGTTAGAATTTTGAATTTGCATTAAGAGGCAATTTCGAGAAATTTCCACAAAGAAGAGATGAGGTAAGTCTTAACACTATACATTTGTCTTTTGGTGGGAGTTCTTAAATTTAAATTATGAAAAAAGGACTTGGAATTGTGTTAAGAACATGCATGCACACCACAAGAGATCAATCTGGGAAGCACATGTTGGTTCTTGGACACAATCATTGTATTAGGAATTACCAAAAGGAAAGAGAAAAGCAAAGACAGCAAAGGAAAACTTTGTTGGGATAACAAAGAAGTAATTTTTATTGGAATTTTTGGACGGCAAGGAGAAGTTGCTAAACCAGAGTCAATACATATAGCCTAAAGAATTTTGCTAGAGATGAGACATTGTTAGGTGATAGAAAATTTGTTGGAGGTAAAAAGGTACACTCTAAGAGACAATGATAGTTAGTGTTCGCTAGAAGGTGATTCCCATGCAAGAGAGAGTAACTAGGAGGTAAGTTCATTTCAAGTTTCAGCTTTTGAAGTTGCTTTTTGCTTTTCAAAGGAAGATTTTTTAAAATAGCAATTCTGCGAAGTAGAAGAGTTCCAAATTGTCAAAAATTTATTGGTTATGTGATTGATTCAAAAGAGGTGCGAAATGGTGTTGATTCAGGTGGTATAAAGGAGAAGGACAAGCTTAAAGGTGTAAAGGAGAAAAAACTTCGACAACCTAGTGTTAAAGGAAAAAATGGAAGGCCAAAAATAGAAAGTGAGCAAT
This sequence comes from Pseudotsuga menziesii, assembly GCA_001517045.1. Taxonomy (NCBI): domain Eukaryota; kingdom Viridiplantae; phylum Streptophyta; class Pinopsida; order Pinales; family Pinaceae; genus Pseudotsuga; species Pseudotsuga menziesii. The sequence continues at coordinate 522,318 of LPNX011205070.1, forward strand.
GTACAACAAGGATCTTGTGTTTTGTCAACTGCTAATTTGTTTCTTGGTCCAAACTTTTAAGTTTTTTGAACCCCCATTTGACAAAAAGTAGAAGGTGAAGAAGAACAGAAGAAAGCACCCATTGCTCCTACAACAAAATTGGGAATATCAAGAATAGTCCCAATCATGAGAACACAGCTTGGCCATCAATTTAACAAGTTGGATGTAAAGAGTGGTAAAAATGAAAAATCATCCACAAGAGGTGTAGGTTGCGAGTAAGAGGGATCCGTGGAAATGTCATGAACTCGACCCATTAATGCAAAACTGAAATTTCACTTTTTCTTAGAAGGTTTCTCGAATCTTAGCCCTAGAATTTTCAGCTTTCAGGACTGACGTAAATTAAAGTGTAAAACAGCAGCAAAAAGATCAAAATAATTCACTTTTAACAATCCCAAACTTCATGACAATTCAAGGAGAAAAGATACCAAACGAAAACATAATTTTCCAGCCATTTTAGGGCAACTTATCAGCCAACAACCAGATTATAAAAATGTACTTTAACAGCAATATAACAACAGTAAATGCAATCCCTTATATTCTTCCTTTAGATGTTAAGTCACTCAACAATTTGTTCTTACACTTATGTCAAATAAACAAGACATAAATCATTGTAAATAGCAAAGAATTAAGAACATATAGCTGGAAACTCAAATCTGCAAATGGCACAAGATATGGACAACGAGAAATTTCTCTCTAGTACAAGTACATACTATAGCTTTCTCTCAAGCTTAGTACAAAAATCCAAACATCAAAAAGTCCAAACTAGGGTAAATCATCAAACACTAGCTCAACCAACAAGATCCAAGTGCAAAAATCTCTCCAACACTATCTTTAAGGCAATACATTCTTCTCCTTATTCACAAATCCACCATAGGGTTTTCTCTCAAAACCCTAATCTCCAATCTCTCAAGGTAAAACCAGTGTTATCAAAACCGGACCGGAACCAGCAAAACCAACCGGTCTGACTAGTTTACAGGGTTGGCCGGTCCAGTCAGTACAAAAATTTGATCAAACCGGATTTTTTTCCAAACCGGGTACGGAGCCGGCCGGTCCAAACTGGGGACTCGCGGAACTCAATTTAAAAAAAAAAAACAGAAAATAAAATTGTGTTGATGTACTTTGGAGCCTCTTTGTTAATGTACTTTGGTTCGGAACCTCGGAGATGTATTGCACTAGGTGCTATTTTGGATATTTGCACCCATATTTGCTATATATATTAGAAACTTTGCATATTTCTATATTAATGGTTTGGATTCATATGTATGCACATGAATATATATGTTTTTTTACAAAATATGAATATTTTATGTATTTTTTAGTCAACCGGTTTTTTACCCGATTTTTTGTCGGTTCCGGTCCAGGTCACATTTTGGGCTTCATCGGTTCGATAACCGATCTGGTTTCGATAACATTGGGTAAAACCCTAATCCTAGAGCTCCAAGATGCACAAGAAGACCAAGAAACCCTGGTGCTTCAAAAGAAAGATAAACAAGTACAAGTGAAGATCCATTGAGAAAACCATGATCAGCACCAAAATCTCCTCCACAAGAGAAAACCCTAGTCACAAGAGCAAACTCAAAATGAAAACATCTACTCTAGACTTCACAAGTCCACCCAAGGTTTAGGAGGAAACCCTAGCAACTTCCAACAAGAAACTAAGTACAAAGAAAAGATTACAAATGACAATGTGATGATATGTATTAAATGTAATGTCCTCTTCCGATTAGGCCTTGAGGCCCAAAACCACTAACCTATGTGATTCCTGTGGGATCGAGCGGTTACTAACAGCTAGGGAATCAACTAAGGACTGATGCCATCCATAGAAGATCTAGGGCATCATCATTAGGTCAAGAAGGGCCACCGGGGCCAAAGGCCACCTTCGTGCATGCCATCCAAGCATTATTTAATGATGCATGCACTCATTAAGTCTCCATCCGCATGCATGCAAGTCAACTGCAAATTAGAAGATAAAGTGACCTAATTAGGTCAAACATTAGGGTTTTCGCAGTTGAAAGTTATAAAAAGAGGATAAAGCGAAAGGAGACTTCACTTTTGATGATTATTATTTTGGGAGCTCTTGGATAGCAGCACAGCGTGCAGCACAGCAGTTGGGGTTGGAGACGGAGTCTTCAGCTAGCGGGATTTCGGCAGTGAAACATCTGCCCTAGTCTCATTCAGGGTAAGCCATACAGGTTCACCATTTGTTCTTACATTCATTCATAGTTATCCAGTATACGGTATAGATCATTGCAGGGTCAAGGGTGCAGCCGTAAAAGGGGGGGTTTCAGCCAGAAAGCCCTAATCAGTCGCTGGGCCTTCAGATCTCAACTTTACTCCGAAACTCAGGCACCATTCTCATCATCAGCATCATACTCCGGTACCAGGTGATTATCAGATCCGTCTGTGCTCATCCGGAGCAGTTACCAGCTATTTCGGGATCAAGGGGGCGTGACCAGCTGCCTCTCTGGAGCATGTCGCTATCCTGGCTAGAGACCTCAAAAACTCTGCATGTACCAGGCATTCTCTCCGGCACGGGAAGGCTATCAGTCCTGCAAATTGGCAGCGTCATCGGACACCTCCTTCACTGAAAACGTCACCCCTTTCTGACTTGGGTTCTTGCTGCTGGGATTTCACTGGAAGCAAAAGATATCTGTCCATCTCCGATTCAATTTTTGATGCTTGCATACTTTCTCAGGAGCAGTCTAGCCGGCTTATCAGTGGTAAGTGTTCATTCTATCTCACAAACCCTAACCCTAATTTTTGCTATAAAATAGGGATTTTTGCATGGCAGTTTGCATGCCCAGTTGTATCAGCATATTTGCTTAGAAATAGAAAATATCAGGATTTGGGATATTACAGCTATGACATTGCCATTGGAGGATGGCACTTGTACTTTTCAGTGGACGTCTCACTTGTGTCCTACAAGGTCTCATGTGGGTTACTTGTAAGGGATTATGCCCACATAGTATTGTTGGCCTACCTTACCTCTCATATAAATAGGGGAAGGAGAGAGTCCTTTAATACATATCATCACATTGCCATTTGTAATCTTTTTCTTTGTACTTAGTTTCTTGTTGGAAGTTGCTAGGGTTTCCTCCTAAACCTTGGGTGGACTTGTGAAGTCTAAAGTAGATGTTTTCATTTTGAGTTTGCTCTTGTGACTAGGGTTTTCTCTTGTGGAGGAGATTTTGGTGTTGATCATGGTTTTCTCAATGGATCTTCACTTGTACTTGCTTATCTTTCTTTTGAGGCACCAGGGTTTCTTAGTCTTCTTGTGCATCTTGGAGCTCTAGGATTAGGGGGTTGATAACCGATCTGGTTTTGATAACATTGGGTAAAACCCTAATCCTAGAGCTCCAAGATGCACAAGAAGACCAAGAAACCTTGGTGCCTCAAAAGAAAGATAAACAAGTACAAGTGAAGATCCATTGAGAAAACCATGATCAGCACCAAAATCTCCTCCACAAGAGAAAACCCTAGTCACAAGAGCAAACTCAAAATGAAAACATCTACTCTAGACTCACAAGTCCACCCAAGGTTTAGGAGGAAACCCTAGCAACTTCCAACAAGAAACTAAGTACAAAGAAAATATTACAAATGACAATGTGATGATATGTATTAAAGGACTCTCTCCTTCCTCTATTTATATGAGAGGTAAGGTAGGCCAACAACACTATGTGGGCATAATCCCTTACAAGCAACCCACATGAGACCTTGTAGGACACAAGTGAGACGTCCACTGAAAAGTACAAGTGCCATGCTCCAATGGCAATGTCATGCACAATAATGACTCAGAAGTGATGTAGCTATGCAAGGCCAATCCACACCACTCCATCATGAGCCTCCATAAACTCCATCTATCCTCCAAAGCAAAGTACTCCACTAGGTCAACTACCCCCTGCAAGAACACAGTTGAAGCCCCAGGTGTCACCAAGCCACCTTTAATCCTTCGAATAGGAAACCAAGTGGGCACATGCCAACTAGGGCTTGAAGCCCTCTTCCATGATGCAAAACACTCCACATCCCCAAAAGAGTTCCTATAATATCCCAAATACTAATATTCTACTGTTTCACTATTCTAGGGCTTACTTGTACTCTCAAATTACGCAAGAATACTGAATAAAAATGTGCATCCAAGGTGTCGTGCAAATGGCCCTAAATTATAGCTGAACTAGGGCAAAGATTTACAAAAAGGAGGTAAACACTTACCACTGATAAGCAAGCTGATGGTACTCCAAATATAAGATGCATGCATATAGAGCTGGACTGGTGAAGTAATGATGCTTCCTTCCCAATGTTGACACCCAGCAACAAACGAACCCTCTCCTCAGCTAAAGGTGACGTTTTTGGTGAGGGGAGTGCCTGATGGAGCTGAGATTTTGCCGAGATGATGGTCTTCCCTTGCCAGAAAGAATGACCGGTGCATGCAAAGGTTTTGATCCCTCTAAGTTGGCTAGCAAATTGATCCTCCTGTTTAATTGCTTACGCCCCCTGCCTCACGGAACTACTGATAACTGCTCTGGATGAGCAGACTGGAAGCTGATGATCACTCAGTGGAGTAGAGCGACCCTGCTGATGAAGATGAAGCTAGTATACGGAAGAGAAACTAAGATTCAAAGACCAAGCAAATACTTCTGGGGTTTTCCAGCTATTCCCCAGTTGCACACATGAACCTGCAAACAATCTTTCGATGGATGTTGAACCGTTGGATAGGAATAAATAAGATCAATACCATTGCTAAACCTGGATGTTCTATCCTGAAAGAGACTAGGGAAGATGGTTGCAATGTCGAACCCTCGTTAGCTGAAGACGTCGTCTTCAACCCCAAATATTGCGGTTGCACACTGTGTTGCTGCTCAAAAGCTCCAAATCAACAATAATAATAATAGATATCTCATTTAGTCAAGTAACCCTTCTTAAATAGATTTTAATGCACTTATAGGGTTTGCATGTCACTTTTAGGGTTTATGCTTCTCTTTTGCATGCATGCAATTCTAATTTCATGTAGACTTTTAAGACTGAAGAAATGAGGCCTGCATTCTCTGCATGCTGAATGATATTACTTTGATGGCCTTCTTTACTATATTAATGACTTAATAATTCTGAATTGATGTTCCTTTCTGCTCCTAGTGATATTAGTCCTCAGTTATTCCCTTTTCTTTAGTACCCACTCGAACCTATGGGAATAAAAAAGGTTAACGGGTGTCTCAAGTGATTTAATTAAAAGAGGACATTACAGTCCTCCCCGCTCGAAATTGCTTGTCCTCAAGCAATCTCCGACCAATATACCGAATTACCCGTCCCTCTCTCCTCGTCCATTTTTAACAACCAGTTTATTCCACTGCTGGGTGGCTCTTCTTTTACTTCGAATTTATGTTTCTTCTCAACCATGCTCTGTATTCCCTCCCTGTATCTTCTTTGGTACCTATAAGGATTGAACGTCCTAGATTTGGATCCTCGTCCAAATTCCCTAGGGCACATCATACTTTTGTCTGGAGGTCTACCCGAAAATCCCTTTTCATACTGTTGGTCCTTCCTTGAAGTCTTTTGTGTTGGAGTTGACCATTTTCTCGTGCGAGTCTTGTCCTCATGCATGAATATGGTGGTCGTCCCCTTTGTTGTGCCTGACCCTAAAGCTTCATTGGGCATTCCCCTTAGCACTACCCTTTTCCCATCTGGTGCCAAGAACTCCATCTCTAATGTTTGGTAATTGGTTGAGTATTTCCCAATTGAGTACAGCCATTGTAATCCCAAAACAATGCTTGAGTCTGGCACATCTACCACATAAAAATCATCCACCAATGTATAATTCACAAGCTGTACCTGTAACTGAGGTATCTTCTGTGTGTATTTCATCCTATGATTGCCAGCCATGACAACGATAAAGCCATGAAATCTTTTCCTCTCTACCTAAGAGGCATCTATAAAGTTGTGGGTGGCCCCACCATCAATCAAAGCAATGCCACGCTGTCCCTGGATACTTACCCTTATCCTGATAGTATGGAAGGTGGGGACACTTGTGAGGGTAGCAATACTGGCTCTCTGTGGCAATTGTTCCAATTATGTATTGTGTAGTTCTCCATCTGGTTTCTACTCCAACTCATCTTCCTCAATGCTATCTGGAAGTACTTCGATGAGGTGTACCTTCCCTTTACCCATACATTTGTGGTCGAGTACCCAAGATCCTTTACAATTGAAACATAAGTTCCTCCTTCTCAAATCGTGTTGTGTGTCCTCGTTCAACCATTCTCTCTGTGGGATTATCCTTTCCCTGTTTTCTAGAAGATTGGTAGGTTTTTCCTTGTTTTTCGGGAAATTGGTAGGTTTTTGTGGAGGCTTTTTCTTTGGCACGGAATCTTGTAGGTCCAGAGTCCTACTGATAGCATCTTGCAAAGTAATTGGCCTGTAAGCCTTCACCCATCCACGAAATGGCTCAAATAGTGCCTCCGTAAATAGCATAATCAACCGACTCTCTGATATGTCAGATACCATAACTGCAACTCTCTGGAATTCGGATATGAATGTCTCTGCACTGCCTATCTACTTGAGTTGAGCAAGATCCCTTAAATGAATCTTTGGGTCCTTATCAAAGCACTCCATAAGCCTCTATGTGAAGTCATTGTAGGAAGTGATAGTGTTGTGACCCAATGTCACCAATCCGTGGTACCACCACTCATGTGCTTCCTTGTCTAAATGTAAAGTATCCAATTTGATTGCATATGTCGCTGTCATGGGGTTAAGTTGGAAGTAGGTATCTAACTTTTGTACCCAAATCTTGGTCGAACAACTGGATCTCCCATCAAAGTTGGGGATAGTCAGTCTCCCCAATGTGTGTTGCAACTCAAAATTCGGATTGAATGCTCTATTGAACCCTCTTGGCCTGTTCCTCCTTTTCAAGTTGCAAAAATTTGAGAAATTCATGGCTGAATGGAACTCATCTCCCAAATCCCTGTACTCTTGTAAGTACGCTCCAAATGGTTCACTAGGTTCTATTGGCATGACTGGTCTTGTTACTGCATTCTCCAAAAAGTGAGGCATAGTAGGTCTGATGGAGAGTTTGTTATATATATGAGGTGTGTTTTGCATATTAGTGTATGCATGCCTCCCACTACTTCTAGTAGATCCTCTATCTATTACCAACTTTTTGTACCATAGTTGGGTTACCTGAGGAGCCGTCGGTTGACAGACATGTTCAATGTCTGATTCCAGTGTATCAGTTGATCTGTCTTCATGTCTAGCCAATATTGGCTAGTCAATTTTTCATTTGAATAATTTTGACCATGGCCCCGCGGGGTTTGTAATAAAATGTGCTAGTAGGGTATTTTTGAGTGGTTCGGTCTCCTGAGACGTAGAATCTCAACTAAAATATTCTAGGGAGTTTTTTTCCCTTGACAATTATGCTTTGTCCATAGCCGAGTATAATTGACGAGGTTTTCTCCCGCTTCCTCCAAAGCTGGAATGCCCGATTTTGAATTCTGGGCCTTGGGGGTTATTAGAGCCCAACTAAGTGTTATAAACCTACTAGGCATTGTTAGAGTAGAGCATGGTCTTGTCCTAAGTCAATAGGACCTTTTAAAAAATTTCGAACGGGTTAAAAAAAAAATTAAATTTTTAATTTTTTAATTATTTCCCCAAGTTTTTTGGTTAATTTTTCCATAAATTAAATGGAAAAAACCTGTTTGTAATAAGTCGGTCATCCGAACCCCGAATTCAGTGATTGAAGGCTCTAACCTTAAGCCAAAAATCATTCTTGATCGGCCAGCCAGTCAGATCCAACTTTCGGATCATCAATCAGACACATAGCGCCTTTTTTCTCAAAAAAGTCATTTTCGAGGAAAAAAATGATTATTTATTAAAAAATGATTATTTTGGAGAAAATTAAAACTCTCCAAATTAATCCAAATTCAGCGAAATAAAAGGCCAAATGACATCTCATTAGGCATTAATGAGCATTGGAGTTAACGGAAGGTAGTTTCAGTCAGCATTTAGTGATATAAATGACACCTTCATTTAGCAATTGCGCCTCCTTCAGCTAAGCTCACATGTGGGATGAGGTGGAGAGCATTCATTTGTCTGGTGTTTTGATCAAGGCAAAACAGAAGCTTGCACTAATGATCACTAGGTAGTGGCTCCTCCATACCTAGCATATGTGGTTTCCAAACCTAATAGATGGCTCTCCTATGCAGACTCACGCCTCCTTCAACCATTCACGCCCTTCCTCAGCAAAGGGGCGCCTTCCACACAAGTGGGTTCAGTTTTGGGTTGTTTTCAGTGGCTAGGGTTGGAGTGGGGGCGCCTTGCCTAGGTCGAGGCCTCCCCTCACTCCCAGCTCTTCATTTTAGGTCTAGGCTCTCAGTTATGTGACCAGGTCGATCAGGTTATGTGATTTGGTTTTAGGATTTTAGCACTCTCTCATTGTATAAATAGAGGCTCTTTCAGCTCTATTCGGATGGAGATTTTGGGTATGAACACTCTGCCAAAATTATTGTAATATTTGTTTGAAGTTGGAATAAAGTTGTGACTTTGGAGGTCCATGCATGAGTTATTGGAGTTGTGGATTCACATTGTCTTTGGTGATATCTTTCTTACCTTGCCTTTTCAATTATTAAATCATTCTTCATTATATACTCTAGAAGGGCTAACAATCTAGTTTATGAGTATCTTGTTCGGATTTGATATTGTTTGTAAGGGTTTTGCAGGGATCATTAGGGGTGAAGAACAAACTTGAGATCAAGCTCTTCTTCATGAACAAGTGGTTTTTTCCATCTAACTCCTTCATTTTGCAGGTCTTTCTAAGCACTTCCCAATCCAAGAAAGAGACATAACAGTCAGAGCTTCTCCTTCCCTCCATCAACAAAGTTTAAAAAAAACATTTGGTTACCTGGATCTACGAACCTCCCTCTTCTAGTTCTCTTATTTGCTCCTTGATTTTCTCGATTTCTTGCTTGCTAGCCTCTTCTTCCTTGCCTTGTTTGGCTTATCTCCTCTTCTTCTTTCGCAGGTCCATTTTTTCAGTCCTCTTCCTTACTGTTCGCTTCCCCTTTTTTACTATTTGTTGGCCTCCTTCCACCTTGTCGTGCACCTTTTCTTCTCTTTTTTCTTCGCTACCCTGTTTTTGCATTTTTATGACAGCCATCTTTCTCTTCTTTCGCTGCCCCATTTTCATCATTTTTTGCAGCTCTTCGATCAATTAGTTCGCTGTCCTCTTTTTGCATTTTTATGACAGCCATCTTCCTCTTCTTTCGCTGCCCCATTTTCACTATTTTTTGCATTTCTTTGGTCATCTAGTTCGCTGCCCTATTCTTCCCTTCTCTTGTTTTTTAGTTGCCTTTTTGTCTTTCTCCTTTTCTCCCCTCCTTTCTCTTTTGGCCTCATCCTTTTTGCTCTTTTATCTTCTTCTTTTACCCTTCTGGCAAGTTTGAATAAAAAGTAAATCACTCTCATTTTTACATAAAGTTCAATAATATAAAGTTTCATGCTTTCCTTCAAAAGTCCTTTCAAAGGTTGAATTCCTAAAGGCAAGTTGTAAAGTCTTAATAAAAATATCTTTGTTTGAGTGGGGTTTTTAAGTCCCCACTCTCATCCTCCCCCATTTGGGGAGGTGTGTGTTGTTTTCATCTTCTTATGTGCTTAAATTAGATGTGCTTTGCTCATAATATTTGCATCATTCCTCTTAGAATACTAATTGTTAGATTAACACATTTGATTCATTGAATAAGTTGATCACTTCATCTTTTAAGTTTGTATCTTTCATAGGTAAATCAACTGCTTATAGTATAAATCTCTTGAATCTCACCATAAGGTGGATCAAAAGTGCTCTCTGTCGGAGAGTTTAATAAACCATCTTCACTTTACTTTCGTGCATCATATTGTTTAATCTAGTTAATCAATAAGTAAGACTTTTGAACTTGCGGAAACACAAGTCAAGAGCACTCTCTATCGGAGAGCATCATTAGTCTTGCATATCCTTGCATTAGGCATCTAGATTAGATAAGACTCTTGAACCTTTGTCATAAGACAAGGTCAAGAGCGCTCTCTGTCGAAAAGTTTAATTAATTGACTTAATAAAATCTTTCAACTCACACTCCCTCTAATTAATTTACTTCGTTGATCTCCTTCACCTAGTATGCTCTGTCGACTTTCGAGTTGGGCTCGTACTCAGAACGGTGAACGGACTTGTTAAGACCACAATAACAACATAATTAAAACTTTTACCCCACAACCAATGCACCAGTGTTGTCTTGATAAAATACTCAAGTAGTGGGCAAATTCCAAGTGTGGGCGTCGGGCAACCCAATCTGGACACAGTTGGTTAAGTTATTGAACACCTAGCTTGTGATTCCAGACAGGTCCATCATGTCTTCGAACAGAGCCACTGAAGGTTTTCCGGTTAGGATTTCTAGACACCTTAAGCAAGATCACCATTAAAATCTTTAAAACTTACCAAGAACACTCACACAATCTAATATTCATCGGTTTAAATTCCAAACTTGTGTTTATTTCTTCAGCGCATTTCAGTTTCATCGACTCCATAAGGCACTGGTCCTTGTTTTGTTTTGCATAATTATATGATCAATTGTCTATCGCTTCATATAATTGTTATCACTAAATGTATAATTGATGTCTAGAATTCAAATTTATCTTTTAATCTCTCATTTGCAACGTGGATTGCCTTTTTTGATCTTGTGTCACATTCATAATAAGTAAAACACCTTCTAATCATAATAACTCCTAAAAAACACTTGTCCGCATCCGCAACCTTCAAATACACTTTACCAACTTAAGAGCCTTAGAAAACTCTTTTGTAGGGACTACCCCCCTTGGCTTCGTTAGGAGTTAGCCTAAACGGAGGAGCTAGGAGTAGGTGACAGTACCTAGCTCTATGCTTGCCCCCAAGGTCACACCTCTCCCACTTTCCTAAGTGAGGAGACAACTTTCAATTGATTTTTGTTGCTGGTGTGCAATCGGCGGACAACACTATCTACTGGTGAAAGAGGTATACTACTATGACATGGTTCTAGTTTCAGAGCCAATCTGTTTATTGCATGCAATACTTCCTTCTGCCCTTTGGCTAGCTCATTTAATGCACTTACCAAGCTGCAAAATTCCAACCTATCTTCCCCTTCTCCTGTTCCTTTCCCTCTGCCAGAGTGTATACATGTTGGGTCCATGTCTGAGTTGGTATCTTCTAACTGGATATCCTCAAATTCCTGCTCCTCAGTGTACGTACTCTTCCTTCTCCTATAGGTTACAAAAGTGTCTTCTTCTGTATTCATTAACTTCTCATGTTCAAGCCCAGAGCTGGCAAGGAACATGCTCTGATACCACTGTAATATCCCAAATATTGATATTCTAATGTTTCACTATTTTAGGGCTTACTTGTACTCTCAAATTGTGCAAGAATACTGAATAAATAATGTGCATGCAAGGTTTCGCGCCAATGGCCCTAAATTATAGTTGAACTAGGGCAATGATTTACAGAAAGGAGGTAAGCGCTTACCATTGATAATCAAACTAATGATACTCCAGAGATAAGATGCATGCATATAAAGCTAGAATGGTGAAGTAATGATGCTTCCTTCCCAGTGTTGACGCCCAGCAGCAAAGGAACCCACTCATCAGCTACAGGTGACGTTTTTGGTGAGGGGAGTGCCTAATGGAGCTGAGATTTTGCCTAGATGTTGGTCTTCCCTTGCCGAAGAGAATGATCGATGCATGCAAAGGTTTTAATCCCTCTAAGCTGGCTAGCGAATTGATCCTCCTGTTTAGTTGCTCACGCCCCCTACCTCACGGAACTGCTGATAACTGCTCTAGATGAGCAGACTGGGAACCGATGATCACTCAGTACAGTAAAGTGACCCTGCAGATGAAGATGAAGCTAGTATACGAAAGAGAAACTGGGATTCGGAAACCCAGCAAATACTTATGGGGTTTTCTAGCTATTCCCCAGATGCACACATGAACTTGCAAACAATCTTCGTGTGGATGTTGAATCGTTGGATATGGATAAATAAGATGAATATCGTTGATAAACCTAGATGGTCTTTCCTGAAAGAGACTAGGGAAGATGGTTGCACTGCCGAACCCTCGTTAGCTGAAAACATCGTCTTCAACCCCAACTGTTGCGGTTGCACGCTGTGCTACTGCTCAAAAAATCCAAATCATCAATAATAATAATAGATATCTCATTTAGTGCAATAACCCTTCTTAAATATATTATCATGTGTTTTTAGGGTTTGCATGTCACTTTTAGGGTTTATACTTCACTTTTGCATGCATGCAATTCTAATTTCATCTTGACTTTTAAGACTAAAGAAATGAGGCCTGCATGCTCTGCATGTTGAACGATATTACTCTGATGGCCTTCTTTACTATACTAATGACTTAATAATACCGAATTGATGTTCCTTTATGCTCCTAGTGACATTAGTCCTCAATTATTCCCTTTTCTTTAGTACCCGCTCGAACCTATGGGAATAAAATAGGTTAACAGGTGTCTCATGTGATTTAATTTTAAGAGGACGTTACAGTCCTCCCCGCTCGAAATTGCTTGTCCTCAAGCAATCTCCGACCAATACACCAAATTACCTGTCCCTGTCTCTTCTCGTCCATTTTTAACAACCAATTTATTCCACTATTGGGTGGCTCTTCTTTTTCTTCGAATTTATGTTTCTTCTCACCCATGCTCCGTATTCCCTCCCTCTATCTTCTTGGGTACCTATGAGGATTGAACATCCTAGATTTGGATCCTCGTCCGAATTCCCTAGGGCGCATCATACTTTTGTCTGGAGGTCTACCCGAAAATCCCTTTTCATACAGTTGGTCCTTCCTGGACGTCTTCTATGTTGGAGTTGACCATTTTCTCGTCGAGTCTTGTCCTCATGCCTGAATATGGTGGCCATCCCCTTTGTTGTGCCTGACCCTAAAGCTTCATTGGGCATTCCCCTTAGGACTACCATTTTCCCATCTGGTGCCACGAACTGCATCTCTAATGTTTGGTAATTGGTTGAGTATTTCCCAATTGAGTACAGCCATTGTACTCCCAAAACAATGCTTGTGTATGGCACATCTACCACATAAAAGTCGTCAACCAATGTATAATTTCCAAGTAGTACATGTAACTGAGGCATCTTCTGTGTGCATTTCATCCTGTGATTGCTAGCCATGACAGCGACAAAGCCCTCAAAATCCTCGGTGGGAAATCTTTTCCTCTCTACCGAAGAGGCATCTATAAAGTTGTGGGTTGCCCCACCATCAATCAAAGCAGTGGCACGTTGTCCCTAGATACTTCCTCTGATCCTGATAGTATAGAACATGGGGACTCCTGTTAGGGTAAATAGTGGCTCTCCGTGGCAATTGTTCCAATTCTGTACTGAGTAGTTCTCCATTCGAATTCTTCTCTGACTCATCTTCCTCACTGCTATCTGGAAGTGCTTCGATGAGGTGTACCTTCCCTTTACCCATACATCTGTGGCTGGGTACCCAAGGTTCTTTGCAATTGAAACATAAGTTTTTCTTTCTCAAATCTCATCGTGTGTCCTCGTTCAACCATTCCCTCTGTGGGATTATCCTTTCCCTGTTTTCTAGATGATTGGAAGGTTTTCCTTGTTTTCCGAGAGATTGGTAGGTTTTTGTGGCGGCTTGTTCTTTGGCACATAATCTTGTAGGTCCAGAGTCCTACTGATAACATCTTGCAAAGTAATTGGCCTGTAAGCCTTCACCCATCCGAACAGTGGCTCGAATAGTTCCTCCGTAAATAGCATAATCAACCAACTCTCTAATATGTCAAATACCATAACTGCAACTCTCTGGAATTCAGATATGAATGTCTTTGCACTGCCTGTCTACTTGAGCTTAGCAAGATCCCTGAATTTTGAAATGAATCTCTGGGTCCTTATCAAAATGCTCCATAAGCCTCTGTGTGAAGTCACCGTAGGAAGTGATAGTGTTGTGACCAAATGTCACCAGTCCGTGGTACAACCACTCATGTGCTTCCCCGTCTAAATCTAAAGTAGCCAATTTAATTGCATCTGTCTCTGTCAAGGGGTTAAGTTGGAAGTAGGTGTCTAACTTTTGTACCCAAGTCTTGGCTAAACAACTGGATGTCCCATCAAAGTTGGGGATAGTCAGTCTCCCCAATGTGCATTGCAACTCAAAATTCTGATTGAATGCTCTATTGAAACCTCTTGGCATGTTCCTGCTTTTCATGTTGAAAAAATCTAAGAAATTCATGGGTGAATGGAAGTTATCTCCCAAATCCCTGTACTCTTGTAAGTACGCTCCAAATGGTTCACTAGGTTCTGTTGGCATGACTGGTCCTGCTACTGTATTCTCCAGAAAGTGAGGCATAGTAGGTGTGATGGAGGGTTTGTTATATATATGAGGTGTGTTTTGCATATTAGTGTATGCATGCCTCCCACTACTACTAGTAGATCCTCTATCTACTGGTGAAAGAGGTATACTGCTATGACCTGGTTCTGATTTCAAAGCCAATCTGTTTATTGCATGCAATACTTCCTTCTACCCTTTGGCTAGCTCATTTAATGCACTTACCAAGCTGTGAAATTCCAACCTATCTTCCTCTTCTCCTATTCCTTTCCCTCTATTAGAGTGTATACCTGTTGGGTCCATGTCTGAGTTGGTATCTTCTAATTGGATATCCTCAAATTCTTGCTCCTCAATGTACCTACTCTTCCTTCTCCTATAGGTTAGAAAAGTGTCTTCTTCTATATTCATTTACTTCTCATGTTCAAGCCCACAACTAGCAAGAAACATGCTCTGATACGCCTGTAATGTCCCAAATACCGATATTCTACTGTTTCACTATTCTAGGGATTACTTGTACTCTCAAATTGTGCAATAATACTGAATAAAAATGTGCATGCAAGGTGTCGTGCCAATGGCCCTAAATTATAGATGAACTAGGGCAAAGATTTACAGAAAGGAGGTAAACACTTACCACTAATAATCAAGTTGATAATACTCCAAAGATAAGATGCATGCATATAGAGCTGGACTGGTGAAGTAATGATGCTTCCTTCCTATTGTTGATGCCCAACAGCAAAGGAACCCTCTCCTCAGCTAAAAGTGACGTTTTTGGTGAGGGGAGTGCCTGATGGAGCTGAGATTTTGTCGAGATGTTGATCTTCCATTGCTTGAGAGAATGACCGATGCATGCAAACATTTTGATCCCTCTAAGCTGGCTAGCGAATTGACTCCTGTTTAGCTGCTCACAACCCCTACCTCACGGAACTACTGATAATTGCTCTAGATGAGCAGACTGTAAGTTGATGATCACTCAGTGCAGTAGAGTGACCCTGTTGATGAAGATGAAGCTAGTATACGGAAGAGAAACTAGGATTCAGAGACCCAGCGAATACTTTTGGGGTTTTCCAGCTATTCCCTCGCTGCACACATGAACCTGCAAACAATCTTCCTGTGGATGCTGAGGTGTTGGATATGGATAAATAAGATGAATATCGTTGATAAACCTGGATGGTCTATCCTGAAAGAGACCAAGGCAGATGGTTGCACTGTCGAACCCTCATTAGTTGATGCCATCGTCTTCAACCCCAACTGTTGCAGTTGCACGTTGTGTTGTTGCTCAAAAACTTCAAATCAACAATAAGAATAATATATATCGCATTTAGTCCAATAACCCTTCATAAATAGATTATCATGTGCTTTTAGGTTTTGTATGTCACTTTTAGGGTTTATGCTTCACTTTTGCATGCATGCAATTCTAATTTCATGTTGACTTTTAAGATTGAAGAAATGAGGCCTGCATGCTCCACATGCTGAATGATATTACTCTAATGGCCTTCTTTACTATACTAATGACTTAATAATACTGAATTGATGTTCCTTTCTGCTCCTAGCAATATTAGTCCTCAATTATTTCCTTTTGTTTAGTACCCGCTCGAACCTATGGAAATAAAATAGGTTAACAGGTGTCTCAGGTGACTTAATTGAAAGAGGACATTACAGTTCCCTCCAAGTAAGTGGCTCCTCGACAAGGCCTCAATGAAAGACATCCACCAAACTACCAAAAGACCTCCAACACCCAAGGGAAGAAAGCCAAGCCAACACCATCCTGAGGTCAAGCATCCACTAAGTAAGCTATCTCAAATGTGCATATGCATAACAAACCATCTCTCATGCTACAATCCCTCTCGGACCATCCAAGGGCTAGTCATACACCAAGTACACCAAATCTCATGGAGCACCCCCAAACATGGTGTAAACACTTTTGGAGTAACAAAAAAATCCAATAGAATCTTTTGGATGAAACCTTTCGCCAGTTAAGGCAAGCTCAAAAGGCCTAGTTCATAATGTTTGATATACTTCAGTAGCTAGGTGTAGAAAAGTGGTCTTTTGGAGTTGAAAACATATTCTACATCTACTATAGGTAGGCTGAAATTTTCAACCAACATTGAATCACCAACTAACAAGTCAATGGTTGGACAAGGGGTTGGTGACTTGGCATATTCCACATTAATCAAGTCAGTTACACATCATGTAATCAATGATATCTCTCATATTGTGGCAGCTTGAAAATCTGATTTTTAGAGTGTATTTGAGAAGAGCATGTGATGTAAACAAGGGGAATTAGGATTTAAGATTGTGGACAACAAATTGGACACTTTCCCGTCAAATGGATTCCATCATCACCATATTCAATTGTGATTGGTTGCACCACCAAAGTTACATATATCGTGTTGCTGAATATATTGTTGAGAGTCTAGAATGTAATTATCAGCAACAAAGCCGAAAAATATTGGCAAATGCGGTAAAACCTCAAAAAATACCAAAATAACCTTTTTTCAATTTTTTTAACATCTAAAGCAACAACAACATCAAATAAACATGTTGATACATAAATATGAAAATACAACTAATATATAAGATGCATAAGATGTCAAATGGTGGATCATAATCACATATCGACAATAAACAGAAAATACTGAATTATGTTCTTGATAGAATGACAAAAAATCACCTCAAATGATCAAAATAAATGTATCTCATGAGATAAACCATCATGACTCATGAGGCATCTAGATACTACATAGTACAATGATAAATAATGCAAATCATCGATCCCCTCTACCCCTTGCACGGGAAAGGGGCACTAATCTTACTTTGGAAGCAGTAGGTGGTCCTGTAGGTGCGCTAGATAAGCCTAGGGTGGAACTGGAAACTCCAACTACTCGGGCTATGGTGGAAGGTGATGGGGCTAAGGTAGAAGCCAATAAGAGTTGTCCCATCCCATAACTCCATATCATCAAAATCATTGCCTATATTGGGATCTTATTCATCAATATCACCCTATACCCCCCTCCTCTAGACTCTCACCCTTGCGTCTACCTCAAATCTCAAAGTAGATCCTCCTAGGACATTAGTCAACATACTCAACACCTTACAATTTTGATGAAACTTCCTAATCCAATCGTTAAAATAAGGTAGAAAAGGATTCCCAAGATTAATAAGTGATTTTGATAGAGGAGTTCAACGGTCAACACACCACCAACATCAAGGTACATAGAGGAGTTGATGTACTTGATTAAATGCCAGTCGCATACCCTCATACATGATGGAATCCAATGGAAACGATGCAATCTTGAAATCTTGAAAACTATTAAGTATGTTGAATTCTGAATGGAATCTAATATTTTACTTTTTTCCATATGAAGTCCGATGAGGTTGGAACCGCTCTCAAACATTGTGAAACAATTAATGGTAATGTTAAAAATTTAAGTAAAAGGATAGAAAATGAAAAATAAGGAGAATGTCACTTTTACTTTATGAATTTAATATTACCATACTTTAAGAATTTAATATGTCTGGTTCTAATAACACTGCCAAAAACTTAACCCATGACTTTATTTCTCAAATTCCATACATTTTTAAGCAGGGCGATATTTTCCAAAATGTCGCAATATATTCTCAATATATCAAGACACAATGAATATATCATGATATATTGAAAATGTCATGTGTCGCGATTTTTTGGGGGTGATATATCGCCAAGGGGAATGACTCGCAATATGGGCGATATATCATCGATATATGTAACTATGTGCACCACAAAAACACCAGTTGCATACATCTTTTAGATC
Organism: Pseudotsuga menziesii; assembly: GCA_001517045.1. Taxonomy (NCBI): domain Eukaryota; kingdom Viridiplantae; phylum Streptophyta; class Pinopsida; order Pinales; family Pinaceae; genus Pseudotsuga; species Pseudotsuga menziesii. The sequence continues at coordinate 540,476 of LPNX011205070.1, forward strand.
ACACCCTTTTTTGTTGGGGGCAGGGTGAGTGTGGATACTTCTTATATAATGTTTTTGGCTAAGTTGTCACAATATGGGGGGCTTAACCATGCCATCAAAATCACACAAGATTTGCACCTAGACTAATAGGCACCCCCTTAAAGAGTTTTGAACCTAAGTCTACACATTAATACAAAGTCATTTTTTTACATCGCTTGCTCCAAATACATTTGTATTTTGGGACAAGCATTCATTTCCATATTATCATTACGAAAGGATGATAGAGCTTGTTTTACAACTAATATAGATCCGTCCTAACAAAATCTATTAAGCAAGAAGAGAGTTCAAAGAGAGAGGGTGATAAGATGGATCTATGCTAGTTTATTTTAATATTATTGTGGTTGATGCTTTTTATTTCTCATTTTTGCATGACAGATCTCATATTTTATGCCATTTTGGTTTATTAGCATTACAAACATTATGTTACACCTCATCCATACAAGGTTGTAGAGTGCACCTTGCTTTTCTCACTGCAATGACCATATGAGACTAAGTAAATAATTAAGTCACATGTCATAAATATGGTTAGGACATATAAATCGTTAATTTGCTTAAGTTATGTCTTAACAAAATGATAAGTGGTTGTATGGGTGATTATCTCTCTCACAAGACATATCATCGTTTATGTACCTCACTTTTAGACATTGAATAATATCAAATACTCTCTCTCTCTCTCTCTCTCTCTCTCTCTCTCTCTNGGTATTACATTACCCTCGTAGATGATTTCTCCCAAAATCTTGTTAGAGTGGTAACACAATAATATGATCAATCATTAATATGTGTATATGTTAGATATGTGACCAATATAACCTTGAGGAGTTAAGGTTGGTCGATGGGTATTAAACCAACATATGTGCCTCAGGTGATGCCAGGTATTACATTACCCTTGTAGATGATTTCTCCCAAAAGCTTGTTAGAGTGGTAACAAAATTATATGATGAGTCATTAATATGTGTATATGTTAGATATGTGACCAATATAACCTTGAGGAGTTAAGGTTGGTCGATGGGTATTAAACCACCATAACCAATCTAAATGAGCATAGCAGTTAAGAACATGTGCTTCTTCCTTAAAGGTCACGGGTTCGTATCCAGAGGGGGGTAGCATATGCAGTTACACACCTACATAGACTAAGAAATGAAATCAATGTGCAAGGGAGGCCCTTGTCCCACAATCAACCGCATCTCATCGATCAATTTGATGTATGGCTAGGTTGAGAGCTTAAAATTATTATTATTATTATTATTAAGTTTGTTTAGGAACTACTCGGAGTGTTGCTCCTCCATAACTCCCCAACTATCTCTGGAAAATATATAGCCCCAAAAGATGTGTTTAACAATGCTTCTCACCTAGGGTTAATAAAGGTTATGGGTTCCTTTTAGTGCTCGAGTGATAATGCTTTCAAATTCATTTTCAACATAATTTTACCAGATGACACCTCTTCGATGTGATTATCAATCTCATGGCACTATACAATTTTAAGGTCTAGACATTAATCATGCAGAGTTTTGTGCCCATCCTCTATCTCAAGACAATTTTCAAATTGTTCTCTTTCCTCCATAGGATCTAATCTCTAGGTGACTCAACTTCAAGTAGAGAGAGTTACCCTTCCCTAGAAACTTTCTCTTCATAGGAGATAGATTCCATAGCCTCCCCCCAAGACAATAACAATGTTGATTCTCTTACAAATATTTAATCCTCCAAATTGTCAATATTTCTATTGATTGGTTCCCACTTCCCACCATTCAAGTACTCTCTTGATGCTCGGAGTGACCTACTCCATAAGCAGAAGTTGAACAAGGTGTTTAAAAAGGAACTAAGGAAGCTTTAAAAGCGTATCATAGTACATGCAAGCCACATGGATTGCCCCTCTGCCAAGGACCTCAATCCTAAGATGGCGTTCTATTTTGAACATTTCATGCAATTTAGAGATGGCTTTATTATTAGGCCCAAGAATACTCGAAACCAATTGATGCATAACCTCAAGATTCCTTTGGGATAATTAAGAGTTTGATCGAATATACTTCAGATTGAAATAAATCATTACATCCCGAGATCAAAAAAGCTCTATCAAGTATCTCGTCTTCAAGGCACTGAAGCAAAAGGGCACCTTATCCTCCATTGACCTATTTACTATGAGATCAAGGTGAGATTCCATTTTCTTTACAAAGAGCAGTGAAGAAAACTCACTATTTTTTTCCAATATCTAGACCATGGGTGTCTAGCTCTCTTCCTAAAGAAAGTTGTGATACATGAGATAAAATTTATAGGGTCCATCCAAGACAAACCCAATCAAGAACATCACTTACTTTATTCCTCTCTTGACAAAAGCTGATCGCAAACGACATGCAAATTCCAAAGAGATTTTAAATTCCATATCAATGAGCCCTTGTACCTATTCTCAACCTACAACAAGCAAAGATATCCCAACCGAGTTCTCGCATGGATTGTGCTCAATGCACGGTTCAACTCTCCAACCCACCCTCCTTTTGAGGCACCTAGAGTTCCATCACCAAGTTCCTTCTAGCAACCTTGAGTGTTAGAAGAATTTTGGCAGACAGTTGACTTCTACCCAAGATCATGTATCTTGGTCCCCTCATCCCAAGGTTCTCACGAAAAGATATTATTAGATAATGTATTGACTCCTTCTCTATGGTTAATGAATTTATTGGGATGTTGTTGACTTCTTCCTCCCCTCATTTTACTTTAGCGTAATGCTCCTTGCAATGCTCATTCATCACATTTAAGTTCTTGGTTTTGATTGGGGATGGGTAATCGTTTCGTCATCGTCATATCATGTTTGACATTGGCATTGTATTTGTATTGATTTTGGTTACTATTGTTATTTTTTGTTTTTTTGTAATTTAGTGATGGTCGAAATGGATAATTATAGAATTTGTCATTTATTTTAGTACTTTATGGGTGGAAAAATTGGAGATGTTGGCTTGTAGAACCCATTTTATAGATAAGTCCCACTTTGATGATTTAGGGTCCAAAACCTTCCAAACCCTGTTTGAGGCCTTAAACAAGATATTTTTGGGGTTAAAACTTTGTAAGCTGAGCTTTCGACCTCTTGGGGTTGCTCTACACATTGGGAGCTTTCTAATGGTGCAAATATCATCTCAATCAAAGTTTGTATGCAAAAGTTATGCCTCTAGCAAGTTGACATGTTGACCACCATGGTATCAAGTGGATGACACGTCATCTTCCATCACTCACACATGTGGAGCTAGTCACGTGTGGACTTTCCAGAAGATTCTAGAGGGTCACCTAACATTAATTAGGGGTTGACGCATGAAAAAACCCTAACCCTAACCTTAGACAACTATCAAGATATAATAAATAATGGGTCACTAGAAAAACAAGGGATTCCATTCTTATCGTAATGCTTATAGTTCCATAGTTGATCAAAGCATCTAGGAGTGGGATATTGAAGCATAACAAAAGAAGTAGAAGATCCTATAGCAACCATACGGGCCACAATGTCCATGGAAACTCCATAGTGAGTAAACTTTTTTTTTTTTTTCTTAACAAGGAAGAAAAGAGTGAGAGTATAAGCCTCACCTTCTAGCTGGGTTTTTCCTGTATTTGGTTGAAAACAACGAGGGAATATCTTGTGTTCATTATGTGGATGGTGTGTTATTTGCTTGTTTCTTTCGTTGTAATTTCAATTTATTTTAGTATTTTGCAATAATATTAAATCTGATGTTTAAAGTAATACATTACATAATAAGACATTTCAAAATATTGTAAGATCTATTGTTACAAATTGTTCCAATGGAATGTCCGCGAAAATTTACAAATCAAATGATAGGAGTTGCATTTGCACTCCCACAATTTATTTGCACTAAATTGCACTTATGAGTCCCATTGACCTACTTTTGCGATCATTCATTGGGCATTAATAGAATCATTTTATCTTATCTTAACAGTTTTTTTTTGCTTTATATTTAAGACTTTAGGAGTTGCTTTTGAACTCCCACAATGTGTCACTACTGGATTGTACTTGAGTCCTGACTCCCAATGGCCTACCTTTTTCAACCAATCATGGACATTAACATAATTATTTTACTTTATCAATTACTTTGTTAACCAAAAGTTAGGTTTGCACATTTAGAATTTTTTGTATTTATTCATAGTCAAAATATTTACACCAAAGTTCTATTAGCTTTCAGGGTCATTTGAAAGAAAGAGCTTACACCATGTTGAGGGTGTTACATGTGATGTGGGGCGCAAGGTGTACGGATCAATGTCGCATTTATCAAGTGAATGACTCTATAGTCAAGGGCCTAGAATATAAGTTATTGATAATATTGGGGAAAATATCAAAATATATCAGCAAACTTAAAAAAAATATTCATTAAAAAATATTGGAAAATATCAACAATTGAAACATGTCGAAAAATAACGACAAATATCGGTACAATATTATTTTTGAATATATCACTATATATTAAGGTGATATAATTGCCATCTTAAAAATCTCATGATATATCGCAATATTTCTTATAATATCACGATAAATACAACAATGGTCATTGTGGATGACCCTTGGATGTGTCATAATGGACACACACAAGTTAGGTGGCTTACTCATTGATTGCTAGACCTTGTTTGGGTGCGTATGTAAATTTCTTCCATGGAGTGTTAAAGGCCTAGACAACATGATGGCATTCTTCATGATGTGCACATGTAAAGTGGGTGGCTTGCTTGGAGGATGAGTTCCCTTCGAAGAGTATTGGGCATCTTGGAGGAGGGTATTGAGCCCTAGATGACATGCAAACACTTGGTTGCTTGCATGTAGGTTTGTGCTTTCACTTGAGGAGTCTTGTTTAAGGAAATGATCGTGAAGGTGTGGTGGACCCGAAGGAGCACATGGCTTAAGAGAGGCACCGAAGCATTGGAAACTTGTAGAGGTTGAGTGTTGTACCTTCTTGAGGAGCATTCATGCCTTGGAACCTTGCTTGTTGGATGTCTTAACCATGGAGCTTAACATGTGTCACTTGTAGAGAGAGCATTTCACATGTGAGCCTATTTTCCTATGGATAGGTTCCTTGCTATGGATTAGGACCACATCACATTGTGGAACTCACTTACCTCTCATATAAATAAAGGAAGGAGAGAGTTCATTCTTACATTCATTCATTCATCATCTTGTGTTGGCGATTGTGTGTAGCGCACTAACCTTTCTCTCTACTTGTACTCTTCACTGCATTATCACTCTATCTTGAAGCATTAGGGTTCTTGGAGAAGTTCAAGGGTTTTCTAGAGTTAGGGTTTCACACTAAAGGAGGCAAAGACGCTAGGATTTGTGATAAACCCAAGAGGATAAAGTGTTGATTTTTCCTAAGCAGCATCGAGAGCCATTCTCTTGGAAAATGGGGACATCTGGTCAAGGTCCAAGATGTGGAATCAGTCCAACACTGGGGGAACTCATCCTTGAGCTGAGTAGCCATTCTATTGAATGGGGACATCTAGTCAAGGACCAAGATGTGGAACCAGTCCAGCACTGGGGGAACTCAGCCTTGAGATGAGTAGCCATTTTGTTGAATGGGGACATCTGGTCAAGGACCAGGATGTGGAACCAGTCCAACACTGGGGGAACTCAGCCTAGAGCTAAGTGGCCATTCTTTGAATGGAGGCACCTGGGCAGTTACCAAGAAGATGAACCAGTCTAGAACTGGGGGACTCAGCATGGGGCTGAGGGCCATTCTCCGAGAGAATGGAGACGCTTGGTCAGTTACCAAGTATTTGACCTTGGGTCAAATTATGCAGCCTAAGGCTGAGGCACCTGGTCAGTTACTACTACTAGGGCATCACTATAAGTCCTAGACCGGGTCTGGGCATGTGAGGCACTCCTATCCTTGATCTATGAGCTTTGTGATCTTCTCCAGGGATTAGCTACCCCTAGTTAAGACACCTAGTACCTGATCTTGGTTGCACAAGGAGTTTTAGATAAAAGTATTAGTAATTCTCCCTATTTATGATGATGTACTTTGTAATGTCCCCTTCCTTTTAGGCCTTGAGGCCCATACCGCTAACCCATGTGATTCCTGTGGGTTCGAGCGGTTACTGAGAGCTAGGGGATCAGATCA
>LPNX011205070.1:546732-652881 GCA_001517045.1 Pseudotsuga menziesii
CCCGGTACCCAGTGACTATCAGCTTCATCCGAGCTCATCCGAAGGAGTTATCAGCCTTTCCAGACCATTAGGGGCGTGAGCAGCTGCCTCAGAGAACCAAAACGTTTTCATACTTAGAGGGCTCAGAATTGCAGTATAATCCAGGCAATCTCTCCGGCACAGCGAGGCTATCAGCCCCACAAATCGGCGGGTCCATCGGGCACCTCCTTCTTTGAGGGCGTCACCCTTTTCTCTGTTTGGGGGCGTCTTGCTGCTGGAGCATTCACCGGAGACAGGAGAGATCAGTTCTTCTCGGATACAGTTCTCAGTACTTGCAGACGTCATCTGTAGCAGTTCAGCCGGTTATCAGTGGTAAGTGTGTATTCTGTCTCACAAACCCTAACCCTAATTTTTCCTATAAAATAGGGATTTTTGGCTGGCAATCTGTAAGCCCAGTTATATCCGCATAATTGTTCAGAAATAGAAAATATCAGTATTTGGGATATTTCATACTTTGAGTGGGTATGAAGAACTCCTCTGACCACTTGCATTGACCACAGGGCACTTGAAGAAGGCTAAAAGGTAAAAGTCAAAAATACATAAGGACCCTTGGACCACTTAGGAGTCAAAGTGAAAATGCAAAAAGGCCTTTAGTACCACTAAAGGTAAAAGTCAAAAAGTGAAAGAATAAATTCTAATTATTTTGTGTATAGTCCACTTCCAAGGGACTAAAAGGCTATAAAAGAAGATCAACTTCATTTGATTATACACACTTCATCAAGAACATGGATTTGCTCCTTAGATGACTTTCGTTGGTTCTTGAAGGAAGAAAAGATTAGTGTTTTGTGTATTCCCTAGCATGGAGGCTTGTTCTAGCTAGGGCATCTCCATTATTCTTAAACAGCCGACAGCAGTAACCCTAGCAGCGATCAGCAAACAGACCTAGGGTTTTCACCCTAGTGCACATCTCTTTCACGGGCAGCCCACCATTCCTCACGGGCAGCAGGAGAGCAGCTAGGGCACCTCACAGGCAGCCCTGTTTGGTCTCTTCCATCCATAAGCTGGCTGTTTGCAGGCAGCAGGCAGCAGGAGAGCAGCTAGGGCACCTCACGGGCAGCCCTGTTTGGTCTCTTCCATCCATGATCTGGCTGTTTGCACTAGCGGGCAGCTTCCTGTACACTACGAGCAACACTGCTTCTTCACGGGCTGTACCTTCTCCATCTCCAGGCAGACAGAACAGTCAAGGGCAGCATAAAATCTATCTTAGGCAGCCTTTTTATCACTCCGGGCAGCCCTTTCTCAACTCGGGCAGGGTTCAGGCAGCAGCACAAAGGATCGGGCAGTTTTTGGGCTGATGGTACAGACTTTGGGAAACCCGGATCTGACCTCGGGCAACCTGTATTTCTTTTTGGGCAGGTCTATTACTTCACGGGCAGTCTCAGAATTACTCCTGGACAGTCACAAACATTTTCAGGCAGCTGCAAAAAATTCGGGCAGCCACCTGTCAGTCTCTGGACAGCAACGAAAGAGGTTTGGGCAGACATTCTGGGCAGCTGGGAAGGAGAGAGAAAAAATTGGGCAGAAAGCCCTAATCTGATTTTTCTATGTAATTTGTTCTTGTGAGAAATTTTGGTCAAACTGTGTTAGGGTTTGGAATTATTCAAACCTGCTAGAGCTTGGAAATTATTGAAAAACATTCATCTCAGAATTCTGAGATTTAAAAACTCAGTCATCTCATTCAAGGGATGAATTATTAATGCTTTTGGGGGTTTTCTCCTTTATAGGTTTCCCCATGAAAAACATCTTGTGTTCATGTGTGTGATGTTTTGATTTATCCACTGCACTTGTCTTATTGTTATCTTACAGTCTGTAAAAATTTTAAAGAATACATGCTAATGCTAAAATTCTACATAAAGAAGCATTATTCTTGTAGCTATTATGAGAGAAGCTGACCAACAATTTGGAAAACCTAATGCTACTTATTACACTTGATTGGGGAAGAAGAGGAGACATCTAAGACACTTGTGGGAGACAAGTGTTGAAACCAAGGAAGACTTACCACTGTTGATACTGGCTTATTGTGGATCTTTAAAGCTAAGGGTTTTCATGATTTTCCCTAGCCAAGTTTTGGAGAGCTAGAAGTACCGACTTTGTGATAAAATTGTGTTAATCCACAGTTGTGCTTACACTACTAGAGGGTTAAGATCCAACAAGATTCTATCAGGTTGGTTCCACTATACATTGATCCAAACATACACATTGATCGAAGTTCCTTCCAAAGCTAATAGATTCTGAGACTATTATTTTTAGCAATTTGCCTACTTCCAAGAGCCTGAAATCTAGGGGCCCACATGACAAGGATATTCATACATTCATGCTCCTTGTTGAAACTGCTTTTTCTTTTCTACAAGAAGGTAGACTAATACTCCATCCTTTCAAAACCAATCTTTCCCACTTTTTGCTTTTCGCATTTTTGTTTTGGGGGAAGACTGCTTTTTTGGGCATGTCTATAATTAGCGATTTTTATGTATGGCAAGTATAGGTTGAATGTCATGGTTTCAAGCAAGCAGTGATGGTGTGGTTCAAGATCTCAATGGTGAAAGAGTGATATTCAAGAGCAATCTTGAGCAAGTGGATAGTTCTCCCACTGTAATACATGGCAACTTGTTGGAAGGTTTCCATTTGCATAAGGTTATAAAATTGCATTATGCAAAAACCCTAAAATTGCTTTCCAAAATCCTAATTTGAATTAATATGTATGGTGGTCATTCTTACCAAGCATGACTTTCCAAACGTTGATTCCATATGCTAAATTTGACCACTCCAAAACCTAGTTCAACTTCTTGGGTATATTTGGCATTTTTCATGGTTTGTTAAAAGCCTAAAGGCCTGATTTTGACTTTGGAATATCTATCCCTGTATGCAAAGAAAGGGTAAAAGGTAAAAAGCTGTTGTTAAAGGGAAAGCAGGAAAAGTATCCTAAAATAGTAGAAAAGTCAAAAAGCAAGGGAAAAACTATTCCAAAAGCAAAAAAGGAGATCATGCCTAGCGTGCAAGTTGAGTTTTTGCCTTAATGAGCTTTCTTTCCTTTTTCTCAAGCAAATAGAACAAATTGAGCTTCTCTATATACATATTTGAGAGGGAGAGGAAGGGTGGTATATTGTTTTCTCTAAATTGTTTCTAGCAGCAGACAGCTCCTTCCTCTTCCATCTTCGGGACCTCAAATCCCTACCTCCATTGCAAGCAAGGAGATCCATGACAACCTGCCACCTATGACTCACTATGATGCAATCGTTCTCTTAGGTAATATGTGATTTGGTACAATAATACTTTGTTCTAGCTCTTTGAATCTCTTTGTTGTTATTAGTTAAATTGTTTGCAGTGTTTTGCTAGCTTGCAGTGCACTTATTTTGAATTTCTTTCACTTAAGGCACACATTCACACCACTTAATTTTTGCTAATTTGTTGTGGAAACTATCTATAGGACTTGATCCCATAAATGTGTTATTTGAAACTTACCCTCACTCTTGATAGTTTACAGACCCAAGAGGGAGTCTTTTGTGTGTTAATCGGCTTGGACTTTGTGCAGATTTATTGATTAGATGGAAGCATACACCTTCTATGGACACCCCCCTGAAATGGGAAAAGCACCAAACCAAACAGAGGCATCTAGCGGTGATAGGGCTAGGTGGCCTATAATTATTAGGCAGATCTGCTGGTGCAGATTTGCGTGATAATGCTGTGGTACGTACGCGTATTTCATTTCTTCTCTCTCTATATATATGAAGTTTCCAGCTGTCCAAAATTGTGTAATTGCAGATTTGATTTTCAGCTTGCATTGTCTTTCTGATTGGGTAATTTGCAACACTTGTTGTGCATGCTTATTTGATATAACATAGACCAGAAATTGTTAGGAGATTTAACATATAACTTGGAGATAAGAGAGCAAGTTTTCTTCTGTAAAATCTGTTGTAATAAAGTGATTTTCATATCCGGCATATGTTTAAAAGGGTTTCCTAAGGACTCAATCTTGGTGGCATTTGTTTGCTATCTTTTCGCTTGAGTTGTCTAGTGTGTTGGGTTGAAGTGAATTAAATATTGTCCATTGTTTGCAGCTGTAAATTAATATTTCAGATCAGCCCTAATGCTGAATCTTCACAGGGATTAGATCTGGCAAACCTCCAATGTGAGGTGAAATTTCAGAATTTACATTAAAAGGCATTCCATGAAATTTCAACTAATTCTATACCAAGATTGATGTCTTAGGTGAGATTATGTTTTTTTAATTCTGATTAGAAGCTCTCACAATTTTCATTGTAAAATGCTCACTTAAGGTTCACAAGCTAACCAGTACTGTTGTTCAACATGTATTGATTTGATGTAATCTTTGTTAAGATCCATATCACAACAATTTAGCATAGTACAGAATCTCAGACGCTCCATGGACCATTATTTTTATGAATACATGCTCAGATGCTCTATATACAGTGTAAGCAAGAGAAAATGTTTAAGTACAAGCAAAGAAAACTGTTTAAAATTTCACCTTAAATATTTGCTTGGCCTCAAGCACTTTCCTTCCAGACGCAGCATTAATATCCCACAAGCATATTTGTGCATCGTTTGAACCACTTAGTAGCTGACCTTCTTTGAGAGGACTCCACGACAAACCATATCCTTCATTAGTATGACCCCTCAATATCAATTCAGGATTGCAAACCCTTTCTTGAGGGGCCTTTGATGGATGCTTGCTGTAATCAAACACATAAACATCTGAGCTCACTGTCTTGGTTGCAATGACAAATGAATTCTGTGGCATGTAGCGAGCCTTATTAACTTCTCCTTCATGATAAATCTGCTGGACAATTTGTACCTGGGAATGAAACAAATAACATCATGAGAGGTAGATGTTAATGCCATTGCAATTTGAGTCTTGTAGTCATGTCTGAAAGGTATTTTATTGCAAAAGAATCAGAATACCAACTATATTTTTGCAAAAAAGAATCATGAATTACAAGAAAATTTGGCTGATTTATCCCATGAGTATACAAAAGATAATGAATAGCTGCAAGACATCCTCTCAGGGATAGAACTGTGACCATAAGGGAGAATATCTTCTAAACATAACCAAAGTTAACTGCACAATAAAGGCTTTTTGCTTGGCAAACTCCCTAACGGTATTAGCACTGAGCATAGATATCACATGCATAGATCATCTTAACTGATTCTACTGAATTATTTATTTGATGACATAGAAATGTGCTTCAGTTTAATGGAATTCATTCGCTGCCAATGTTAGGAACTGGCAGAAACACCAAGAGAAATAATGACCTTAAAAATAAAGCATAGCTCTACAGAAAACTTGGTGGCCACAAGATGAGTTCATTGCATGCCCTGAGTATGCCATTACATGCCAAAGGGTTTCTTTCTCTAGGTTCCAGTTCGTTGTATTTTGGGAATTTGACACAATTATACAAAAAATTGTTCAAATATCACTCAATCATTAATAACTGGAGCTTTAAGGTTGCATTAAATGCATCCTTTGACACATACAATCTACAGAACACAAAAAGGACTACTTTGAAAGGCCTATTATAGGGTTAAAACAGTTGAGCACCAATCTGATCTTACCACTGGTAACATCGTTGCATCAAGGAATAATAAGGCAGTTGCAATGACAACTTGCATCAGTAAGCGGGAAGCAAAAGGCACAAAGAGCTATATAAGAAAATATTATGCTATGATATAGTTGTTGCCATAAACCTAATCATAATTTTCTAGAGTTCAACTCCAGTCCTGAACTAAGTAGACTCTAAGAGATTATGTAGAAAATATATTACATGTAATAGAGCGTTAAGCACCAAATTCCCAGAATAACATAAAAATAGATAAAAAGAGTAACCCAACGCCTTGAGAATGAAATAAAGAGATGAATAAGAAGCCTCTTCGAGGGAGAAACCTCCTCATACAATGTATCAAATGCACAAGATAAGATGAGATGATCCTAAAACTAGGTCTCCTTGGTGTATATTTGGTGTATATATACGAAACAAAAGGTACAATTACAATTAAGGTCCTAGCTGACCATACAATTACAATTAAGGTCTTAGCCGACCAATAAAGATAATACTAATACAATAATAGAAATGTAATGTCACAATATATGGGGTTTGGCATGCTTCTCCCCTTCAAACAAGTATTGCCATCAACACTTGATTAACTATAGATGTTTGTGCATGAAGAACTCATCTGTAACTTGTTTCATCTTATTTTGTGCTATAACTATTAACCAAGTTATCTTTCATTAGTTGGAGAACCTCTTATTGGTGTTCTATGCGATCCTCCACTGCTTGAACCATAGCTTTCTCTTTCAAGGATCATGTGATAAAAGGAGGATGATAGCCATAAATTGCCATAAATTGCCATAAATGGTGACATTTTTAATATGTAAAGATGTGTTGTACCACCATTCTACTAAGGGCAACCACTTGACCCATTGTGTTGTTTATCAAATGCCTTTTAAGTCCATTTCACTCCTTCAAGTGCTGAGGACATAATGCTTTGGCTGACAAATTGGCAAATTTCGAAATAAAGTTAGGAGAAGGTTGGTTAAGCGTAAATGCAGGGCTTTGATCCTAGCACCCCTCCCATGAATTCATTAGGAATTAACTCAATTTGGCAATGCTCGACTTGTGGACTCGTTTGCTTATAGAAAAGGACAAGGAACTAAATTTCCCCTCCATTCCCTCCTTGTATTTCATTTCACCAACAATGAAATCAATACATAGGTTGATGCACAGTGCTTTGATTTAGTGCAAGATTGACTACTTATTGAGGTCTGGCGACGACATAGTTTCTATGATTTGGCTATGGTGGACTCTATTCCAGTGCCAATTTGTGGACAAGGTGCATGCTAGAAATCAAAGTGGTGAAAGGAGACTTAATCTTGTAGCTCCTTCACTGATTGGTGAAATGTAGGAAAACATTGTGTAATGTGTGAGTTGGTCAAGGTTCAAAAGTATATGTGGATCCTTGACACAAGACTTCTAGAGGCACAAAGAGACGTAACCAAGGCTACCCTACATTGGAGCTATTGGTACTCTATATAAGAGAATACTTTACAAATTGATGCCCAAGAGCAAGCGAGGCATGTAGTTCAAACAAGGGCTCAAATTCGTGGCCTAAGAGAGCTAGAGAATGGCCTAAAGACCCACATGCAAGCTCAAGCAAGCTATTGGGTAATGGTTGAACAGTCATGGGCGATAGAAACAAAGATCAAGAATATCGAGCAAACATTGTTTTTTGCTTTGTATGGCAGTGTCAATCTATTCCAATAGTCCAATCTTCCATGCTTCGTGAAGTTAAACAAGAGAGCAATCTAGAAGCAACAACAACAAGTAATCACCAAGTAGCTTACCCAAATCTAGAAGGAGGCCACACAAGATCAGCTAAAAATTCACAAGTTCCTAAGGGGATCCTCCGTGGAATTTTAAAATTCTTTGATTTTAGCATGTTTTGGAAATTTTAGTTAGTTTTGGGACAATATAAGGCAATACACATACCATAGTAGTATATATAGTAATTGGTTAATTCTTGTAGGGATAATGTTGCTTTCAAACATGGACATTTAATTGTTGATGGAGGCCTTCGTCCCCATTTTTGTATTACAAAGTCATACAGCTCAACTACAGCACTTTGCCTAATACAAGCTTGTCTGTTATTGTTAAAGATAAAAAAAATACCGTGTAACCGGACACGTCCAAACTGGACAACGTGTCCCGTGTCCGCATGTCGGACACGGCCACGCTAACAGGCAATGTCCGACACGCCTGTCCAGCGTGTCCCGTGTTCGGACACGTGTGTCCGGGCACTATCAGGACATGTCCCGAAAACAGGACACGCGCGAGGTGAAAAAGTTAATCGAGCCCTCAATAAATCAATTTTTTTGCCTTTTTTTTTCATTTGCAAACTTGTGGGAGAGCTCTAAGAGGGTTTTTTTTGCAGGTGAAGAGGATTTGAAGGCTTTGGAAGGGTGCTAAAGTCCATTGAAGGTGGATTTGGTTGGGTGGATTGCAAACTCAACCATCAAACAAGAAGAACAATGTCTCATTCAGCTAGGGGAGGAGCGCTAAAGGGAAAAGGAAAGGGAGAAATGCTCCATCTATTGTCTCCCTTCCTATTCCTCCAAACACAAGCTCTTCTACTCCTCTTTTAGTGCTCCATCTGCTGCTAGTGGAGCTCATGCTCCATTGAACCCTGTTTTAGCAAGACAACAAGCCCAAGAGAAGAAATACCCTTTGTGGAGGTATGTGACTAGGAAAGAAGGGCTTGGGGCAAAGCTAGGTGGGGGAGGCAATGTGTCTTGGACTTGCAATTTTTGCAAGAATGACTTCAAGAGCACATACTACCGAGTTAAGAGCCATTTGTTGGGCCCTCCTAATTGTGGATTTCTTCATGTAAAGGTGTGAGTGTTATCCAAAGGAAAGAAATGGGAAAGGAGGATCGAGAAGGCTTAGAGAATGTAGTAGCAACAAGCAAGAAAAAGGATGAGGATCCTCTTCCATTCTTAAGGAAACCCTCTACAAGTCGGCCTCCATTTCCACCTAGCAGAGGTGATACACATCTTGCAAAAAAGAGGCAATCTTCAAGTGGTATTGGTCCAATGGACAAGATTTTCCAACAAGAGGCACGAGAAGAGGTAGACCTCACCATTGCATTCTTTTTCTACCTCAACTTCATCTCATTCAATGTTGCACGGTCACCATTGTTTTTTGAGATGTGTCGAAATCTCACTGAACGAGCTCCATCTGGTTATGTGCCTCCTGGTTCGGAGAAGCTTAGAACCACATTGTTGATTAAGGAAAAGGAGGTGGACAAAATTCTTGAGCCAATTAGATCAACATGGCCCTCATCTCGAGTGAGTATTGTTTCTGATCGATGGACGGATCCAGCACGCCATCCACTCATCAATTTCATGGTATCTTCCCAAAATGGACCGGTGTTCTTGAAAGCGGTGGATGCTCTTGGGAAATACAAGGATGCACATTTTATGGGTGAGTTATTCATCAAAACCATTGAAGAAGTAGGTGTTGATTCTTGTGTACAAATCATGGACAATGCACCTGTTTGCAAGGCCGTTGGCATGATTGTGGAAACTAAATATCCACAGGTATTTTCATTTATGACACCTTTCATTGTAATTTCAATTTGTTAATGATTTGAGTTGTTAACTTGTAGTTGTTAGTGTTGTAGAGTCATTTATACTTGTCTTTTTTTCTCTTACAGGTTTTTTGGACACCTTGCATTGTCCATTCCTTGAACTTAGCACTCAAATCCATTTCCTTAGATGTGTCTTGGATTGGCAAAATTATTGAGGATGCACGCCATATCCGTAACTTTGTACAAAACCATACAAATGCCCTCACCATCTACAAAGAGTACACACATCTTTCATTGCTGAAGATTGCAGATACTCGGTTTGCTTCCTCATTTATCATGCTCAAGAGGTTGAGGGAGGTCAAAACCACTCTTGGGTCCATGGTGATTTTAGAGTATTGGTCTTTCTGGAGAAAGACGGATCAAAGTGCTGCAAAAAAGGTGAAGGACACAGTATGGGATGATGATTGGTGGGAGAGGGTGGATCTTACCATTAAGATCATGGAGCCACTCATTTCTTTGTTGCACTTTGCAGACACGAACCAACCCATCCTAGCGGGATGTTTATGAGGGGTGGGATTCCATGATTGAGTCCATGAGGACCATTGTTATGGAGAATGAGTGTCTAGAGTATGAGACATCAGCTAAGAACTTATGGTCCACCATTCAGGATATTCTTATCTCCAGGTGGGATAAGAATTGCACACCTTTGCATTGCTTGGCCCACTCCTTGAACCCCAAGTTCTACAGTCAGGGATGGCTCACTGGTGGGACCTCACATAGAGTCCCTCCTCACATGGATGGAGAGATTTCACATGGGAGGAAGATAGCATTTAGGCGGCTATTTCAGGATAGAGACTTACTTGATGAGGTGTAGCCGGGATTTGTAGAGTTTTCCTGTGCTACTAGGAGATTTGGAGGCTATGATGTGGTTGAAGACAGGGGAGTTAAGAAGCCCTATAATCGGTGGGCAACTCATGGGGAAACATGCCCTATTCTACAGAAGCTAGCCTTGAGGATCATCTCTCAAGTTACATCATCCTCTAGTTGTGAGAGGAATTGGAGCACATATGGCAACTTGTACAGTTTGAAGAAGAGCAGGCTTGAGCAGTCCAGAGCAAAGACGATGGTGTATGTGCACAGCAACCTTCGTCTTATTTACAGTAAGAGGAAGGAGTGGGTGAAGGGAAAGACAAAGATGTGGGATGTCTTTCCTGATGACATGGGTTTGGACAGCACTACTGAGCTGGCATTAGCCAACCTGGATCTTAATGATCCAGTGCTAGAGCCGGTGACATTTGATGATAGTGATCCTTTGGAGGGGTCATCCTCCACACCAACAGATATTGATCCTATCATGGTTGAGGAGGAGGAGGAGAGCAGTGATGAGTTTGTTGATTCAGGAATGGAGGAGGACGAGGAGGACTATTGATAGATGAGACTCTTCATTCTTCTATTTTGATCTAGATTCTACACCTTTTTGTATTTACTATTGCCAGTGGCATTCCGACATCTATGTAAGACTCATACATTATATCTATACAGTATATTGTATACATTTTGATTTTCATGACTTAATGAGAAATATGGTTTTGAACTTTTGACTCATGTGTATTGACATCTTGATCTATGACTATTGACTATGATATCGATGTGTCTCATAATATGATTGTGATCACTGATTAGATTTGTAAATGTGTAATACTAATGTTAAATGTGCATTGATTCTGATTTATATTGAATATTTGTAAAAAAATGGATCTATGTCTATAATTTTTAATTTTTAATATATATATATAATTTTTAAATATATATAAATATATATAATGTGTCCTATGTGTCCTGATTCCAGGGGTCAACGTGTCTGTGTCGAACACTCGAATCCCCGTGTCCATCATGTATATATATATAAATATATATAATGTGCCCTATGTGTCCTGATTCCAGGGGTCAACGTGTCTGTGTCGAACACTCAAATCCCCGTGTCCTTCGTGTCCCGTGTCTCGTGTCCCCGTGTCAAGTGACTTAGAAAAAATACAATCAATAATTTCCCCAATCTTCCTCTAAGCTTCTTCACAATGTTCTAACTTAATAGTGCCAAGATATGTTAAGCCAAATTTGGTTGTCCTAACCACCTAACAATCTCCCAACAAGTTGATTAAGCTCAATAAGAATTCCCTATGATGTTCACCTATTGTGTACCTATGAATTGAGATTGTATTAAGTGGAAAACTTCTAGGTTGGTTCATGTAGCCAATGGTACATTCTTGTTGATTTCAAAACCATAGTCACCATATTAACATTCTTTGTCTTTTGTAGTAATTTGGGACAATAATCTATAACATGATCCATTTGATCATAATAGGTTGCAACACCTAAAAGGCATAACAATTAATCGTGTGCCCATACCAACTGCGTTGAGACACTGTAGTATGAGTTTCATATTGGCAAGCACTTCGGTTGTGATTGTCCTTACACAGTGTAGCTTGTATAAATATGTACTAAATTTACCAACAACATCTATTCACAATGTTTTAAGATTCTCTAAATTTAAAAAACGATTATTCCAACTGAGTCTGCATTCAATGAAAACCAAAAGGAGTATTGACTCTTCAACATTTTTTCAAGTAGCCTACTTAGAACTATTGTCCAACTTCAACTTCTCTATCATTACAGAGATGATTCTGCTTGTAACTACTATAATAGATCTCATTGGCTTTGCTAAGAACTCTTGCCCCTTTCACTTGAGTTTCTTTTAATCACTGTTACAATTAAGAAATACAATTGATAGTGTCCCTTTTTGTCCAATCCATCTCTTCTTAAAAGATTAATTATTGTATATAAGGTTGTTTTATAGAAAGCTACATTATAAAAGTGTATCTAAATCTGCAACAACAAACCAAACAAACTAATAATTATTTCTTCTTTCAGCAAGGTGTATTGTTATATGGCAATCAAGCTCTTAATCCTTTGGTCATAATGTTACAATGTTTCTAGTGTTGTTATCTTAATCAATTTGAGCTCTTAAAAGACCAAACCTAGCTAATAAGTTGAAAAATCATACTCAAGCCATAAATTACTTAACTAAAAATATGTAGTATACGTGGCATTGCTCTTTTGTGGTACTAAAATAATGCACAACCTCAAAAGGCCACTACAAATTCCTTGAGTTTATGCATATTCTCTTGCACTTGTGTTGCCCGAATAGAGCTGCAAATAGAAACATGCAAGTTTCCATCAAAAAAAGCAATTTCATTGAACTATATGCTTAAGTGTTTGTAGGTAGTAATTGAGTTAACATGATATTGTCATCAAGAGAAGGTGGTGGAGAGGGAGGCGGAGGTGTGCCTCATACAATAGGAAATAAAGATGATGATGAAAAGAAGGATTTCAAAATTAGCAAAGTTGAGTTTTAAGTAGGATTAGTCGAGGAATAACCAAGCATAGTTATCAAAAAATCTCAAAAGGATTTAAGAGCAAACATGTACAACCTCTTCTTGCTCTCTTTGTCTTTGTCAACAAGCAACCTCAATGCCCATGATTTCAACTACTTGTCTATATCCATTTTGATGCAGATATGTTCTACATTTTAGCAATGGAACTGTTGTCACATCCATAGTAGCAAGGGCTACCATGAGTGCAGATCAATTTTGAGCATATTCCTGAGCCAGTCCTCTGTAATCCTATACATGAGATCAGCAGTTGATGAGCAATTAGTTGATGATCACTCGTACATCAGTGGACCTATAGCATGTACATTTTCAATTTCATGCCATGATTGAGCCTCATGCCCCTAGATTGATGATTGAATTAGCCATCTTTTACCATTTGGAGTAGATATGATGATAATACCCTTGGTATATATAGCAACAATGTTCCAGTGACATTCAGGTATTACAGGTTGCAGATACAGGTATATGACCCAATACATATATGGTTTGTGCACTTGGATTCTTATTGTGCTCCTTTGCTTATTTTAGTAGTTGGACTTGGTGTATGGTGGTTATGCATTGGTGATATTTTATGTTGCTCTTATCGATTGGTTTAGAGTAGGGGTGATTCAATTGCTTTAGTCAAGAGGTTCTTGTGTGTACTCATTGGCCATGCCCTTCTCATAGTATGGACTTGGTCATTTCCCCATAGGGATTTTGCTTACTAGTTGTAGCATCATTTTGTCACTATCTCCATCCATCTATCATCTTCCACCCTTGATTTTAACCTTGACTTACACCTTAACTATTGATAAAGGATTTCCCCCACCTATACCCCTGTTTTAGATAGATTCCATGTTTTCTTTATGTCTCGACTTTGGAGTGTGTGATTCTCATCACAAGGATTGTTCTCCTCTAGTCCTCAAAACCAAGTAGTCCTAACAAAAGTGTCTTTAGACACTAAGCATTGAAACTTAAATGTCATGTCTAAATGGATGCTAAGTCAGCAAAAACAGTGTTGATAAACACTACTGCAAATAAATTAAATGTCTTTCGTAACTAGTCAGTTTCCAAGAGACGAGCACTCATCCTTTGTATGATGCGAGGTTGTTTGTCCCTACAGGGCAACAGGGTGGTCACCCCATAGCACCTATGGACGATGGCAGGCAATGGAGGTCATACCAAGTCATTATTTGAGGCTTGCAAGGCTATTCAGGGAACTTGCTCTTGGAGGATGGCTAGTGAAAGTTGATCAATAAAGTTAAAAGTTAAATGTTATATCTTAAAGTGTGCAAGGCTGACTACAAATTAATGCAATAAAGGTTGCTTGTCTAAAGTCTATTGGAAGCACTCTCATCACTCCACCCATTTGTGAGGTACCACCATCCCCTAGTGTTCATCTATCCAGCATATGTATAGTGTGGATTCATTTTTCCCTTCATCTGAGAGGTCACAATGTTGAGGTTATAAGTCAAACCCTTTATCCTAACCTTGGTTCTCCCACACTCACCCATTGCTAGCAAAATGGCCAAGTCTATAAGTAAGCATAGACTTGAGGTTCTTGTTTGAAGTAACTAGTTACTTTGATCTAGACTTATTATTGATATTTTATATTTATGATCGTCAGTTAAATGCCACTTTATATTTTAGTGTTGTTGCTAACATAAATAAGGTAGCATACTTTATCCATTTGTACATTGTAGCATCAGTGATTTTCAGTTGGGTCATTATTTTTATTATTCTTGACCCAGTCAACCTAGTTTAACCAAGTCAACAGCAAGCTTTGAGATGAGTTCGGCCGACAATGCTTGAATTTGGTTATTCATGGCCTTTCAATGTTCATTAGATGGTTCCATGCTCCAGCCAATGGTTTTATATAATGGCTTGCACTGTTTTTATTATTATCAGCAGTTACAGGCAATATTTTTATTATTCGAGCAAGGACAGATTTTCAGATACATTTCTTGATGGACACATGGTGCATGAGTACACAATCCTCCTTGATTTGAACATTCTGAGTCCATTGGCACACTCAGTTTTCCGTTTCAGGCACAGGTATTTGATATTATGGTTAGTTCATCATCTAGTTGTTGAGTGCCATATAAAAATGACCTATTTATGATTTACAGAGATATATCTTGTTCTCCTAGGGTACTACAGGGCACACATTGGTGTGAGTACTCGTTATTACTATATTCCTATGATCTCGGTTTCATTTTTGGACTCAATTGAGGCCCTAGAGTGATCAGCAATGAGTTACAGGCATTTTATCTTTCTGGGATGATGTTTCAGGCATGAAAATTAATAAAAAATGGCTAACAAAGAAATCGATTTGGCTTAGTGGGCAAGGAAATGGCATGAGATTGGTCTAAGACTTATTATTGATGCATTCTACACCTTCTAGCTCGACCTTCATCATTTGTAGGGTCCATATGTCCTCCTACATGTCATTTGGGGGCGTCATCTATGTATTGAGGGACACACGTCCTAGTGACTTTAGTCACTTTATGTTATATCTTATGATGTGACTGATGATGTATTTGGTTTGCTAGTGGAGATGTTTCATAGCTCCTAGCCTCACCATGATGTTATATTGATGTACCTAGTCACTTGTCATGTCATACGTCCCCCCTAGAATGTCATTGAGGGAGTGCATCCCCTCCTTTTAGAGTGATCTGTGTATATTGTATCCGACACTTGTTAGTCGTTGATCTTGATGTATTGTCGTTTGATCCTATCTCTCCATTCTTTTGAGGCTTAAGGTTTTGGATTGTGAAGATCTATTTATATGATCTCTCACCATTTGTAAAGTGACTTTTGGCTATTGAATTACGAGCAATAAAGAGAATATTTTTGAGAAATCTTAAAAGCCTTGTCGAATGTTTTTGCATGTGATTGGAAAAGCGTTTCTCTTGGACATTGCTTATGTTTCTCTTGTTTCCTAACACGTTTTGCAAGGAGGCCATGTGGATTTTTCAAGTAGAAATTTGGTGGGGCGTTTTTGTGAGGAGACTCTCTCCCTAATCGATTTCAACTCAGGGAGTATCTTTATTGTATCTTGTAGATCATCTTGATTCTTCATGAGTTTTCTTGTAGATCTTTGTCTTTATTTTGTAAATCAAATCTAACTTTTGGTTGATTGTTTTGCAAGATAGGGGCGCACTCTCTCTCTTGGAGGAAAATCAATCCAGCTTGGAAACAATCGGATCTTGCTTGCAATTGCTTTCGGGTGGAGGGATCATCAACTTGCTTGGCAATCGTAAATATTCCCAGGTATTTTTCATTTTATTTTTGCATTTCCAGCATCTATTCCATTAGTCACCATTGAAATCTAAAGTTAAAACCCTAGTTTTGTATATCTGATAGGTCTTGCAGTCTTTTGGCGTTATAAATCAAAACCCAAGTCTAAAATCATTGAAAACCTCTAGAGACCAAGTTTGAACAAAATACGACTCCATTTACCCATAGATCTAGCATTGGTCCTCTTCAGGCTATTCACCCTCGTTGGGTTGTTGGTTATTTTTCTGAATCTGTCAGTTGGACGTTGCTTGAACCTTGTCTAATTGTAAAATCTAGCATCGAGTAACAATTCTCAAGTATCTTTGTTAATTCAAACCCTCATTTGTGGTCATCTTCACTTTCATTGCTAAAGCCTTAGATGGCACGATTTGGGCATATTTTCTAGGCACTTGATCTCTATAGATCTAGTAGTTAAACTTTACTATAGGGATCATTTCTTTGTGGTTGAATATTTTGCATCATCTAAAGCCTCTCAACCTACACTTAATCTCATGGCCTTTCCATAGATCTAGGGTTTCCACCATTTGAGGCACCTTCATTTCATCTTGGTATACTTGGCTTGTGTGTCTTGTTTGTGGTCTATTGGCCTTCATTGGCTGACTAGCATCTCCCCCTTGATCTTGCTTCTAGCTTGATCTAAAGCAACAAGAGCCCGTCTGGTGTGACAACTACTTTATATCAGTATTAGACAAGGCCCTTGCGATGTCACTTGGTTAGATGCCCACCTCTACCATCCCAGATAGGATACCTTCAATGGCAGTTACACTTTGAGTGATAACAAGAACCAAAAGGTTGTACTTAATAACAACTAAGTTAACCTTAGGCTACCAAACACAATCAACATGCAAAACATAATTATAAACATTCATGTACTCAAAGACATAGACATGTATCTTAATGTAGAGACAAACACAAGACACAGTGTTTGCCAAAGCGTAATTGCATCCTTAAACTTTCATTGATTGTTGTTTAGATCTTTAAAAACCACCCCTTAAGGGGATATATTGTAAAGTACAAATTTCATTGGCTAATATCCTAGGTTTGAGAGTTATTTATTCTACCAAAGTAGCATGGGACTTGTGTTGACGCTCAAAATGGTTCTTGAACAAGCAGCATTCAAACACTCTTGTGAGGCTATGTCGAGAGGAAGGTGGCAATGCTACCCAAAGGTCTTCCAAATCTTTTTGTTTTCTTTACAACAAATACTTGGTTGGATGAGAATAGGAAGAGGTTTAAGTTGTTTGTTTCAGAAAGCAAGATTCTTCCTCAGATTTTATATATATATATTGTTATTGAAAGAACTAAGTTGTGTTCAATTTTCTGATTTATAAGAAAGAGTAAAATAAATAACAACAAAGGTAAAAGCATGGAACTCAAATCTCATTTTATCATTTTTAGAACAAATTGTTTTTTGTGTTTTTATAATAATTGCAAAAAACAAGAAAGAACAAGACAATGAAAAACACTTTAAGGTATGGCCAAATTTTGAAGTATATTTCTGCTATATATACTATATAGTTCCTCAAGATTACATTCACGGAATAACAATGATCAGGCAATGTTCTACAAAAGACAAGACCAATTCTACTCAAAACTCGTCTTGATGTTTTCAACACCATACAGAGGCAAGGCCGAATTCAAAAAGAAAGGAGAAGCTACAAGTCATGATTTCATACAGGACGTACATGTAGAAACTTTGAATATCTGCCCGATCAAAATTTCCACCTCACACCAATGAGCTCATGGATTTATCAATAGAACTTTCAACCTCAAGGATGAACTAGAATATTCAGAAATACACATGCAGATATTTCAAATATGTTCACCACTAACACCAGTGTTTTAGGGGGATGTTGTCACGCAGGGTTGGCCCGGTTGGGGACATGACCCCATGCTCCCCATGCCCCGAGTACATGGGAACTCCTAGTGTAACTTCTACCCTGTCCCTACATCCCCAAGAATATTTTTTTTATGTTTTTCCATTATTTTCACTTTTTACAATCCCTACTTGGTACTACTTAAAAATTAAATCAATATATTTAGTATTTACATTGCACAATCATGATATATATCAAACGAATTATTATTTTTGGTATTTTATTTTATTTTTATAATTTTGGAGATGCCCCCGCCCCCCATGAATTTCCTCAAAAATTGGGGGTGTCTCCTCACGTCCCCAATGTGGGTTTCCCCGCTCCTGCACTCCCATGCCTCGAAAACTTCGGAGGAAATTGATAAACACCACAAAATACTTCAATACTAGGTCAATGCAACAACCCTGAAGTTTGATTCTAATGCATACCAAATCACTCAACATTTCAACCTTGTTGTCCCAAGAAATTAACATATCAAAACAGAGATGAAACTTTGTTCTAAGCACATGAAAACCAGATCTGCAAAGAGAGAATTTAGGACAGCAATGGTACAACTTCTTATTATCACAATATGAAGATAAATTACAATACCTCAACTTTGTCACAACCAGTACATCAAGCCCTACTTTATCCCAAGCAAGGACTTCTCCAAAGCTTCCTAAACCCTAGCTAGGGCATACACAATTACTCCAAACCCTAACCAGCAGCAACAAGAAATAGCAATGCATCCCACCAAGCTATACTAGCCTCTCCAAGAGCTCAACAAACTAGCATCACACCATCTAGATCCTAACCGTTGGATCCACACTTGCATCTCACAAGCTTTACTCTTCACTTGCATCACAAGCCAAGGAACCCTATTGCATGCTCACAAGCACTATCCTTGTTACAAGAATAAATAATTGTTCTTCTGAGATCCTATAATACTAGCATCACACCATCACACCTATAAAACACAAATACAAGTCGACAACAAAACCACAAGTGGAGCATTATACTAAACATGAATGCCACATGGCACAATAGGGTTTGTACAACCCCCAAGGTGTTGCACACTCCAAGTCTAGTTGTCCACGTATCAAGCACTCCTCTAAGCAAGATGTTGCATCTTGATACCCCTTGAACTGCATGGGTCGCTTGAGGATCAATATGTTTGTGATTTCCATCACAAACTACAATGCCAGAGATGAGATTTGCACGTTGCCCATAAATCATTTGCCAGAGACATTTCCAGCCTTTTCAAATGGTCCCCTATGTGCTTGGGGTTTTGATGGAGATTATATCAAATGTTGTCAGTGCAACAACGTATCTTATCCTCATTGACACATGGAAATGCCTTTTTTCTATGTGGGACATGACCATGGGGGTCACTGTCGTGCTTTATAGTGGCACTTAACAATTTAAATTGCAATATATGAATTTAGTTTTAAAGTAAGATTTAAATCCGTTTTTAATTAGTTAACAGTTTTATTTTGATTCATAAAGTAAACAGTAAAATATATAAATTTACTTTCTCTTATTTAATATATAAAAAGTTAAAATGGATTTACATTTATGTTTTATTAGCGATAACTACAATTCAACGTAGGGACAAGCGAATACTCTAGCATGAGCGGTAGACATAGATCAATGCACCAACTTGACAAGGTAGCACTAGACTTTTACTGCAACTTAGTTTTTTAGAGAAAAAACTCTAAGTCAACCATGTATTTGTATGGTCACAAGGAAATAGAAATGTCATTAACAACGCTGCAAGGAGAAGATCCCATATGTCCAATGACATGCACAAATAAACCAGAAAGCGATAAAGATGAAATAATCTCACACGCGATGATGGGTGGGCCAGGTATATGTTTAATTCAATAACTACTCATAAAAAAAGTTTAATAACATTGTAACTTCAATTCGTTTCATCTTTAATGTTCCATACATTTACTCTCGGGCTGCAGAATGCCTTATAGGTGCATCTTGTTAGAAAGTAACAACAAGGAAAGTCTTCCTGCATGCATGTGTCCTTGCATGCAGAAGACTTAAATTAGGAAGCCAATTCTATTTAATTTATTTTTCCTAAGTTGACTTTGGAAAATAAATTAAAGTGATCTAATTATTAATTGACTTCATGAAACACTTTTTATAAAGTTAAAGTGAGATTAAGGTTTTCGCTTAGCATATAGTTATAAAAGAAAGGTCAATTGGCGAAGAGGACACACAGTTGTATTCCGACACAGAGAAGATATAGACATAAAGAAAAAGTCGGACGGAGTGTTTTTTCAGAGAAGACAAAGCAGCTAACCGACAAGATCACCGAACTTCCAGGCAGGACGAGGGTCATACAAATCGCACAGGGAGCAGTTGCAAAGGAGGTCGTACATAACGTACGAAATTCTGTACAAATGTCGTACAGACCATAAGATTCTGTGCAGCAGCCATACGGATCCGTACAGCCACGTGTGGGAGGTTGTACTGTTGGTTGTACAGTCACGCAAAGGGTGTGCTAGGTTGCTGGGGTTGTCCAGTGATTCTGTTGGGTGTTATTTCGCCAAGGTTGGGTGATTAGCAGTTGATTGTAAAAGTTCCATATTTTCTCAATAATAAAATCCATATCTGACTGCTTCACCGATTTTCCCATCTTGGGATTTTTCGGGGGTTTCCATACCCAAAATAATAGTGTCTATATTATGATGTGATGTTGTGAATTATTTCCTAGTATTTTATATTCCATTAGATACTTGTAAAAGATATTCATGGTTGGTTATCAGTAACAAATTGAATATATTGTTTAGCCCTAGTTTGAATATTAAAGGAATATTTACATGGTATCAAAGCTCTGGTCAGCTAAATCTGAGAGATTTGCAGCAGCAATGATAGATCAGGGGCAGATCTATTTGAAGACACAAACCTACACTTCCATATCTAGGGTTTGACAGGTAATACTTCACTATGGTTGTGCAGTTGAGAGTTGAGGATAGACTCCAGAGGGCTCAGGACTTTCCTACATGGACAGAAAGGATCACAAGGATCCTGGACGTCAATGATGCTGCAGAGCACATTGACTCCACGAAGGTTACGCCCACTGATCCAGCAGAGCTAGTAGCTTGGAAGAAGATTGATTACAGAGCCATACTGATCATCTTGGATAAGGTGAAGAACCATATAGTCCCTCATCTTTCCGAGAAGAAGACCGCATTAGAGATGTGGTCCGTGGAAGGCTTTGGAAAGTCTGTACCAGAGCAAGAACGAGAATCGAAAGATGGTGTTGCAAGAGAGGATGCGTAGCACCAAGATGGCCAAGGGAGAAGAAGTGGTGCCTTATCTCACAAGGCTCACACAGATCAGGGATGAGCTTGAAGTTGTTGGCTCTAAGAAAGAGGATGAGGAGCTAGTTAGTACAGCCCTCAATGGCTTCTCTAAGCCATGGGACACCTTTGTCAAGGGTGTTGTGGCTAAGGAGAAGCTCCCTGATTGGCAAAGATTGTGGGATGACTTTGTGCAGGAGGAGACCCACATGGGTCAAGGATCAAGCTCATCCAATAGTGCCCCACAGATTGTGGAAGAGGAGGCTCTAGCCCTAACAAGGAAGAGCAAAGGTAAGTCAAAGAGGAAGAAGGGTGGTAAAAAGAACCTTGACATGTCAAAGTTCAAGTGTTTTATCTGCCACAAGCAAGGACACTTTGCCTCCCAGTGCCCAGACAGAAAGAAGAAGAGTAACACTCAGATAGCTAGATCTGGAGAGGTGTAGGAGTTCAGCAGGAACTTCGATGAGGAGTTTTGTTTGATAGATTGCATGGCAAGCACCACAGGGAGCAGTATTTGGTACATCCACAGTGGAGCAACTAGTCACATGACTGGACAAAAGAGATTCTTCAAGGACTTGCAGAAGGTTGGAACAAGGATTCACGTTGAGCTAGGTGATGATGCGCGGTATGAGGCGCAAGGAGTTGGTACTGTTTCATTTCAAAGAAAGTCTAACAAACCCCTCAGTTTTGATGATGTGTTATATGTTCCAGGATTGACAAAGAACCTCATATAAGTCTCCACTCTGGAGGACAAGGGATATTAGGTGAAGTTCCGAGACCATAGAGTATATATTAGGCCCAAGGGGTTAGATAGGAGCTTGGATTAGGTGATTGGCATCAAAAGCAAGAACGTGTATAGACTACACTTTGAGCCTACAAAGGCTCTAGTCAACAGAGACAATAGTCAGGGTGAGTTGTGGCATAGGAGGATGGCACAATTACACCATGGAGCACTGAGGCACTTGAGACAAGCTATCATTGGAGTTCCTCAGGTATAGGAGGAAAAGCATCACCACTGCAACGGTTGTGCTTTGAGGAAGAACAAAAGAAAACCTATCACACAGAGTGAGCACAAGACTAAGGAGCCCTTGGACTTGGTGCATTTGGATGTATGCAGACCTATGAGTGTCCATTCTTTCACTGGTTACAGTTACTGCGTAACCTTCATTGATGACTATTCCAGGAAGAACTGGATCTATTTTCTGAAGGTGTCAAAGGTCTTTGAGAGGTTCCATGAGTTCAAGACTCTCATGGAGAACCAAACAGGGAAGAAGATTCAGGTGTTGAGGATAGACAACGAGGGTGAGTACACCTCCAATGAGTTCTTGGAGTATTGTTTGGCAGAGGGGATCAAGAAGAAGCACGTTGTGCCTCATACCCCACAGCAGAATGGAGTGGCAAAGCGAAAGAACAGGATTATCGTAGGAGCAGCCAAGGCCATGCTATTTGATCAGGGATTACCACTGTTCCTTTAGGCCAAGGCATACAGGACTGCAATGTACATTCAAGACAGGTGTCCCCACACAGCTTTAGGGAGGAAGACACCTGAGGAGGTCTTCAAAGGAACTAGGCCAGAAGTGAGTCACATTCGCATATTTGGCAATGTCTTCTATTGTCATATTCATGCTGACACTAGGAAGAAGTTGGACCCTTCTGGAGAGAAGAGGTTACTTGTTGGATACAACGACACTTCAAAGGCATAGAAGGTATACATTCCTTCTAGCAAGAGGATCATTGTGAGTAGGGATGTCTAGTTCGATGAGGACAAGGCCTTGCGGAGATCTATGGACTTACCAGCAGAGCAGCAGCCAACACAGGACATGGGGGTCAAGTTGGAGGAGCCTCAGGTACAGGTACAAGTACAGACACAGGACACAGGTTTTGGTAGTCAAAGGGAGTCAGGTGGACAGGATCCTCCTATCTTTGATGGGGAGAATGAGCAGCAACAAAAGGATGAGCATCCGCAGCAGGAAGACACTAGGATTCGGCCTAAGTGGTATAGGTCCACTGTTCAAGATTCCAGACAGAGCATATCACCAGAGAGACTCAGTTATATGGCACTGATGACAGAGTTGATTAACTATGAACCTTCTAGTTTCAAGGAGGTTGCACAACGTGACGTGTGGCAAGAGGCCATGGTTGAGGAGTATGACTCAATCATGAAGAACCAAGAATGGGAGGTTGTGTCGAGACCTGGAAGCAAGAAGGTGGTGGGATCTAGGTGGATCTACAAGCTGAAGCATGCAATAGACGGAAGAGTGGAAAAGTACAAGGCGAGATTCGTGGCAAAGGGATTTTCATAGACGGAGGGTATTGAGTATGAGGAGACATTCGCCCTAGTTGCCAGGTATTCTTCTATTCGAACCATTATCTCTTTAGCAGCAGAGATGGGTAGGCACGTCCATTAGATGGACCTCAAGACTGCCTTTCTCAACAAAGTGATAGAGGAGGAGGTATATATTGAGCAGCCAGAGGGGTTTGATGTGGAGAACAAGGAGACGCATGTATGCAAACTGCATCGAGCTCTTTATGGGCTCAAGCAAGCACCTCGAGCACAGTGTTGGAGAATAACAGTTATCTACAGGAGAAGGGATTTCAACGGAGTGAGGCTGACCACAACCTGTACTTCTTGACAGGTGCGGTGCCTTTAATACTGGTCTTATATGTAGATGATCTCTTTCTTATAGGAGATGAGAGGTTGATTGGTGACTGCAGGTCCAACCTTGCAGTGGAGTTTGAGATGAAAGACCTTTGTTTGGTGCATTACTTTTTGGACTTGGAGGTCTGGCAGAGAGATGGATGCTTCTTCATTGGACAAGGGAAGTATGCAATAGAGATCTTGAAGAGATTTAGGATGGAGGACTGCAAGCCTATGGCCATACCTCTAGTTTCCAACTGGAGGAAGATTAATGCATCAAGGTCAAACGAATTTGATCCTACCTTTGTCGTCGACTTATTGGATCACTTATGTATCTGGTCAACACACAGCCAGACATTAGCTTTACAGTCAATTCTTTGAGCCAATTCATGGTGGACCCTCGGAGAGTGCATTGGACGGCTGCGAAGCACATACTTCGCTACATCAGAGGTACAGTGGAGTATGGGGATTGGTTTATGAGCGCAAGGGGAGTGTACAGTTAGTAGGATTCACAGATGTTGACTGGGCAAAATGTGTAGAGGACCGAAAGAGTACTTCAGGGTGTTGCTTAAGCATTGGATCAAGGGTTGTCTCTTGGTTCAATAGGAAGCAGAAGTCAATTGCATTAAGCTCAGCAGAGGCTGAGTATATGGCAGCCAACATGGCTGCTTGTGAGGGGATGTGGCTGAGGGAGTTGCTTTCAAGGTTGTTCGAGTGTGAGATAGAGGCTACAGTAGTTCATTGTGACAATCAGAGTGGCATCAAGCTATCTGAAAATCCAGCACTCCATGACCGAAGCAAACACATAAGCATCAAGTACCACTTTTTGAGAGATTGTGCTCTAAGAGGAACCATTCAGTTAGATACATACAGACAAATGAGCAGGTGGTGGACATTTTCACCAAGGCACTTTGCAGACACAGTTTTGTGAAGTTCAGGGATAAGTTGGTGTTGTTCCCGAATCCCTTCCTCATTGAGAAGGAGTGTTAAAAAGTGACAACAAGGAAGGTCTTCTTGCATACATGTGTCCTTGCATGCAGGAGACTTAAATTAGGAAGCCAATTGTATTTAATTTATTTTTCCTAAGTTTACTTTGGAAAATAAATTAAAGTGATCTAATTATTAATTGACTTAATGAAACACTTTTTATAAAGTGAAAGTGAGATTAGGGTTTTCGCTTAGCATAAAGTTATAAAAGAAAGGTCAATTGGCGGAGAGGACACACAGTTGTATTCCAACACAGACAAGACACAGACAAAGAGAAAAAGTCAAATAGAGGGTTTTTTCAGAGAAGACAGAGGAGCTAACCAACAGGATCACCGAGCTTCCAGGCAAGACGAGTGTCATATAGATCGCACAGGGAGCAGGTGCAGAGGAGGTCGTACATACCATAAAGAATTCCGTACAGTTGTTGTACAGATCGTATGGATTCCATACAGTCGTACGGATCCGTACAGCCACGTGTGGGAGGCTGTGTTGTTGGTCATACAATGACACAAAGGGTGTGATGGGTTGTTGGGGTTGTCCAGTGATTCTGCTGGGTGTTATTTCGCCAGGTTTGGGTGATTAGCAATTGATTGTAAAAGTTCCATATTTTCTCAATAATAAAATCCATATCTGACTACAACATTGGTTTTCCCATCTTAGGTTTTTTCGAGGGTTTGCATACCCAAAATAATAGTGTCTATATTGTGATGTGATGTTGTGAATTATTTCTCAGTATTTTATATTCTATTGCATACTTGTAAAAGATATCAATGTGTGGTTATCGATAACAAATTGAATATATTGTTTAGCCCTAGTTTGAATATTAAAGGAAAATTTACACATCTTTGCATCTCCTTCTCCTCTTCCCTGGAAATTTCAATTTTGATTGGTCTTGGCTAGGTGAAATATCCAAAATGACATGGAATGATGGATTTTTGGTTGGCCCTTTAACAATTCTATCTACCGAAAAAATAGGTGAACCGAGACGATCGAACCTCAAACCTCACACATGGCATGCCAACATTTTTACCACTAGACCGTCGTTTGTTGCTTATTATAGAACGTACTAATCTTCTATTTAAAGTTGTTAGTGATACTGTTTGGCGAAAATAAGGGACTAGGGTCTAAGCCCCGACCGCTTTGTATTTGTTGCAACCAAATGTAAACACGACCACGAGATGTATATAGTATATATGGAGCCCATATCCAAGTTTTGGGGGTATGGAATATTACATACAACAACTATATTATATTCAACCAATATACATGCCACATTATGTAACCAACCATGCAAAAAGGGTGTCGATGAGGCTTGACCCCGCAAACCCAATGTTCCCTCAAGTTTCCGGGACGGGGGGAAGCGGGAGCGGGGAAACGCACATTCGGGACGCGCGGAGACCACCCCCAAATTTAGGGATATTCGGGGGGGACGTGGGGACGTCTCTAAAATTATAAAAATAAAATAAAATATCAAAAATAATAATTCATTTGATGTATATTAATGATTGTGCAATGTAAATACTAAATATATCAGTTTATTTTCTAAGTAGTACCAAGTAGGAATTGTAAAATGTGAAAATAATGGGAAAACATTAAAAAAAAATCCCAAGGGCATGGTTGGGGAGGGAAAGTTTCGCCCAGGAGTCCCCAAGTCCCCGGGACGCAAGAAACATGGAAACGCATCCCCAACCCTGCGGGACGCGTCCCCGTGGAACACTGCGCAAACCCCTCATCCACAAAGCAACGTGTTGCCAATGGGATATCGCCCAATCATTTAAACAAATATTGTATTATATTATTTTAAGTAATAAGTGGATCTCATACCCAAAATGGGTGCTCTCCACGGATCCAAAAGTTATGATTTTGTGTTATTTAAGCCATGGTTTAGGCCAACGACAGGTACACATTGGAGTTCGACTTCGGGTTTTTGCAAACTGGTACAGAGTATAGTTCGAGTTTGGCCTTATGGAGGCATAAAGCACAAGATTGAACAATGAACAAGTGTGGATTCCGATGTTGGAATATGGAGCTGACACCAAAGTGAACAGGTTTAATTGGTATGATGATAAAAGGTCGATGCCTATGTCATTTCAATTCCCAATGTGACTCTGTAAAGGTTGGTAAAATTGTTCAAAGGGAGTCTCCATTTTATTTGTGTGCCTTTATTATTACTTGTTATTTTGTAAATGGTTCAAGAGACTTATGTAGCCATTCTTAAGAAGTTCTTGAGAGTGAGAGGTTTTTTTATTGAGATCTAAGCCTTTGTAGTAGCATTGAAGGTATTTTATACCTGTTGAAGTTCATTTCTGGTGCTTTTCAGCATCTGACACCATTAATAAAGATCGGTTGCGCATTGGTAGGCAGACCCGAAGACGTAATCCACAGGGACGAACTTCATTATCAATTTGGTTGTCTTCATCTTGAATTTGTTGTTTTTACTTTCCATTTTGCAATTGCAAGATTATTACGAAATCGTCATTTAAGTTCATTGTTTGCTTTAAAAAAACATTATCAAAGCATTTTTAATGAACAGATGTACTTGACAACATTTTCTCGGTTACATTAAAATACATTTAATGTTGATGTAATTGTAACTTCAGAATGTATTCACTTGTATTTCTTATCTATTGTAACCCGATGTTTATTCCGGGATGTTATAATGTCATGTCATGCCCCGATGTTCCAATCGAGAAGATCTATAATGTGAAAGTCATGTCAAGTCATTGTGGGTAACCCTCCTATTGGTCAAGGGTTAAAGTCCCCACAGTTGTGGAGCCCTTGGGTTATTAGACTATCCTAGAGAAGTCGATCCTAGGTGAGTCATTGTAAGTCGGGGCAATAGTCCCCACCATTGTGTTAAGGATAAACCTCCTTGTTGGTCGGAGGAGGCAAAGTCCTGACAAATTGTGGGGCACTAGGGTTATTAGACACTCCTAGAGATGTCGGCTCTAGTAAGTAATTGTTAAGTGAGGCCGCCATGTTGGAGTGGGTTCCAAGTGAACGGAAGAATATAAATAGAGAGTGAGTCTCTCTATTTACCACCTTTACAAACTCACTCATTGGGGCGCATGAGTGAGAGAGAAGACACTGGGACAAGAGTGAGACTGCTACTGTCGGGAGATCATCTTTATGTTTTCGGGTTTTACTTTTGGTGTTGATTCTATCTCTGAGGTAGTTGCAGGGTTTTCTCCTTTATGGTTTCCCCGAGGAAAATTCTTTGTGTCTCTTGTCTCTTGTGTTGTGCTTGTGTTTTATTGTTGTGCATGTTATTCTCTCAGTTAAAGATCCTAAGATCATAATGGTAGCTTGAATGATAAAAATCTAACATGGTATCAGAGCTAACCTGAGAAGAAGACATTGTGCAACTGCAAAAGCTAGGGCTTCTTACTTTTTGGGTCTCTCTCCACAATCTATCAGCAAAAGTATGCTAGGCTCACTCTCCATTGAAGGGCGTATCTTTCCGTCGAAGCGAAATTCGATTCCAAGCATTTTCAGTTTTCGGTGCGAAAATTAGGGCTTTCTATAGAAGAGGAATTTTTAAGTGAGCCCAGCATAGGATTGCTCTCCTCATCAAAATCGAAGTTTAGAGACCTGGATCAAGATTTTTGGTTGGGTGAAACTCCGAGATAGTCAAACCCTAGTTTGACCCCGAGCTAGAAAAACCCTAAATACTAAAACTGCTAAGTTTTGGTACATTCGCTATATCTCGAGATTGGCGAAGGTTCAGGAGCTGAAAATTGCAGAGGTCGAAGATAAAATCCTGATTTATACTGTGTCCAAAAACCAGCCTCAAATCCGCTATATTCTGTGAGATATGATCCCTCCAAGTTAGGGTTCCAGCCTCTTCCAGAATTCATCCCTAAACAGGACACCTGGGGAGAATTGCTATAGCTTGGGCTACAGAGGTCCAAATGGAATTCTTGAAGATGTTCCAGAAAGGGCACAGACTGTACTATCTGTGGTCTGAAGTTCAGACCCAGAAGATAAAACAGTGACACATGGCAATCCGTATAACTTCGTTGTTCTGAACAGTCCTATAACAGGTCACCATGGGAAAAGGATCATAAATCCCAATTGGTGAAACCAATTATGATGAAACCTGTGGTGTTGGGTCAGGGACATGCAAGGTTACCTCAGTGCAAAATTTCAGACACAGAGGAATAGTAATTTCGGAGATATCACAGAAACAGTGACAAGCATTTCTACAGAAGAAATTGGAAAACTAGGGCTTCCTGTTCCAGGAGCTTCCCTCCACTGTTTTCAGAAAAGGAGTACATTGGATAGCTCAATTTGAAGAGATCTATCTTTCTATTCAATCAGATCTGAAAGATTCCAAGTTTTTTGAAAATTAAGGTTTCTCTGACAAACCCTAGATCAGCCAGCTCCAGAACCAGGACGGACACCTCAAATCGATAAGATCTAATCTTTTGCTATTTTCATTTGAGGTTCTCATTTCAAAGTGATCTATCACATCAGCTTGATGATAAGCTTGGTGAAGTTGACAACTTCCAAGCATGAAAGTATATGATCTCTCTGAAGAAAATGATTTGGACACCTACATGAGTAGAGAGGTTCCAGTTCCAGAGGGAGATGAGGCTAGAAGCCTTACACAAGAAGAACTTGGTCAAGGCCAAGAAGATCATGGTTGATTCAGTCACGGATCAACTTATACCACAAGTGTCTTCCCTAAAGACGCCGAAGATGTTTGATTCCTTGACCAAGCTATTTGAAGGGGAGAACATACATCAGAAGATGAGCTTAAGAAACCAGTTGAAGAATGTGAAGATCCAAAATGCAGAGACCATTCAGTCATACTTTACAAGGGTCTCTCAAATCAAAGAACAACTTGAAGCGGTAAAAGAAGAAGTGAAGAATGCAGAAATGGTGATAGCCACCTTGAATGGCCTCCCAAGATCATGGGATTCATTCATTCGAGGAATGTGTGTCGAAAGGAAGTGATTACTTTCAGCAGACTCTGGGAAGAAGAAGAAGCTCGACTCATAAGAAGAGAAGAGAAGATGGGAGCAATTGAAGATCAAGCTCTCACCATCCAAAGAAGATCCCTCAAGCGATAAAGAATATGAAGGACTCAACTCTTGAAGAACCTCTTGTCCATCTCAGCATTTGGATAAGAAACGATGCTATTATGAATGAAGAAGACGATGAAGTTGAAGGCTCAAGAAGGAGTCTGCCCACGAAACAAATAAAGATAAGTATTCAATTGTCATTCCATTGTTTTGTTATGCATTTGTTTATATTCAGTTAATGTATTATGCATGATAGAATGTTTGTATTAATGACAGTATACTACTAATATGCATGTGATGGGTAAGTAGCTCATGGTGCTATACAACTCTCCATTGCTACTTATCTAGAATGAAACCTCTTTGCTGACATATTGGATTAGTGCACAATCTCAATGTTGTCCTAGTAGAGATGGAAGGCATCTAGAAAAGTTTCGTGAGATATGGATGAATGTTGTATTGGCTAAAGTAGTTGCATGATCATATTTTTATGCATAAGAATTTGCCAGTATGAATATTCCTTATGAAATGTTTCTAACCATACAAATGCATTTGACTTGTAGGAAAGATCACATACATAATCGGCTACAAGCAAATAAGGATAAGACTTGTTCCGAAGAACAAGTGACGACATTTCAAAATGAAAAATAATATAACGAATGCAGTGACATCATTGATGCAAAACCTTCCAAGAACAAAGGGAAGATCAGTACAAGAAGAATGATGTCTAGGATGCAGTATCGATACGTGAAGGGAAATTCGTAGTTCCATCATGCAGTAGATGGAAACATCGTGGGATACAAGGCATAGATTACGAAGAGACATTTGCAGCCACTGGAAGTGAAGTCACATGACATGCATAATCATATGTGCAAATGAAAGAAGACCTTGTACGAGTTCAGAAGACACCCATGGGATAACACATACATGATGAGCTTGATGAATATCTTAACCTTTGCTACAAGGTTGATAAAGGATGACAAGCTCACAGATGGGTGCGAGAAGAACGCTTTCAAAGATAGAGGATCTTGGTATCCAGTGATCCTAGATGGATACATAGAATATTAGTAGCATAGGAAGCTACTTGTCACTCTGGTACAGAATGTTTCAGTGCATAAAGTACGGAAGACAGAGGGAGTATGATGCTCCGCTTCAGAGGGAGTGACTGCAGAAGATCCTGAGGTTCGACATGGTACGACAGGATGGATAGATTACTCATGACTCTAGGATTTATTGAGAATAAAGCGGATTCCAACCTTTGCTTCAAGGTTGAAAAACCAGTGATGCTCCTGTTATGTGTCGATGCACTACGTTCTAGGCATGGAGGTGTGGACAAGGCAAGTATGCAGTAGAGATCCTGAATAGGTTCAGGATGATGGACTGCATGGCCACACCTATGGCATCGAACCTGAAGCTATTGAGTGTTGCTTCACTAGAGACAGTTGATGCTACGATGTATCGTCAGATGATTGGTTCCTTGATGTACCTGACGAATAGGAGACCAGATATTTGCTTTGCTATGAACACATTGAGACATGTTCACCTGATGGTTGCAAAGCATGTTGTGAGGTACCTGAAGGGTACAGTTGATTATGGGCTCAAGTATGAGGCAAATCAAAAGACTAACCTAGAGGGTTATGTTGATTCGCATTGGGTAGGCAGTTCCATTGATAGGAAGAGCACTTCAAGGTGCTACTTCAATATGGGATCAAGTTGGATCTCTTGGTTTGGCAGGATGGAGTCCTGCATGGCGCTGAGTACAGCTGAGGCAAAAGATGTTGCCACTTGCTATTTGGGAGAAAGGAGCAGTGAAGCTCCAATATGTGACCCAGATCAAGATCTCTCGAAAGAGGGAGTTTTAGCATAGTCGATGAGACAGGTGGTCTGAGCATAGATCTTGGCGAAGCTCGTAGGTTGCTCAGATGTAAATAGACCTGTAGGTTGCCCTCGGATGTAATCGGTCCTGGCGAAGCTCGCAAGTCATCCTTGGACGTAATCAGCCTTGATGTGATTCTATGCTAGAAATGGACAAAGTGAAGTTTGAGTACTTCAGGGAGAAGCTTGGTGTTCTCCAGATTGAGGTCCCTTCTAAGGGAAAGTGATGAGTCCGAAAGCCATTCTGACGAGCAGGTCAGATGTAAGCGCTGAGCCATTCTGTCATGGTGAGAGGATTTGGTACGTTCCATGTCAGATATGAGTGTTGATTGCCATTTTGGGAATGGAGGTACCTGGTCAGTTACCAAGAACACTCAGTCTAGCACTGAGAGAGCCATTCTGACGAGTAGGTCAGATGTAAGGGCTAAGCCATTTTGTTATGGCTAAAGGATTAGGTTCCTCCCATGTCAGATATGAGTGCTGGCCACTCTGACAAGTAGGTCAGATGTAAGGGCAACTGCCACTCTCCGGGAGAGTGGAAGCACCTGGTCCGTTACCAGGTAGCTTAGTATGGGACTGGGGTCCATTCTGGAGAGGGTGTGGGATTTGGTTCCTACCAGGTCAAATGTGAGTGCAGGCCATTCTGGCGAGGGTGTAGGATTTGGTTCCTACCAGGTCAGATATAAGGGCAACTGCCATTCTCCAAGAGAATGAAGGCACCTGGTCCGTTACCAGGTAGCTCAGTCTGGGACTAGGGGCCATTCTGACGAGGGTGTAGGATTTGGTTCCTACCAAGTCAGATGTGAGTGCATGCCTTTTAGACGAGGGTGTCCTACCAGGTCAGATGTAAGTGCTGAAGTCTTTTCACAGATGATAGTGATGTCCTATCATGCTGGTGAATGTGAGTGCTGGGTCTTTCTGATGTGATTGTAGGCTCCTACATGATCAGATGTGAGTGTTGGGCGTGCCTTTCTAACGAGTAGGTCAGATGTAAGTGCTGGGCGGGCCATTCTGACAAGTAGGTCAGATATAAGCGCTGAAAAAGACCTACATGATGGCTAGGCCTACAACCAGCATGAAAGAAGGCTGGCTCTGTAGAACTTCCTATGA
This sequence comes from Pseudotsuga menziesii, assembly GCA_001517045.1. Taxonomy (NCBI): domain Eukaryota; kingdom Viridiplantae; phylum Streptophyta; class Pinopsida; order Pinales; family Pinaceae; genus Pseudotsuga; species Pseudotsuga menziesii. The sequence continues at coordinate 579,400 of LPNX011205070.1, forward strand.
CGAGAAGAATCATGAGATAGCACATATGATGATGACCCAAGATGATCTAGATCGAGTGATGATCCAAATCCAGCAGTGATGATCCAAATCGAGTGATGATCCAGATCCAGTGATGATCCAGATCCAGAAATGAAGATGGCATGAAGTTAAAGATGACTTGAAGACGAAGATGACTTAGAGATGCAGACGACGAGAAGATCCAGAGAAGAAGATTAGTGATGAAAATTGTGTCGAGAGAATACCTTCCTCGTTAAGAGGGAGTGTTGATGTAATTGTAACTTCGGAATGTATTCACTTGTATTTCTTATCTATTGTAACCCGATGTTTATTCTGGGATGTTATAATGTCATGTCATGCCCCGATGTTCCAACCGGGAAGATCGATAATGTGAAAGTCATGTCAAGTCATTGTGGATAACCCTCCTATTGGTCAAGGGTTAAAGTCCCCACAGTTGTGGGGCCCTTGGGTTATTAGACTATCCTAGAGAAGTCGACCCTAGGTGAGTCATTGTAAGTCGAGGCAATAGTCACCACCATTGTGTTAAGGATAAACCTCCTTGTTGGTCGGAGGAGGCAAAGTCCCCACAAGTTGTGGGGCACTAGGGTTATTAGACACTCCTAGAGATGTCGGCTCTAGTAAGAATTGTTAAGTGAGGCCAACATGTTGGAGTGGGTTCCAAGTGAACGGAAGAATATAAATAGAGAGTGAGTCTCTCTATTTACCACGCTTACACACTCACTCATTGGGGCGCATGAGTGAGAGAGAAGACACTGGGACAAGAGTGAGACTGCTGTTGTCGGGAAATCATCTTTATGTTTTCGGGTTTTACTTTTGGTGCTGATTCTATCTCTGAGGAAGTTGCGGCGTTTTCTCCTTTATGGTTTCCCCGAGGAAAATTCTTTGTGTCTCTTGTCTCTTGTGTTGTGCTTGTGTTTTATTGCTGTGCATGTTATTCTCTCAGTTAAAGATCCTAAGATCATAATGACAGCTTGAATGATAAAAATCTAACATTTAAGTCATTGATCCTTGGTGATTTTCAGATCGTGTTTGGTATCAAAGCAGGTTTGATGTATTTTTGTGAATGTGAATGTTAACTAGGCTTAAATTCAAGAGAGGAAGGGTCACTTAGAGCAATTAATCCGAAAATTTGATCGAGGCATGTTTTTCCAAAACAAAGAATGGCTTCACAAAAAGGTGGAGGAAATACTCCATTTGCATCAGATGAAGCATTTCTTAAAGCTTTAATGACAATAAAGGCCATGATTGAAGAAATATATGAGGACCGGAGAAAGCCAAGGGAGAAGGTAAAGATAAGGGGAAAGAGAAACTGAATCGAATTGCTACAATGAAGAGGGAGGATGTGAAGCTTTCATGTTCGCATTGTTGAAGAGAAGGACATGATGAAAAACATTGTTGGAAGCTACATCCAAATCTGAAACCAAAGTGGGCTTGACATCAGAGAGGCAAGAACAAGACAACTACTACTATCTATTAGATTTTATTTAAGATTAAAGTTGTATATCTTAATTGCATTTATCAATAGGATCACTAGAAGATAGACAAAGCACAAAACAATAACACGAGTATTTTTCACCTAGGAAACCCAAATGGGAGAAAACCCAACAACATTCATCTAGAGATAATTATTTTGAGATCAAAGTACAATGAAGAAAGAAAGAGAAAAATATGGAAATGATTTCCAAATATAGAAACCCTGAAAACAATTTTCTTCTGCAGTGTATGCGAACTCCTCTCTCCCAAATACTATTTTCCCACTAAAAAATTAAGTGGGGTCGACTTCACTTGGGGGAAAAATATAATTTTTATATTTTTTAATTTTATTTTATTTCTTTTATTGCTGGCTTTTCACCCCAAAGTTTACATTGTTCTTTCTAGGGTTTGTATAAATGATTACAACAAGTTCAACTCCCAAAGGAGGACAATAAGAATAGCTTTTGAAATTGCACAAACTCCAACACTCCCTCTCAACAAGGAAGGTATTCTTCGGTCTTCGTCAACATCATGATCATCTGGGTTTCATCTGTACATCTATACCGTCTCCATCATCTCTAAACTTACTAAAGGTTGTATTTATGAATTTGTTCTATCCAGATGTCTGAAAGAAAATATTATGCTACCTATCTGTCTCTATTGCCAATGGAATACTTCCATACCTGGCTTAAAGATCCTGGATGAGCACACATGGACGACCATCTACTACCTGTTCGTCTCATCTGCCAATGGGGTACTCCCATACCTAGCTGAGAACCTGAATGAGTAGAGGCACATGTGCAATCAAACGACCATCTGCTACCTGTCTGACTCATCTACCAATGGGATTTCTCCCATACCTAGCTGAGTACCTGGACGAGCAGAGGCACCTGTGTGAACTCGACCATCTACTACCTGTCTGTCTCATCTGTTGATGGTATTTCTCCCATATCTAGCTGAGAACCTGGACGAGCAAAGGTACCTAGGCAAAAGTATGGTAAGTGCCTCTCAATCATCTCTCCCTCTGGAGGAGGGATACGTTCTCTTCTACTCCAAGTCTTCCGCGAAAGTATTCAAATTTCACCCTGGGAAGAGTCTTGGTGATAACATCTACAATCTGGTCATATGTCGAAATATATTGTAGCTCGACCACACCTTTCTGCACCATATCACGTATAAAGTGATATTGAATCTCTATGTGCTTTGACTTGTCATGAAATACAAGATTCAATGACTTCTGCACACAACTCTGGTTATCACAGTGAATCACGGTTGGCTCTGGAATCTGGCCAAACAATCCTGCAAGAAGTTTACGAAGCCAAACTGCTTCTCGGGTTGCTGAACTAACAGCCATATACTCGACCTCTGCAGTACTAAGAGCTACTGTGTTTTGCTTCCTACTACACCTGGAAATAACTGCAAAACCCAGACTAAAACAACATCATGAAATACTCTTCCTATCAGTAGAGCATCCGACCAAATCTGAGTCTGTAAACCCTTTCAATTTCAAGTCACATTCTGAATCATATCGTAGACCATATCCCAGATTCCCATGTAAGTATCTGAGCACATGTTTTGCAGCAATCCAATGAATCTGCATCGATTCGCACATGATCTAACTGAGAGCATTCACAACAAAACAAATATCTGATCTGGTGTTCGTCAAATACATCAAAGACCCAATCAACTGGCGATACATAGTGGGATCAATCAAATTTGAATCCAAAGCAAAATCCCTCAACTTCTTCAAGTTTGCATCCATCGAAGTAGCTATGGACTTGCAGTCCAATATTCCGAATTTCTTCAGTATATCTATGGTGTATTTTGAATTTTCCTTGTCTCAGGAAAATCTCTTTCTACCTCTGCCATAATTCTAATCCCAAAAAGTAGTGCATCGATCCAAGATCCTTCATTTCGAACTTACAGGCGAGTTTCTTCTTACACCATAAGATAGGTTTCTCATTTCCGGTAAGAAACAAGTCATCAACATATAGTACCAAAATCATTGGCTCATCATTCACAACCTTGTAGTGAAGGTTGGGGTCTGCATCACTCTTGGTGAATCCCAAACTCACCAGGAATCCATCTATCCGTCCATACCAAGCACAAGGTGCTTACTTGAGTCCATATAACACCTTTTTCAGCTTGCATACGTGAGACTCATTTCCATGGACAACAAACCCTTCTGGTTGTTCAATATATACTTCTTCCTCAATAATACCATTGAGAAAGGCAGTCTTGACATCCATCTAATGAAACTTCCATCCCATAGCTGAAGCAATAGCAATGATCGATCTGATGGAAGTGTATCGAACCACTGGAGAAAATTTCTCATCATAATCGACTCCCTCTTTCTGAGAGAACCGTCTGGCAACAAATCCAGCCTTATATTTTTTAATACTCCCATCTGCTCCATGTTTGATTTTGTATAGCCATTTGGAAGTTACAACTAACTTCCCCTTAGGTCTCGGTACAATCACCCACACATCATTCTTCATGATGGATTGATATTCTTCCACCATGGCATCCTTCCAAACTTGGTGTCTGGATGCATCTTCATAAGTGGTAGGTTTTGAGTCAATGATATCACTCATCAATGCAACATAACTGGAGAAACTCTGAGGTCTTTTGCTTTCTCGGAAAGTGTCATGTGGAGCTTCATGCCCCTCTGCATCCTATAAGGTATGTTGTGCCCATCTAGGTCTTTTCCGATTTACTGTCATATCTTCGAGAATATCAACTGTCGCGACTGGATCAATCAGGTCAATGGGTTCATCTTTCTTTGCTAATTCATTCTGAACATGAGGGGAAGGTGATCTCCTCTCCATTTCTTCATCATCGATCTCCATGTCTGATCCTCTACCTTTCTTGACAACCAATTCCTCTTCAAAGGTCACATCCATGCTAGCTTCAATCTATCTAAATCCTGGGATATATATTTTGTAGGCCTTTGAAGATTCATTGTATCCCACGAAAGTTCACTTCTTGCCTAAAGGCTCTAACTTTGTCCTTTTCTCCTTGGGCACATATATGTAGACTGGACAACCAAAGATTCGGAGGTGACCCACTTCTGGCTTCACTCCTGTAAAGGCTTCTTCAGGAGTCACGTTCTTCACTATCTTATGTGGGCATCTGTTCTTTACATATACAGTTGTTCTGGATGCTTCTGCCAATAAGAACATGGGTAGACTCTAGTCTTGAATCAAAGCTTTGGTTACCTACACAATTGTCATGTTCTTTCTTTCAGCTACCTCGTTTTGTTGGGGATTGTAGGGAACTGTAAGCTCCCTCTTAATTCCTGCTTCTTTGCAGAAATCATTGAATTCCATAGAGGTAAATTCTCCACCGTTATCTGATCTTAAGATCTTGATCCTCTTCCCTGACAAATTCTCGACTTGTGCTTTGAACTCCTTGAATTTATTGAGTACTTCCTCAAATTCCTTGGCCTTAAGAAAGTAGATCCAAGTCTTCCGTGAGTAGTCATCAATGAAGGTCCTATAGTAATGATATCCTCCCAATGAGGCAACTATCATTGGGCCACACAATTCAGAGTGCACTAGATACAAGATTTATTTGGATTTGTTCTCACTATCTGGGAAGGATTTCTTGGAATTCTTGCCAAGTGCACATCCTCTACATGTTCCATCATGGTCTACCTGTAGCACTGGTATACCTGTAACTATGTTCTTCACTGCTGAGAGATCTCTGTATTTTAGATGAGCTAGTCTTCTGTGCCATAGCTCACCCATAATTGTAGAGTCATGGACTAGGGCTTGGACTAGTGGAGTGTTCAATCGATACAAGCTCTCCTCTCTCATACCAACTACTTTGGTTGTATCCATGCTTGAGTTCTTCTTCCAAGCAAGTACTTTTCCATCTGAAAATGCTACTTCATATCCATTGTCTTATAAGACTGAGATGGAAACAATATTTCTTTTCATACCAAGTACGTAGAGCACATCACTTAACTGTAGAGTATCATTAAACCTAGCTGAAGGGAGGTAGCCCCAGATCCCATCACTGTGTAGTTGGCATCATCTGCAAGTACAACACGAAGATGAGAATCTTTCTCAACTATTTCAAAGAGATTTTCTTTATATCCCATCATGTGTCTAGATGCACCACTATCTATGAGCCAAGTATCACTAGTGGTGGGGACCGTACCTGATAGAACTGATATGAAGAAGAATTATGTACGATCTTCATTCTTCTGTTTCTTGTGATGGTGATCTTCCTCTACATCAGCAGTTGAAGCTTCATGCTTCCTTTTGTGAGAACTTCGACAGCTACTGCCATAATGACCGTGTTGTCGCCTTTCACACAGCTGGGGGGGACATGGCAGAAATCTTCAAACCACTCGGTGTGTCCTTGAGGGCAAGTCTCGAATCAAGGTTGTCACCTTGTTGTTGACTCCTCCGTTTAGGCCAACTCCTAACGAAGCCAAGAGGGGTAGACCCTATTAAAGAAAATCTATGGTTTTTAGTCTATGAAAGAAAAGACTCAATCTAGGAGTTATTATAAAATGGATAAAATAACACAATGGACTATTGAAAGAAAGAGATCACATCAACAACATATGACAATGTAAGCACCATTCACAACATTTTGCAATAATTGATTTAAGCATTGAAAGTAAAACAGACAAGAGCCGATGAATATGGTGTGCTTGTAAAAGTGGAGTGTTGTTGTGTCATGTAAGTATTGCAGTTGTCCAGTTGGTCAGTTTTAAGATTATTAATGAGTAATTAAGGGTGTGGGCTAATTGTGGGTTTGGCCCAACAAGTCAAATTCCTTTGAACTGAGTGCTAAATGGATAATACCAAGTGTCCAACGGGGCGAGGATGAACCTGCATGGAGTAGCCCCCTGACTCTGTAGTAATTACCCTTTGCAACCTCCCGAGTTCTCGAGAAAATCAGTTGTGTAGATTTTCCTATTATATCTAGTAACTCGTATCCCTTTCTGATACAACCAACTGATCAAACAAGCTATAGCAGTGTAGATCATACGGGGAAGGAGTCTTGGTTTATTTTATTAGAGACGTAATAATGAGTTGTTTAGATGACGACCGAAGAGTCTCTTTCACCTTTCGGGTAATCAGGAAAGCAACGGTCGGATTGATTTTTAAAAAATAAGAACAAATAAATAAAAGAAATATTTTCTAATCAAATCCTACCATGAATCTCTTTCACCCTTTCGGAGTACTCAAGAGAGCGTGGGGTAAGTAGTATGATTACTTTGAATTTGTAAAAGATACTGAAATGCTTATTCTTCAAAGTATACAATGCTACTAAAACAACTAAACTAGAAAAAACTGAAAAAAAAATCACAAAATCACAAAAACACAGAATCTCCCCTGGGGGATGGGGAGTGGGCTCAAAAGAGCCTACTCAAACTTGCTTTTATTAATCGGTTACAATGCTTCAACAGAAATGTTCTTTGGTCCTTGTTATCTAGGATCCAAAGGCTTACAAAATATAAGGAAAAGAAGCCCAGCTAAGGGGGAAGCCGCCTGGAAGCTACGGATGGCCCACAAATTGGTTTTTGGGCAACGTATCCTCTTCTTTTCGAACAGACCTGCTAAAACCCAGCAAGCAAGGTTTAGTAAAAAGTGCCCAAAAACGCTTTAGAAGTGTCTTTGGACAACACAAAAAATTCTAAGTTAAAAAAGTAGGAAAAAAGAGCAAAAAAGAACCAAGGAAAGCAAGCTTTCCCTAGGATCTTGGCTTGCCTTTTGGGCAGCCAATATGATATGCACTTTATGCTAGATCTAAAATTGAAAACATCGATAAAAGATCTTTAGACTTTGCAAGATACAAAAAATAGTAAAATACTCTTTTTGGACCAAACTTGCAAGGAAAGACTTTAAATGCTAGATCTAATTAAAATATAGCTTTAAAAGGGGCTTAGATCTAGATTAGAATCCAGATCTATATAAAATATTACTCTTGCAACTAGATCTAAAGACAACGAACCAAGTAACCAGGTAAAATTTTAAATTTAGAGGGAGGAAGAGATACGGAGAGGAAAGGCTTGTTGCCGCAAAGAGCTAGCCAAAAGGCTTCGTAGTGGGATGTCTAGGGACTATGTCGTTTAGAGATGTCGAAAGTAATGCGGAGTCAAACTAGATCCACGATTCTTCCCAACCAAGCAACCTGTAAATCACTCAAAGACTTGCAAACCCGTGAGATCTGGTGATTACACTTAAATCGAGACTAAAACTACATGCATATAAACTTATAAACATGTCAGATCTAGATCTCTAAGTACACGTATTCAAAATAGAAGAAACAAGTAAACTTACTTATAGCCCTCTATTTCCAATGATTGGGAGCAAATCTTTGTTCAACCAGATTCATAATCTAAGATGCAAAAATTTGAAACGACACACAGATTACCTCATGAAGATCAGACAATAATGGCCCACACACAATTGGACCACACCATTAGCCTCCAAAGCTTTCTTTATTGCAGCAAAATCACAAAATACTGTATCAATTACAACTAGCAAGCCACTTCTTCCAACTCTAACTAGCTTGGAAGAGAGAAAGATTGCTTTATTTATAGCCAAAGCAAAGCCCTTGAGGGGCTACCAACACTGAAAATACACTTGAAGTCACACTGAGCTTAACTGAGTCAATCTGAGTTTAAGTGAAGAGGGACTGAGTTGAACTGTAGAGGTGATTGACACCTCTCTTAGTTAACTCTTAATCAGTTGCCAACCAACTCCATCTAATTGCCAAATCACCAAATCGGCATCCTTCAATCACGCGTGAGTTTGGTGAAGTCAATAGGCGGTGATGTCATCCATTCTTCATGCACTAGTTTGAAAAGTTGGACCAAGGTTCAAAACATGAATCAAAGTTTTGATTTTGTATTAAACCATGCATGGGGTCCACTTTCCCATCCATTCGCACTAGCTTCACTTTGAGAGTGTGGAGGCTCACGTCACCACTTCATGCAAGCTCTAATCCATCCAAGTTGTTTAAACCAAAGTTTTAATATTTAAAAACAATAAGATGGAGATGGGTCCCCTCAACCACCTCACGCTAGCTTCAACTCACTTCCATGTAAAGGTTGACGTCAACCTTCATAACCCACACTAGCTCCAAACTTAAAATCAAACTTTAACAAAGTTTTAAAACAAGCTTAAGTTGGAGAAGGGTGTCGTGAGCCTAAAGGGACCCATGACAAGTCACTCAATCAAATATTTTTTTAATTTCCCACCTTTTCAAACATTTGACCTTAGTGCCAATGGTGTAACTTAGCATTAAAATGCTCTTTTGATGCATTTTTAGTTGAATAATGCTCTAGGAGGTGATCCGACTGCCTGACTGATGTGGAAAGTGGTCCCTGAGGTAAAGTGGATGCTCCGAGTGTGAAAACGAGTGTCCCCACATCAGAAACGAACTCTGTATCTGACTTTTATTACATTTTGAAATTTTCTAATTAAACCATTAAAAAATTGCCTAATTTTGCGGAAATTTTTTATTTTCTCGAAAACTAACGAAACTCTAGGGGGATACGACTCAAAATCAATGCCTAGCATGTTGAGAAACACTGACACGAAGGCTCTAATAACCTTCGAAGGCCGAAACACCAAGACGACTACCCCAACTTTGGAGGTGTGAGTGAAAAACTCGGAAATTATTAGTCGTTTGTTCAATAACCAATAATAACTGAGGGAAAAAACACTCTGGGCTAGTCGGCTTGATGCTTAAGTCCAGGAAGCCGAGCCTTTTATAAAAAATTAAATGCTGGGACATTTTTTACAATTTCCCCAAGGGGGTATGAACATGTGTTTGCAAAAAAATAACAAAAAGTTCCCAGACAAAGCCGGAATGATTTGACTTCTGAAAGATGAACAAGTGTATGTTCTCATCACCCGGCTCACTTGATAAGACCGACTAAGTATGACTTAGTCGGTAACATCTGGCTCCATTTAGGGACACGTGCTCTGAATGATCCTTTCATCAAAGAAGAGGATGTGAGAACTTCGAAATCTCTGGGTCCTGCACGAAAACTAAAGTCCATCAGTAACACATATAAAAGGAAACCAATTGGGAAACTAAGCTATTGCACAAAGTTAGTATATAATGTACAAAAAGAAAAACTATTTTACAACACTAATATACAACAAAACCTTCAAAGTTAGTACTATGATACAACATCTATAATACAAAAATAAAATACATGCAAGGATAAGTTTAGAAATAGGCCCTAATACCACCAATGCCAATAAAGGCATCAAACCGTCCGATGAAGAACATCTTGAGCAGAAGGCCATTCACTGGAAGGCTTAATCTTTCCCCTTCCAGGTCATTTAGATAGAAAGAATTAGCACCTGCTGCTTCGTCAATGATATAAGGTCCCATCCATAGGCTGTCAAACTTTCCATGTTTTCCCGATTTTTCCCTCCATTTGTCCCATAATAAAACTATATCACCTACTTGAAAGGATCCCGGTCTGGTAGATTTATCAAAAGTCCTCTTGATTATATCTAAATTTCAGATACTTTGGTCAAGGGACCTCCTTTTTTTCTCATCTAACTCAATCAACTAGTTAACTCTGTTCTGAATGGCATCCTGATCTGAGCTAAAGTTTTGAAGAAGCTGATACACTAGAAGCTTTAAATGGATTGGTAAGGTGACATCTAGGCCATAGACAAGTTCGAAAGGACTCTTCCCAATTGAAATCTTTTTGGTAATCCGATCAGCCCATAATGCATACTTAATCTTGATATCCCATGCTTTCTTATTATCACCAATTGTTTTCTTAATTATGGTCATTAAGTTTTTATTACTTGACTCAGCTAGACCATTTCCTTGAGGATAATAGTTGGATGAATGCGATAAGACAATGCCATATTTGAAGCAAAAATATGACATTTCTGAAGAACTAAAACATGGGCCATTATCTGTGATAATTCTGGTTGGCACACCGAATCTTGTGATAATCCTATCTTCTAGGAAATCCATGACTACAGCATCAGTTGCCTTCTTGGTGGGTATTTCCTCTACCTACTTGGTGAAATAAACTGTGGCGGTAAGTATCCAAGAATAACCAATGCTTGAATTGTCTTTAAACTTACCGATGAAATCAAGCCCCCACTACCAAAAAGGGGCTTGGACTACTATTGGTTTTAAGGGAAAAGCTTTCATCTTTTGCTTCCTGGTGAACAACTAACACTGAGGGCAACTTCTGACAAACTTATGCACATCTGAAAAAAAGTTTGGCCAATAATAACCAACTCTAAGGATTTTGTGGGCGATTGTTCTAGCTGCAAAATGCCAACCACAAAATCCTGCATGGAACTCATCCGTGAGTCTTTTGGACTCTGGTTCATCAACACACCTAAGTATTAAGTCATCCGGGTTTCTCCAAGCTAGACCATCATTTGTTAAACAATACTTAGTTGCTTTTAACCTTAATGCTCTGCGTCATGGCCAAGTAAGTGATCAGGGCATGTAAGGTTACGAAGGAAAAAGAAGATGTCTGAATACCAAGGCTGTTGCTCTAATCTCTGAAGCTCGTCTGATACACTTTGTTCTGGATTACTGTTCTGACAAATCATTCCTAAAGCTTTCTCATTCTCCTGAGTTAACATCATTGCAAGCCCTTGTCCCTTAATCAATTTAATGGGTTTTATCTCTAAGTCATATTCCTGAATCTTTGAAACCCATTTACCCCGACGCCTAGACAATCCTGATGAGACATGATGTCGTTGACAGCTACATGGGGTACATACCCAATGATCTTAGAGTATCTGACATAAGTTCTAAAATGTTTAAGGGACTTGACAAGCGCATAAGCTTGCAGTGTACTTCAATTCTAAATTTTGCAAGGCTCTACTCATAAAGGCTATAGGTTGCTCTTGTCCTTCACTGTTTTTCTAAAGCAAAACACCAGCAATGGTGTCTTCCAAGGCGAAAGAGAAAATCTGAAACTCCTTTGAATAATCCGGACTTATTAAAACAAGTGATCTAGATATAGCATCTTTGATACTTTTGAAAGCATCCTTCCCTTCATCCGTCCACACAAATTTAGCATCTTTCTTTAATAATTTTTGTAGAGGTTTCATTAGTTCTGGTAAATTTGGTATGAATCTCCTTATGAAATTTATCTAACCGTTGAAACACTGGAGAGCTTTTAAATTCTAAGGCAAGGGGACCTTCTTAATGGCTTCTACCCGTTCAGGATCAATCTTGACCCCATCCTTGGAGATGATGTGTCCCAACAACTTGCCTTCGTCAACCCCAAAGATTGACTTGGAAGGATTTAAGGAAATGCTATATTTACGACATCTCATAAATACTTGCCTAAGATGACCTATGTGGTCAAATCTTCCTTTCGAAAAAACATTTAAGTCATCTTGGTAGATTTCGATCACTTTGCCTATGAGTTCTTTGCAAAGTCCATGGCTCTCTGGAAAGTGGCACCTGCATTTAATAAGCTGAAAGGCATTCTTAAAGACTTGTAAGTACCCCAAGGTGTGGTAAATGTAGTCTTATGTTGATCCTCTTTATTTACTAACACTTGGTTATATCCGGAAAAGCCATCCAACCTAGACATCATTCCTGAACCAGTTACTCTATGAAATAATGTTTCCATGTCGAGCAATGGGTAATTATCCTTTAGGCAAGACATGTTTAGATTCCTGAAATCTATACATATTCTAATTGACCCATCCTTCTTTCTAACAACAACAAAGTTGGAGCACCATGATGAATGTCTTGTAGGTGCTATGATCCCTGCTGCTAACATTTTCTGAAGTTCCTTCTGAACAATGGGGGCCAACTTAGAATTTATTTGCCTAAGTTTTTGTCAGAAAGGTTTGACCTCTTTGGCTTCTTCTGTGAGGGGAATGGTGTATTGAAACACATCTTCCCGATAAGCTTTAAGTTCATCATAACTAAAAGCCAACACATCTCTATATTCTTTGATTGGATTGATTAAGTTGTTCCTTTCCTTTTCCGAAGTACCTTTTCCAATTTTTATTAACTTGGGGTCTTTGTCTGTACCTATATTTAATTCCACATAATCCCCAATTTTTATTGACTCTTTTTTATTTTCATGATGATCCTGTCTGTCAAACAACTTCTCAAAAGCTATAAGGCTACTTGGAATGTGATTTCTTAAATTATCCTCATCCTCCTGATACTCTTTACCCTCTTGCTAAAAACTGATCTTGCAACCTTCAAACTCCTAGAGATTATGGATGAATCTTAAAAGTTGTTTATCATATTTAAATACCTACCAATGGTGTACATTATCAGGAATTGAAGGCCTGAAGTTTATTTCCATTTTTCCATTTCCACTAATCATCTCATCTGAAGGCTGAAGGGTGGATGCTACTACTGCCAACTTATTTGCTAAACCATTCATTTCCCTAGGGATTTTCTGAAGATTGAGTGCATCAAACCAATCCATGGTATCCCATATAGCATTCCTATACTTCCTTAGTCTATCACTTTTACACTGATATTGATTCTTAAGCTGGAGGATGACTAGGTCTGAATCACCTTTTATGTTTAATATTTTTATGCCCATGTCTTTAGCAGTTTCTAATCCTAGAAACAATGCCTCATACTCAGCCACAATGTTCAATGCTTCAAACTCCAATCTAAAAGCAAAGTTGTAGATTTCATTAGAAGGTGAAATGATTACTATGCCCGCACCCTTTCCAACTTTGGAATAAGCGTCGTCAAAGTACATTTGACAAACTTCATCTATCTTTTCATTTTTTATATTTTCTTTAATAGGGGCCATGAAGTTGGACAAGATGGCATAGTTTCCAAAGTTGCCAGTACAATGCACAAATTCATTTCCAGGCTTCTTAGGATTCTCTACATGCCGCTTTCTTTCCTTATCTCTGTGAAGTATAACCCTAGTGTTTTCTAATGCAGGTATGGTTGCGTACATCCAATCCATTTGGATGTGTCCACCTAGAGTTGCGACCCACTTTCGGGATAAAAACATTCCCCAATTATCTGGTACATCGATCACAACAACATCCATTGCCATATCGATGTCAGGATACTTGGCCAACTTTACATCCAGGTTTAAAATTATCCCTACCACTTCAACTTCTCTTGTATCCATTGCACAAACATTGTGGTAGGGCCATGTGATCCTTAGGTTTAATTGTTCCATTACCTTCCTTGTAATTACGTTGGATGAAGCACCTGAATCTAACATGCAGCTATGAAGGAGAAGATCATCAACTAAAAGAGAGACATAAAAAGGCAGGTGATCCTCCCTTTTTGGATCAACACTATGAAGGACTATAGGCATATCTTCGAGGACAAAAGGCAAATCTTCAAGGACGGCATTATTACTTGGAGGAGCAGTTTCGTTGACAATATTATGACTACTTTCTAAAACTTTCATTAGTTTTTCTTTTTGGCCAGGAATTTGAAGGATATCAATAGCATAAGCTGAAATTTTAACATCATTCAACCATTGTCCCATGTCAAGCTTTGATTCTACAACAACCGGAGGGTTTATAATAGGAGGAATTGTTACCTTAGGTTTGTACTGTTTAGTTGGTGTAGACTTCTCCTTTCTCTGATAGGTAGCTCCTTTGTATCTAGCATTCCTCATTCCTAAGGGTTTTTCTTGGGAAGGCATTTCACCATAACTTTGAGAAATGAAATCCTTTTCCAAACTATAATCTACGGCCTGTTGCCAATGTTGTTCTGCCAAAGGGTAGGTTCAACCTACGATGTTCACGAACTCAAGCTCGCTTGATGGTGTATCCTGACTACTGATTTCAGGGAGTCCATGTTCCATTACTTGGTTTGCAATGTAACAAGTACTTTCCTGTTGAAACTGAGAACAAGGCCTGCAAAATGGAATTGCATCCTCTACTAGGTTGACAGAATCCAACTGGTTTGGAATCCTAGGTTCTTGAGTTTTCTTTTGATACATCTGATTAGGCTTTGGTTGAAAGTTCCTTGGTGCATGAGAAACATGATTTCTTTCCATCATAACCAACCTATTCTAAATATGATTTAGTTGAGCAGCATGATTGGCCATTTGTTGGTTTTGCTTAGTTACCAAGGATTTTATCATTTCAGCCATTTCCTTCATAGGATCTTTAGATGCTTCCTTATCCTCTAATTCGACAGCCTTTCCCTTAGATTCTTTGTTGTAGGAAAATTTTCCTCTAGTGTACCCTGGTATGTTGGAATTACCTGATGATTGCATATTTTTTTCAATTTTCTCAGCCAATTCTTGGGCAATCTTTAGATCGGCAAGTTCTTCATCTCTTAACTGATACCTCAAATCTCCAGTGAATGCTTCAATATAATAGATGAAGATAGCAACATCATTTGGCTTGATGTCTTTATGAAGATCAAAAACAATGCGCCTGACTTTTGTATTAAATTCATCCATGGTTTCATTTTCCATCTTTGTTTTGTTATGAAGGGCAGCAAGCTGATGTCTTGGTTCCTTTTTCTCTCCCCATTTCTTCCTAAAACATTCCCGGAATTCACTAAGAGTTTTGTATGAATTATCAGCTAAGTCAAGGTACCATTCTCCAGCATCGTCTTCTAAGGATAAAGCAAAGAGCTTCATTTTGACGCCGTCATGGTCATGGGCAACATCATTGCAATAACTAACCAGGAGCTTTTCAAACTTCTGAAGGTGAGACTTGGCGGTGATGGCATTGTTGCCCTAAAATGTGGGGAGCTTCTTGATAGCATCATTCAGAATGACATGAGGAGCACCTGCTATATGAGAAAAGTCAAGGGGTTTGAAGAAATTCGTCATTTCTTGAGATTGATGGATATGACTCTCTACAAATAAATGATGGATATCTGAGAGGGACTGGGACCCTAAATCTTCAAGGATTCTACGAGAACTCTGTCTATTTAATCTCCTTCTAATAAGCCCTTTCAGGCTTAGGGATGAGATCAAATACTCCTTCGAAGCTCCTTCGGGTAGAATACCTTGGAGGGATATTAAACAGTGGAGTCACCAAATGGATCAAGTTTTAATTTTAAATTTTAAAAAGAAGATCTGTCAAAAAATTTATCTTTTTAAAAACAAAAAGTTAAGTCGTACTCGGGAATAAAAATATTTATCCTCGGCAACGACGCCAAAAAATGTTGTCGCCTTTCACACACCTAGGGGGGACGTGGCAGAAATCTTCAAGCCACTCGATGTGTCCTTGAGGACAAGTCTAGAGTCAAGGCTATCACCGTGTTCTTGACTCCTTCGTTTAGGCCAACTCCTAATGAAGACAAGGGGGGTAGACCCTATTAATGAAAATATATGGTTTTTGGTCTACGAAAGAAAAGACTAAATCTAGGAGTTAATATGAAATGGATAAAATAACACAATGGACTATTGAAAGAAAGAGATCACATCAACAGCATATGACAATGTAAGCACCATTCACGACATTTTGCAATAATTGGTTTAAGCATTGAGAGTAAAACAGACCAGTGCCGATGAATATGGAGTGCTTGTAAAAGTGGAGTGTTGTTGTGTCGTGTAAGTATTGCAGTTGTCTCGTTGGTCAGTTTTAAAATTATTAATGAGTAATTAAGGGCGTGGGTTAATTGTGGGTCTGGCCCAACAAGTCAAGTCCCTTCGAACTGAGTGCTAAAATGGTAAACCAAGTGTCCAACAAGGCGAGGGTAAACCTGCATGGAGTAGCCCCCTGACTCTGTAGTAAATACCCTTTGCAACCTCCCCGGTTCTCGAGAAAATCACGTGTGTGATTTTCCTATTATATCTAGTAACTCGTATCCCTTTCTGATACAGCCAACTGATTAGACAAGTTGCAGCGGTGTAGAGCATACGAGGAAGGAGTCTTGGTTTATTTTATTAGAGACGTAACAATGAGTTGTTTAGATGATGACCAAAAAGTCTCTTTCACCTTTCGAGTACTCGGGAAAGCAACAGTCGGATTGATTTTTTAAAAATAAGAAGAAATAAATAAAAGAAATATTTTCTAATTAATCCTACCACGAATCTCTTTCACCCTTTTGGGGTACTCGAGAGAGCGTTGGGTAAGCAGTGTGATTACTTTGAATTTGTAAAAGATATTGAAATGCTTATGATTGAAAGTATACAATGCTACTAAAAACAACTAAACTAGAAAAAACTGAAAAAATCACAAAATCACAAAAATGTAGAATCCTCCCTGGGGGGATGGGGAGTGGGCTCGAAAGAGCCCACTCGAACTTGCTTTTATTAATCGGTTACAATGCTTCAACAGAAATGCTCTTTGGTCCTTGTTATCTGGGATCCAAAGGCTTACAAAATATAAGGAAAAGAAGCCCAATTAAGGGGGAAGCCTCCTGGAAGCTCTAGATGGCCCACAAATTGGATTTTGGGCAGCGTATCCTCTTCTTTTCGAACAGACTTGCTAAAAACCAGCAAGCAAAGTTTAGTAAAAAGTGCTTAAAAACACTTTAGAAGTGTCTTTGGACAACACATAAAATACCCAAAAAATTATAAGTTAAAAAAGTAGGAAAACAGAGCAAAAAAGAACCAAGGAAATCAAGCTTTCCCTGGGATCTTGGCTTGCCTTTTGGGCAGCCAATATGATATGCACTTTATGCTAGATCTAAAATTGAAAACATCGAAAAAATATCGTTAGACTTTGCAAGATACAAACAATAGTAAAATACTCTTTTTGGACCAAACTTGCAAGCAAAGACTTTAAAAGCTATAGATCTAATTAAAATATAGCTTTAAAAGGGGCTTAGATCTAGATTAGAATTCAGATCTAAGTAAAATATTACTCTTGCAACTAGATTTAAAGACAACGAACCAAGTAACCAAGTAAAATTTTAAATTTAGAGGGAGGAAGAGATATGGAGAGGAAAGGCTTGTTGCCGTAACCAAAAGGCTTCGTAGTGGGATGTCGAGGGACTATGTCATTTAGAGATGTCGAAAGTAATGCGAAGTCAAACTAGATCCACGATTCTTCCCAACCAAGCAACCTGTAAATCACTCAAAGACTTGCAAACCCGTGAGATCTGGTGTTTACAAATAAATCGAGACTAAAACTACATGCATATAAACTTATAAACATGTTAGATCTAGATCTCTAAGTACACGTATTCAAAATAAAAGAACAAGTAAACTTACTTATAGCCCTCTATTTCCAATGATTGGGAGCAATCTTTGTTCAACCAGATTCATAATCCAAGATTCAAAAATTTGAAACAACACACAGATTACCTCATGAAGATCAAACAATAATGGCCCACACACAATTGGACCACACCATTAGCCTCCAAAGCTTTCTTTATTGCAGCAAAATCACAAAATATTGTATCAATTACAACTAGCAAGCCACGTCTTCCAACTCTAACTAGCAGGGAAGAGAGAAAGACTGCTTTATTTATAGCGAAAGCAAAGCCCCTGAGGGGCTACCAACACTGAAGATACACTTGAAGTCACACTGAGCTTAACTGAATCAATCTGAGTTGAAGTGAAGAGGGACTGAGTTGAACTGCAGAGGTGATTGACACCTCTCTCAATTAACTTTTAATCAGTTGCCAACCACCTCCATCTAATTGCCAAATCACCAAATCGGCATCCTTCAATCACACGTGAGTTTGGTGAAGACAATAGGCGGTGATGTTATCCATTCTTCATGTGCTAGTTTGAAAAGCTGGACCAAGGTTCAAAACATGAATCAAAGTTTTGATTTTGTATTAAACCATGTATGGGGTCCACTTTCCCATCCATTCGAGCTAGCTTCACTTTGAGAGTGTGGAGGCTCACATCACCACTTCATGCGAGCTCTAATCCATCCAAGCCTTTTAAACCAAAGTTTTAATATTTAAAAACAATAAAATGGAGATGGGTCCCCTCAGCCACCTCACGCTAGCTTCAACTCACTTCCACATGAAGGTTGACGCCAACCTTCATAACCCATGCTAGCTCCAAAATTAAAATCAAACTTTAACAAAGTTTTAAAACAAGCTTAAGTTGGAGAAGGGTGTCGTGAGCCTAAAGGGACCCATGCTAAGTCACTCAATCAAATATTTTTTTAATTTTCCACCTTTTGAAACATTTGACCTTAGTGCCAAAATGGTGTAACGTAGCATTAAAATGCTCTTTTGATGCATGTTTAGCTAAATAATGCTCCACAGGGTGATCTGGCTGCCCGACTGATGTGGAAAGTGCCATCCTCCTGCCAATCACCCGATCCAAGCTCCTATCTGACCCCTTGGGCATGATATATACTCTATGGTCACGGAACTTCACCTAATATCCCTTGTCCTCCAAAGTGGAGACTGATATAAGGTTCTTGGTCAGTCCTGGAACATACAACACATCAGCAAAACTGAGGGGTTTGCCAAACTCCCTCTGAAACAAAATAGTGCCAACTCCCTATGCCTGATACCGCACATCATCACCCAACTCAACGTGGATCCCTGTTCCACCCTCCTGCAAGTCTCTGAAGAATCTCTTTTGGCCAGTCATGTGACTAGATGCTCCACTGTCGATGTACCATATGCTGCTTATTGTGGTGCTTGCCATGCAAGCTATCAAGCAGATCTCCTCATCGAAGTTCTTGCTGAACTCATCCACCTCTGCAGATCTAGCCATCTGAGTGTTACTCTTCTTCTTCTTGTCTGGGCACTGGGAGGCAAAGTGTCATTGCTTGTGGCAGATAAAACACTTGACCTTTGACATGTCAAGGTTCTTCTTACCATCCTTTTTCCTCTTTTCCTTACACTTGCTCTTCCTTGTAAGGGCTAGAGCCTCCTCATCCACAATCTGTGGGGCACTGTTGTATGAGCCTTACCCTTGACCCATGCGGGTCTCCTCTTGCACAAAGTCAGCCCATAGTCTCTACTAATTAGGGAGCTTCTTCCAAGCCACAACACCCTTGACAAAAGTGTCCCATGGATTAGAGAAGCCATTGAGGGCTGTCCAAACTAGCTCCTCATCCTTAGTCTTAGAGCCAACAGCTCCAAGCTCATCCCTAATCTATGTGAGCCTCGTGAGATAAGGTACCACACCTTCTCCCTTGGTCATCTTGGTGCTGCACATCCTCTCTTCCAACACCATCTTTTGGTTCTTGTTCTTGCTCTAGTACAGGCTTTCCAAAGCCTTCCACATCTTTAATGCGGTCTTACTAGAAAGGTGAGGGACTATATGGTCCTTCACTCCATCCATGATAATCAACATGGCTTTGGAATCAATCTTCTTCCAAGCTATCAGATCTATCGGATCTGTGGGTGTAACTTTTGTGGAGTCAATGTGCTCCTTGACATCATCGACGTCCAGGATCCTTGTGATCCTCTCTTTTCATGTAGGAAAGTTCTGAGTACCCTGGAGTATATCCTTAACTCTCAACTTCATGGCCATAGTGAAGTGTTACTAGTCAAACCCTAGATCTCCAATCTAAGTTTGTGTCTTCAATAGATCTCCCTCTGATTTATCATCGCTGATGCAAATCTCTCAACTTGAGCTCACCAGAGCTTTGATACCATGTAAATTTTCCTTTAATATTCAACTAGGGCTAAACAGTGCATTCAAAATATCTACTGATAACCACACATGAATATCTTTTATAGTATGCAACGGAATATAAAATTGAGAAATAACTCACAAAATCACAACACAATAATGACAGCTATTTTGGGTATGGAAACCCCTAGAAAAACCCAATATGGGAAAATCGGTGTAGCAATCAGATATAGATGTTATGATTAGAAAATATGGAATGTTACAATCACTGCAAAGTCACCCAAACCTGGTGAATGCAGCTATTCGATTGAAACGCTGGATGAACCCCTAGCTAAACCTCTACACCCCCCTGACAGAGTGTACGACCTCACATGTGCGGATCCGTACAACCGTACAACTATACGGCTGCTATACGAAATCTGTATGGTCACGCTGGTAGCTGTACGGAATGGTACGACCTTCCTCTTGTAGCTCTGCTTGTTGACCTGTGTGGGTTCTGTTTGCTCGGTGAACTTGCTCCTTGATTCTCTGTCTTCTTAGCTAAATCCTTTGTCTGACTTTTCTCCTCATGTCTGTATCTTGTCTCTGTCGGAATACAAGTGTATGTGTCTTCTCAACCAATTGACCTCTCTTATATAACTTTAGGTAAAGTGTAAAACCTAATTTCACTTTCACTTAAAGTCAATAATCATTTTAATTATTTTCAAAAGTAAACTTAAGAAAAATAATTAAATACAACTGGTTTCTTGGTTTAGAGTCTTCTGCATGCAAGGACACTTGCATGTAGGAAGACCTTCCTTGTTGCTACTAATCTAACAAGATGTAACTTACTTTCTAATCCAAGTTTCTTAACAATGTCTTCAGAATTGAGGTTTGCTTGAGATCCATTGTCAATCAATGTATTGATCTTTGCATGTTTAGATATAACCCGTAAATGAAACAATTCATTCCTCTTCTTCTCATTAGAAATCATATTAGAAGAAGAAGAAGCACATGTACCAACATTGACATCAGAAGTTATACCTTTTATACCCATATCTGGCACCTTAGATTCATCTTCAGATCCATTTCCATGATCACACTGGATAGTGTTGGAGTTTGTGCAACTTCAGAAGCTATTCTTATTGTTCTCCTTCGGGAGTTGAACTTGTTGTAATCATTCATACAAACCCTAGAAAGAACAATGTAAACCTTGGGGTGAAAAGCCAACAATAAAAGAAATAAAATAAAATTATATTGCTCCCCCAAGTGAAGTCGGCCCTAGTTAATTTTTTAGTGGGAAAACAGCATAAATAAGAGGCGCCCCTCCTCATATTTTACACAGCAACAATACAACATCACAAGTGAAGTGCGCAGTTTTCTGGAAGAGAGAAGTTCTCATACACTGCAGAAGAAGACTGTTTTCAGGGTTTCTATATTTGGAAATCATTTCCATATTTTTCTCTTTCTTAATTCATTGTACTCTGATCTCAGAATTATTATCTCTAGACGAAGGTTGCTGGGTTTTCTCCCATTTGAGTTTCCCAGGTGAAAAATACTTGTGTTATTGTTCTATGCTTTGTCTATCTTCTAGTGATCCTATTGATAAATGCAATTGAGATATACTGATATAATCTTAAATAAAATCTAACATGGTATCAGAGCAGTGTTAGAAGATACCATTGCTAAAACTTTGTCAGAACTAGGGTTTCATCTTTCAAGGTCTTCACTCAACCTTTTGGCAGAAAAAGAACCTTGGGAATTTCGCTCTAATGAGGGCGCATCTTTTGGTGAAGACAAAATTCAATTTTGACCTAATTCTGCAATTGCAACAGAAATTAGGGTTTCTAGTTTTGACCTACTTTTTCCACAGTTTTGGCTCAACTCTACCTTTACTCAACTCGCCTCTCTAGGGCGTATTTATCTGTGGAGTTAGTTTTCCAAAACTCCAACTTTCATTTTTGACCTAGCCTCTGCTAGGGTCTTAGATCTAGATCTGCAGTCAAGATGATTGGCATGAAGGTCGAAGATCGTTTGGAAGGGGTTTCCAACTTCATCCCCTGGAAGTCTAGGGTTCTTCTTCTACTAGAAGAAAATGACCTATTATAGTTTGTAAAGGCACAGGTCCCAGAACCAGAAGTCGAAGAAGACAAACCTCGCTGGAGAAAGGATGATGCCAAAGCAAGAAGGATTTTAGTGGACTCAGTTAGAGATCTCTTGGTTCCTCAGATCTCAGAAAAGGCGACGACGAGGAAGATGTTCAAAACTCTAAAGAAGCTATTTGAACACAGTAGCATCAATGTGACTCACATTAAGGAATCAATTGTCGAACATGAAGGTGACGAAGTCCAAAAATATTGCCTCATATTTTATGAGGATGATCGAGCTTCAGGACAAGCTAAATTTCAATGGAGACAATCTTGAAGAAAAGGATCTTGTTATGACTACCTTAAACGGTCTCCCACCATCTTGGGAGTCTTTTATCCAAACTATAAGTGGTCGGACCAAGTTGCCCAAATTCGATAAGCTATCGCCATAATGCACTCAAGAAGAAACAAGAATCACAACACGCCAAAGATTTCATGGCACTCAACTCGAGGAAAATCAAGCGTTCATATCTCATGCCAAGAAAGGAAAGGGAAGGGGAAGGAAGCCGTACATTCACAAGCATCAAGATAAGAGATCAAGTCCTCCCCCAGATCAGAAGAAACAAAAGAATGATCTATCTCAGATCCAATGCTACAAGTGCAAGAAATATGGTCTGTTACCTACTAAGTCATACTTAGTCGGTATTATCAAGTGAGCCAGGTGATGAGAACATACACTTGTTCACCTTTCAGAAGTCAAAAATCATTCAGGCTTTCTTTGGGAACTTTTTGTTATTTTTTTGTAAACACATGTTCATACCCCCTTGGGGAAATTGTAAAAAATGTCCTAGCATTTAAGTTTTTATAAAAGGCTCGACTTCCCGGACTTGAGCATGAAGCCGACTAGCCCAGAGTGTTTTTTCCCTCGGTTATTATTGGTTGTTGAACAAACGACTAATAATTTCTGAGTTTTTCACTCACACCTCCAAAGTTGGGGTAGTCGTCTTGGTGTTTCGGCCTTCGGAGGTTATTAGAGTCTTCATGTCAGTGTTTCTCAACATGCTAGGCATTGATTTTGAGTCGTATGGACATGTGCTAGGTCCCCCTAGAGTTTCTTTAGTTTTCGAGAAAATAAAAAAATTCTGCAAAATTAGGCCATTTTTTAATAGTTTAATTAGAAAATTTCAAAATGTAATAAAAGTCAGATACAGAGTCCGCTTTTGACGTGGGGACACTTGTTTTCACACCCGGAGCGTCCACTTTACCTGCGGATCCGTACGGTCGTACAACGATATGGTTGCTGTACGGAATCCGTACGGTCACACTGGCAGCTGTACGCAATCCGTACGGAATGGTACGATTTTCCTCCTGCTCGATGAACGTGCTCCTTGATCCTCTGTCTTCCCAGTTAAATCCTTTGTCTGACTTTTCTCCTTCTGTCTGTATCTTGTCTCTGTCGGAATAAAAGTGTGTGTGTGTCCTCTCAACCAATTGACCTCTCTTATATAACTTTAGGTAAAGCGTAAAACCTAATTTCACTTTCACTTAAAGTCAATAATCATTTTAATTATTTTTCAAAGTAAACTTAGGGAAAATAATTAAATACAACTGTTTCCTGTTTTAGAGTCTTCTGCATGCAAGGACACTTGCATGCAGGAAGACCTTCCTTGTTGCTGCTAATTTAACACTCCCTCTCAACGAGGAAGGGATTCGGTAGCAACCCCAACTTATCCTTGTACTTCACAAAACTTTGTTTGCAAAGTTTCTTGGTGAAAATGTTCGCCATTGGCTCATCTGTCTGTATGTACTCCAACCAAATGGTTCCCCTCTGAACATAATCTCTCAAGAAGTGGTACCTGATGTCTATGTCTTTGCTCCGGTCATGGAACACTGGATTCTCAGATAGCCTGATGCCACTCTGATTGTCACAGTGAACTATTGTAGCCTCTAGCTCACACTCGAACAACCCTGAAGGTAACTTCCTTAGCCACTTACCCTCACAAGCAGCCATGCTGGCTGCCATGTACTCAACCTTTGTCTGATCCTAACACATCAATCTTCCTTCAGTTGGAAACTAGAGGTATGGCTATAGGCTTGCAGTCCTCCATCCTAAATCTCTTCAAGATCTCAACTGCATACTTCCCTTGTCCAATGAAGAAGCATCCATCTCTCTGCCAAACCTCCAAGCCCAGAAAGTAATGCATCAACCCAAGGTCTTTCATATCAAACTCCACTGCAAGGTTGGACTTCCAGTCTCCAATCAGCCTCTGATCTCCCGTCAAAAAGAGATCATCCACATTTAAGACCAGTATGAGAGGCACCTCACCTATCAAGAAGTAGAGGTTGTGGTCAGCCTCACTCCGCTGAAATCCCATCTCTCGTAGATAGCTGTCAATCCTCGAGTGCCATGCTCGAGGTCCCTGCTTGAGCTTGTAAAGAGCTCGATGCAGGTTGCATACATGCGTCTCCCTGTTCTCCACATCCAACCCCTCTGGCTGCTCAATATACACCTTCTCCTCTATCACTCTGTCGAGGAAGGCAGTCTTGACGTCCATCTAATGGACACGCCAACCCATCTCAGCTGCTAGTGAGACAATGGTTTGAATGGAAGAATACTTGGCAACAGGGGCAAAGGTCTCCTCATAATCAATACCCTCCTTCTGTGAAAACCCCTTTGCCACGAAGCGCGCCTTATACTTCTCCACGCTTTCGTCTGCTGCATGCTTCACCTTGTAGATCCATTTGGATCCCACCATCTTTTTTCCTTGTGGCCTCGACACAACCTCCCATACCTGTTTTTTCATAATGGAGTGATACTCCTCAACCATAGCCTCCTGCCACACGTCATGTTGTGTAGCCTCCCTGAAGCTAGAAGGTTTAGAATTAATAAACCTTGTCATTAGTGCCTTATAACTAAGCCTCTCTGGTGGTACACACTGTCTAAAAGATCTCTATAGAGGATCAACCTTCTTGGAATCCTAAACTATGGACCTAAACCACTTAGGCCTTGGCCTAGTGTCAACCTGCTGTGGCTGCTGGATATCCATCTCCTGCTGCAGCTCATCCTCCAGGTCAATGACTGTAGGATCTTGTCCACTTGACTCCCTCTGACCACCAGAATCTGTGCTTTGTGTCTGTACCTGTCTCTGTACATCTGGCTCCTCCAACTTGACCCTCGACTCCTGTGTTAGCTGCTGCTTTGCTAGTAAGTCCATAGATCTCCACAAGGCCCTATCCTCATCGTACTGGACATCCCTGCTCACAATGATCTTCCTGCGAGTAGGAATGTAAATTCTATATGCCTTCGAAATCTCGTTGTAACCAACAAGTAACCCCTTCTCTCCAGAAGGTTCTAACTTCTTCCTATTGCCAGCATGAACATGACAATAGCAGACACTGTTGAATATGCGAATGTGACTCACATCTGGCCCGGTGGCTGTGAAGACATCCTCTGGTGTCTTCCTCCCCAAAGCTGTGGGGGACACATGTTCTGAATGTATACTGTAGTCTTGTATGCCTCGGCCCAGAGGAATAGTGGTAATCCCTGATCAAATAACATGGCCTTGGTTGCTCCCACCATAGTTCTGTTCTTTTGCTCTGCAACTCCATTCTGCTGTGGGGTATGGGGCACAGTGTGCTCCTTCTTGATCCCCTCAGCCGAACAATACTCCATGAGCTCATTGGGAGTGTACTCACCCTTGTTGTTTGTCCTCAACAGCCGAATCTTCTTTCCTGTTTGGTTCTCCACGAGAGTCTTGAACTCTCGGAACCTCTCAAAGACCTTTGACTTGGCCTTCAGGAAATAGATCCAGGTCGTCCTGGAATAGTCATCAATGAAGGTTACGCAGTAATTGTAACCACTAAACAAATGGACACTCATAGGTTTGCATACATCAAAATGCACCAAGTCCAAGGGCTCCTAAGACTTGTGCTCACTCTGTGGGAAAGGCTTCTTGATGTTCTTCCCCAAAGCACAACCCTTGCAGTGGTTATGCTTTTGCTCCTGTACCTGAGGAGCTCCAATGACTACCTGTCTCAAATGCTTCAGTGCTCCATGGTGTAAGTGTGCCATCCTCTTATGCCACAACTCACCTTGATTGCTGCTGACTAGAGCCTTTGCAGGCTCAAAGTGTAATCTATACACTTTCCAAAGGGGTCTTACACTCTCTCAGGGGGGTCCAAAGGTTTAACGGGGATTTGTCCAGTGTGTTTGCCGAGTAGCTGCATTCACCAGGTTTGGGTGAATTGGCAGTTATTGTAACGTTCCATATTTTTCCATAATAAAATCTATATCTGACTGTTGCACCGGTTTTCCCATCTTGGGTTTTTTCGGGGGTTTCCATACCCAAAATAACTGTCATTATTGTGCTATGATGTTGTGAGTTATTTCTCAGTTTTATTCCACTGCATACTGTAAAAGATATTTATGTGTGGTTATCAGTAGATATTTTGAATGCATTGTTTAGCCCTAGTTGATTATTAAAGGAAAATTTACACATCTAAGCCATACCCATTGGGATGGCTTTGTGGAAATGATAAGTTGCAAGTTACTAAGCAATGTAGACTTGGATTTGCATTACTGCTGGTTTCATTGATGAAGTGGATTTGGATGTGATACCTCTTGATATATATGGAGCAATATAAGTACCATTTCTTTAAGAATGGGATCAAATACATTGCAAGAGCTCATAAGATGAAAATTGATTTATTTGTGGTTGCTAGAAGGCAGATGAGTATATTAGTAAATGCAAGTAAGGGTTTATCTCTTATGGCGGTAAAAGATTGTGATTTTGGAAATGAATTAGTAAATTTTGATACTAATCAAATGTTTCTAGATACACAACAGATGGAGCATGGGAGATTGAAGCATGAAAACATCTTGGGTTGTAGGGAAACAGATCCATTGGTTATTTCTGCTTCTCTAAAGAAAGACAAGCTTTCAATGGGATCGTTCTATTTAACATCTGCATGTTCAATTCTATGTCTAATTTTGTTGTTATCAATGTTCCACGAGGACACATCCCCTAGGTTGGGGAACGCTCCCTCACGCTTCCGCAACAAGGAAACTCTTGCAGAAACGTTACCCCACGTCCCCCTTTTGAGGGGAACTCGAGGAAATGTGTTTCCCCAAGTGCGGAACACGTTTCCCCCTAGGCATCCCTCCGACCCCCCCAATTTTTCATCTTTCACAATAAAAATAAATGCAAATCAAAATATTAAAAGTGTTTAAAGATTAAACATAATTAAACAAAATTAAATTAAATCCTAGACTAACCTAAGAGTCTAAGACCTTCCTAAACACTATCCTCTCACAATTTCATTTCATAATCATATTGCAACTAAACTTGGAGCAGTCGTCACTGTTCTAGGTTCTAACTTCTCTGTGTTCATTGTTCAGTATCTATTTGACTATTTCAAAATTCAAACTTCGGCATTTATTGCATTATCTTTTACAAATTTGAAATTTGAATTTATCAATACATTGCATAATGATAATTATGATATTTAGTTTTTAGTTTTTACATGCATATAGTAACATAGTTCAGTATCATTTACAAATTTGAAATTTGATATGCTAATAACTAATAGATGTACACCCCATAATGATAAATTTAGTTTTTACTTTTAGTTTTACTTTTTACATGGTAATAGTTATTGTTGGGATTTATCATTTTTATATTTTAAATTAATTTTTATGACTCCGACGTCCCCCCATTTCCCCGAAATTTCTCTAAAATTTGGGGTAGCTTCCACACATCCCCCTTGTGCGCTTCCCGACTCCCATGACCGAAAACTCCATGGAACATTGGTTGTTATTTAGTTGTGTTTGGATAGTAGCTTCAACATTGAATGTAGATCTATGTAAAAGTGATAGAATGATTAAGTTTGTCAATAGTATGAAGGTTGTTTTCATCTTTGTTATGATGAGACAGGTGATCCTAAACCAAGCAATTTGGATGGTGGACACAAGACAAGTGTGTCCACACTCTTTTTTGAGTAAATCCTATTGTTGGTGATCCAAAAGCTTTCTAGTGGGGAGGTTTGATCCAGGAGGATCTTTTTTATCGATCCAAAATTGAGTCTTCAAATGTTGAACAAAATCACACCATCACGTAGAGCTCGTCGAGAGCTTTTCAACGACGCATGTTTCATCTCAAAGGGACAGTGTATGCCTGAGATATCACGTTTTGAAATTATGACTATTATCACACATATAGTAGACGGGCTACCATATTCTATTTTTAGATTCTAGTACATTTTTTCAGTCAGTTCCCTTACATATGAGATGTTGAGATGAGCATCTGTGATGGATCACTATTTGATGATGGACTGTAGTATTTTCCCATACCATGACCAAGTCTCAGGACACTCAGATTTGAGGATTGATGTAGCCATTCAGCCATTTACAGAGCAGTCAATATTGCCCCAAAGTTGATACAATAGGTTCTTAGTGGACAGATGTTGGTTCAGATTGGTTATTCACAGGTATATGATTCAGCAGGTATTATCTTGTGTTATGGTTATTATTGCTTTTATACTCATTCTTGTGACATGTCTTAGCATTTAGTGTCATGATCTGGCGATCATATAAATATGTGGACTTGGTTGTATAGATATTATGTATGTATGTCCCTACTTAGACCTAGAAGTTCCTAACCCATACTTATTGGTTTTGCCCTCCTTAAGGAGAATAGAGGTGATCATTCCCACCATACGTTGGCTTGCTAGTGTTGGTCTCATTGTTCACTATCTCCACCCATCCATTACCTTCCAGTTATGTTTATAACCCGACCTACTACTTGACTAGTGGCATGGAGAACCTTCCCCCACTATAGCCTCTTTGTTGGATAAGATTCCCTGTTTATTTGTTTCTCGAGTCTAAGTTGCTTAAGTTGTGTTGGCTAAACTTGAAACAAATAGCGATGCCATCAATACAATGTGTATGGAAATGAAATGAATATCTTGTGAGAAGCCCATTTATGTAACAAGTGTTTTTAAACAAACATGAATGCAAGGCAAGCCTAATGAACTTGGCTTTGAAGTTTAAATGTGAAATGTGAAATGTAAAACCCATGTAACAAGTGTTTTCAAACTCGCATGAAGCCTAAAGCCTTAATAAATATAAATCCATGTAACATGTGTTTTTGAACACGCATAAAAAAGGCTATGGAAACTCAAAGGCCCAAAAAGCAATGGTTCTTAAAAGCTATATCTCAAAGATTGTTGGCCTCACTTGTATTTGATATGGATTGTGAGCATTTGTCAAGGTGAATAAGCACCTCTGAACATAACTTACCCATTTGTGAGACACTGTCATCCCCTGTGTTATTGCTTGTTCGACATATGCTAGAGTGAGTATCCCCTTTCCATATCCAAAGTGTCACAATGTCAAGTTAACAGTCACCCTTTAGCCTAGCCTTTTGATTTTAGCCTTCATCTTTCACTAGCAAATTGATTACAACTATGAAGTGAGTATGGTCTTGAAAGTCTGGTTTGAGCCATAATTAATAAGTAACAAAACTCTATATATTTGGTTGGTAGACCGCCAGTGAAATGATTACTACTTGTTATAATTGTTACTTGAATGATTTGTAGAGCATGTCTTAACCTCTAAACACTTGCAGCAGTTTGATGTTAGCTTGGGTCATATTATTGGTCATGTTGACTTGGTCAAACCTAGTTTGACCAATATCAACCACAGGACATAAGGTGGATAGACTTCGGATGATGCAAATACATATGATATGTGGTCTATTACATGTCACAAGATGGTTCTATGCAGTGGCTATAGGTTTGTGATGATGATTTGTGGTATTCCGCATTATTTGATCATTTACAAATTATTATTATTTTATATATCTGATCATATTAGATATTGTACATGATCATGCAAAGATCCATAGGGTGTATGAGTGTACACCTTGGATGGATTTGGGCTCCCTGAGTCCAATGAGATAGTTTGTTTTTAGTTCCAAGCAGTTACAATGATGATTTGTCTCAGTATACCATTCTGGTGCAGTTTTTCCATGTTAAATGGCTTGTCAGAGCAGAGGGATGATTTGATTGGTTCACCTAAGGCGTTGTACAAGGAGAGGGTGGTCCAACCACTTGTTTTTACCATTATACCCCCTCTCAAAGAGCCTGGTGGGCCCAATTGGACAACGCAGGCACTCTAGGTGGCAATTTGGGCAAGTTCATAGTTCCCGAAGCAGATTAAAAATGGTGAAAATGGCTACTGAGGAATTTCATTTGGGCTACTGAGGCAAGGGAATGACATGGGATAAGTTTTGATGATGAGTGTGATGTCTTCTACCCCTTCTCTAGCAGTTCCGGCATTAAGGAGGACCTAGACCCATCTCTCTGGCATGTTTTATGATTTTTTGGAGCTTTTGGAGGCTCACAACCCTCCCAGAGAGGCACCACTAGGGGTGTTAGACACTACCCCCTAGACCCACCATGAGCTTTATTCATGTTTATTTTGTCATGTTGAGTGGGATCCCCTCTCCTAGGGCGATTTTGTCCATTTATGTGTTATATTATTATATTGATCCATGTACTTTATGTTGAGCTCATTTCAACCATTGATTAAAACATTTTGATCTTTTAATCTTAGCCATCCATTCAAAAGGTGGTTAGGATTTTGGTATCTCTCAATCCTATCTAAAGGAGAGAGCTTCTCATTGTAAAGGGGTCTTTGGCTCTTGGAATCTTGATAATAGAAAAACTCTTTTGTGGAAATTATTGTGTCTCCTTTGAATCTGGTGTTTTTCGATGGTGATTGGAAGTCTATTGCATCCTAGCATTTGAGTATTTGTGGTGAGATCTATATTTTCGTGGAACCTTTGTCATTGTCACGCCAATCGAGTCAATCTTCACTTGATGTTATCTTAGCCCAAGACAACAATGGGGGAGACCGAGACCTACTCTCGACAGGAGAGGTCAAACCAAGACTCCATATCAAATCAATGGAAGATGAAATACGTAAGGTGTAAGGTGAAGTAAACCCTAGTCTATGGATGAAGTCACAAGATTAGTTATGGCTTAGATCAAGAAGCTTATGAAGTGTGAAATTGATCCAAGGTTGAAATACAAGTGACCTATGAGTTTTACTACTAGATCCAAGATCAAGGTGTACCAGCAAATGATAAAAACATCCACTGCCTTGGGAACTGTGTCCAATGTATGGAGGTTAAGGACAAGATTGGGGTTATCTAGTACCAATGGATAGACTTGATGAAAGGTATGATAGTATCAAAGTACCCAAGCCTCAAAGATATGATCAAAACACAGGAAAAATTGGCCAAATGAGGAATACGCTTGGATTGAAGGATTAGTGCCTTAGAGTTTGGGCCTTGTGGAGTCACCCAAGCATGATGCCTAGGAGAACCCACTTTGGGTTTGACCCGATCTACAATACCCAGAAATGGTTTGCCCGATCAGTCCTGAAATCTAAGTGTCCTGAGACTCAGTCATGGCATGGGAAAATACTACAGTCCATCATCAAATAGTGATCCATCATAGATGCTCATCTCAGCATCTCATATGTAAGGGAACTGACTGAAAAAATGTACTGGAATCTGAAAATAGAATATGGTAGCCCGGCTACTATATGTGTGATAACAATGTCTAAACAAGCAATACGTGCAAAAGGGGGTACCATGTGTCACCACTGAAAGGGGTGACACATGGCCTGTACATTGACATGGAAACCCCACATGGCAAGTCACAAGTGACATGACCTTGTCGAGTTGGCAAATTGATGGGTGACATGGTCAAATCATATTGACATGTGGCCTATAATTGTACATTTGGTTGACAAGCAAACCAATCGGAGGTTGCCATATGGCAATCCAATTGGCCCTTTAACAGGTCTATCTACCAAAAAAATAAGCGAGTCGAGAGGATCAAATGCATAGCAAGCCAACATTTTTACAATTAGATTGTCATTTGTTGCTTATTATAATATGTACTAAACTTCTATTTAAAGTTGTAACTGATATTGTTTAGAAAAAATAAGGGACAAGGGTCTAAGCCCTAGCCCTTTTGTATCTGTTGCAACTTGCAACCACATGTAACCACAACCACAGGATGTATATAGTATATGTGGAACCCATATCCAAGTTTCGAGGGTACAGAATATTACATACAACTATATTATATGCAACCAATATACATGCCATGTTATGTAACCAACCATGCGAAAAGGATGTCGACGAGCCTTGACCCCGCGAACCCCCATCCACAATGCAACATTTGGCCAATGGGCTATGTCGCATATCGCCCAATCATTTAAGTGAAGATTGTGTTATATTATTTTAAGTTTTAAGAGAATCTCATATCCAAAATGGGCAAACTCCATGAATCCAAAAGTTATGATTTTGTGTTATTTAAGCCACAGTTTGGGCCAACGGTGGGTACACATTGGAGTTCAAATTCGGGATTTTGCATACTGGTACATAGAACATTTCGAGTTCGGGCTCGTGGAGGCATAAAGCACAAGATTGGACAGTGAACAAGTGCAAATTCCATTGTTGGAATATGGAGCCAAGACCAAAGTGAATAGGTTTAATTGGTATGATGATAGAAGGCCAATGCTTGTGTCATTTCGATTGCCAATGCGCCTTTGTAAAGGCTTGTAAACTTGTTTGAAGGGAGTCTACATTTTATTTATGCGGTTTTATTATTACTTGCTATGTTGTAAATGGTTCAAGAGGCTTATATAGCCATTCTTAAGAAATTCTTGAGAGTGAAAGGTTTCGAGACCTAAGCCTTTGTAGCAGCATTGAAGACATTTTGTAACTATTGAAAATCATTTGTTGTATTTTTCAGAAATTGACACCATTAATAAAGATCGGTTGCGCATTGGAAAGCAGACCAAAAGACGTAGTCCATAAGGGACAAACTCCATTATCAATTTGGTTGTCTTCATCTTTACTTTGTTGTTTTTACTTTCTGTTTTGTGACTGCAAGATTATTAAGAAATCGCCATTTTAGTTTCATTATTTGCTTAAAAATACATTATTAAAGCATTTTTAATGAACATATGTAATTGATGGCATTTTCTCATTTACATTAAAAAGCATGTAAGTCATTGATCCTTGTTGATTTTCGGATCAAGTTGAGGGCAACTATAGAAGTGTTGCCACTGTCACCTTAGCAACAGCTTCTCTATTTTCGTGTTTTTGCGAAATATCCTACACTTGGGGGGATTCCCTGCACTCAACTAAGGTTCAATGATATATTATACTAGAAGATGATTTGAAACATGTGTTTAAGTATTAAAACCCAAAGGAACACTTCAGAACTAAGCTGAAAAGACTACCTACAAATTCAAATCTCAAATCTAGTTATTGTGACTGCAAGATAGATTAAGGGTTTAATGTAAGTCCTTTACTTTCAGTTTCTAATCTAGTTATTGTGACTGCAAGATTGATTAAGGGTTTAATGTAAGTCCTTTACTTTCAGTTTTACCCCTTAGTTTCCAGATTTGGTATTTGTATTGTGGTTGTTATAAGAGTACAGATTTGGACCAGAAATGATGTTCTACAACAGCATAAAATTTCCATCCTTCTAAATGATATAAAAAAAATTGTAAACTGAGCTAGAATGAAACAAGCAACCAGATCTAAATGTAACAATCAAATAAAACTCTTAGCTACTAGTATGTCTTATCAACTTGTATATTCTGTGATGTCAATTAAGTGGTAAGTGGGTATTAGGAAACTAAATTCAAGACTAGAAAGCATTAAAGGAATGAGACTTTCTAAGCTCAAATCAAAAATTGATTTAGTATGGCTGTTGCAAATATCTTCAAGATTAAAAATTCTGACCAGCAAACAAGGATCAACTACAGCAGGATTTATTTCAACCTCTAAAGAAGTTTGAAGGAGGGGTATTGAAGCCCAAATGGGGGTAGATCTAGAGTCAAATCTTCCTTAATAATTTTTGGAAGTTAAGATCAACAAAATCAGCTCCTGAAATTGAGTTAAAATTATGTTTTTCCTGAAAATTCACGAGGATTATGACAGCATACTTGATACTCCGAAAAATCCAACAAGAAAAGAGGGCCAAGGATCATGAATGAAGAGCTTGATTATGATTTCCTGAAGGATGCAAGCTAAGGCAAATTCCAGATCTACTAAAACAAAATTTAAAAGAGTCTGAGATTAGAAAACTAAATTCAAGATTAGAAAGCATAAAAGGAATGATTAAATTAATGCTCGGGACTTCCTACGCTCAAATCAAAAGTTGATTCAGTATGGCTGTTGCAAATTTCTTCAAGATGGAAAATTCTGACCAGCAAACGAGGATCTACTACAGCAGATGTGTTTCAATCTCTAAAGATGTTTGAAGGAGGGGTATTGAGGGCCAAATGGGGTTAGATCTAGAGTCAATTCTTGCTTCGTAATTTTGGGGAGTTAGGATTAACAAAATCAGCTCCTGGAATTGACTTAAATTTATATTTTTTCCTGCAAATTCTTGAGGGTTATGACAGCATACTTGATACTCAAAAATATCCAACAGAAAAGAGGGCCAAGGATCATGAACTGAAGAGTTTGATGTTGATTTCCTGAAGCCTGCAAGCTAAGGCAAATTCTAGATCTACTAAAACAAAATTTAAAAGAGTTAATTTTTTTAGTAAGTAGGCAAATTCGTGATGACTCATATATAATGCATGAGAAATTTAGTAAGTAGACTTTGGGATTGTATAATGACATTGATTTCTAATAATATGGTTTTTTTTTCTATTTTGGATAAGTAAACGTTTTTGTTGTTTTGTGGACCTCGTCCACGCACTATGGTGCAAAATACATTTTTATCATGTTCTTTTATGTAATTTGAACATAAAACTCTATGTCTATAGAATTTGACGATGGGCATCCAACGTTGAGATCTCAATGTCTTTAACAAATAAATCTCTCATATTGGCATGCATTCTCTACCATCTATGTTTTCGTTATATTGTTCCGACTGTTGAAGCTGTATTTACTTTCTAGCACATAGACATTACACAACGACTAATAATCATGGAGATGGAGATGTAGAGAAGTTGTGACATTATCGCAAGCATTATCAAAACTTTGAAAAAGCTGCATAAGATGACAGGTCAAAAGTTTGATTCCCATAGAAGCAAACAGTGCTACTTCAAGTAAGTTGGGGAGAAAATGATGCATGAGGCTTACCTTGGCTTCGGTGGATTCAAAACCTCCAACGGTGTTGTCTTCAGAGGTTTGCAGGGGAATCTGGACCTCTGCTATCATCAAATAATTTGGGTCGTCCTCGGAAGTGTGAGTGCCTACTATCATTTTCTGCACGGAGTAGTCGGCCGTGGGTGTTTGGTGGCGGTCGGGGAGCCACTGGACAGTGAGGGAAGGCCATTCCAGCGCATGAGTTATCACTAGATCGTATAAGAAGGGAGTGTTCTTCTTCCATATGTTGAATTCCTCGACCGCGTCGGCCGCACTTTCATCTCCCATTGCCGTCGCCATGCTTTCTTCTGGTTCTATTCTCTTGCATACACCCAACACACTTGTATTTGCGCTCTTCGCCTGTATCCCGCCAAAATGACTCCAATCAACTCTTACATAAGTAGAAGCCCTAAGTGGTATTTGTAAACTCGATAATTAAAATTAATCAAAACGAATTAACCAAAAAGGATGGCCCCTTCCATTAAAAATTTTACAACTAGTTGCATTTTTAACCGCCAAAATCTCCTTAATTTTTTTATAAACCATATTTCTTAACAAATTTACCATGTAAAGGGGTAAATAATTTTCCGAAATTTTATAAATCATATTTTTAACCCTTAATATATTAATGTAAAGGGATAAATATTTTCCAAAATGTTTAATTTATTTCAAAGGTTAAATACAATCATGGGATGGTGGTGGGTAACTAATTTAATTTACCATGTAAAGGGGTAAATAATTTTCCAAAATTTTATAAATCATATTTTTAATCCTTAATATATTAATGTAAAGGGATAAATATTTTCCAAAATGTTTAATTTATTTCAAAGGCTAAATACAAT
Organism: Pseudotsuga menziesii; assembly: GCA_001517045.1. Lineage (NCBI taxonomy): Eukaryota > Viridiplantae > Streptophyta > Pinopsida > Pinales > Pinaceae > Pseudotsuga > Pseudotsuga menziesii. Next base: position 615,437 of record LPNX011205070.1, read on the forward strand.
AATGGGATGGTGGTGGGTAAATAATTTTATGGTTGTGGAAGAACCATATAATATTTGGACTTGGATCAATTTCAAATCGTATTTTCTTCCCTACCTGCGTGAGATCGAACAAGAGTTGAGGCTTGAATCGCTGCCTCTGCATGCAAATCGTGCATGCAGACTCTGCAGGGGCCTTCCAATCCCTCTGGGATCTTGAATTTTCGTTATTTCTCATTGTGTCAAACGTCCTCGGCCGTGATCTAAAGGCAGATCATTCGTTGATCGTGCATGTAGGCAGCAATCTGCCAATGTGTGGAGTAGCTTTTTTTGCCTACATTCATAGCATGTTGTGGGAGTCTCGCAATCTATCTGGGAAAGGATGGATCCACCCCCGGACCTGAGCCCGGAAGAACGATACAGATTGTTAGATGAAGCTTGGCTACCACCTCTTCCTCACCTATGCTTACCCCAGAATCCAATGATGTAAACTTCGTGAAGCGAGCAGCCGCTCCTAGGATCCAGATCTCGTCAGCAACTTCAAGACTAAAAGCCCTAGCTCTGAGTGAGAAAGGGTTGACAGGTCAGTTCACGGGCATCCGGCTTTCGCTAAAGACTATGGAGGTTTGGATAAACAAGAAATGGATGCCCTTGATGTCAAGGGGGCTGTAACACTACTTTTGCAGAAAGGGCTTCTTCTCCTTCTTATTTGAAAGTAAAGTTGACAGAGATCTTATCTTCAGGAGCGGACCCTACTTCATGGCTCCGCATGGTTTGTATTTAAACCGATGGAACCTATCATTCGACCCAGAAAAGGATGTGCCTTCTGTGGTCTCGTTCTGGGTCTGTCTCCCTCATCTGCCCCTGCACTGTTGGAATGACGAAACGCTACAAGCAATAGGAAACTCTCTCGGCAACTACATCAACAAAGTGGAACCAAAGGGCTCCTTGTTTTCTTGTGCAAGGATCTGCGTTGAAGTAGATCTGGAGAAAGGCCTGCCAGAGGCAGTAAACTTACTCATGGACGGATGGGAACACATGCAATAAGTCAACTACGAGCAGCTACCATTTAAGTGCAAGAAGTGCCATGAGTATGGCCACTTTGTTAAAAACTATCCTAAGGTGGTTCAAGAGACCCTGGGAAAAAACCAAGAGGAAGGCTGACAGCAATCAAAAAGGGGAAGAAAAACTCCCCCAGCAACAAGTGAGGTGTAGTAAAAGAGCAGTAAGGAAAATCCCAAAGAAGCAAAAAAAATCTCGATCAACAACCAATACAAGGCATTGTTTATGGAAGAAGGTGAAATTCCCCCTTTGGAAATGGTAACAGTTGAAGTAGAGGAAGACGAAGCCCATGCAACCACGAGTATCCCTCCCATGTCTCCCAGAAATGAAAGAAGTGAAAAGGCTATGAAAGGATCCACAACACCAGGGGAAACCTAGGCATAGATGGTTAAAAACAGTAAAGTCACGCCGCAAGGATACTTGCCATAGAGATCACCTTCACAGGGATCACAGGAAACACAAGAAGTAGCTTCGCAGCCAACCACAGGAGGAAGGAAGTCGCAAAGACAACTAAGAGAGCAAGAAGCGGAAAGAGAGATGGAGTTAGGGAGGCAAAGAAGTCTTAAGGAAACAAAGCTTCTCCATAACTCCAAGAATTAGGGAGGGGCAAGAACAGACGACAAATCTTGAGCAGGATCTCAAGTAGGTAAGAAATGTTGAAAACCGTCTCTTGGAACTGCAGGGGTCTGGGAGGCTTAAACAAGGTAGAAGCAATAAAGGATATAATCAAATATGAGAAGCCAAACATACTACTGCTCCAAGAGATGAAAATTCCAGACGTGGAGGCCATGGCACTTTCATGTCGCTTATGGAAAAACAACAAAGGTAAGGCCATAAGTTCTAAAGGAGCATCTGGGGGAATAGCCACCATCTTCTCAAGTAAATTCTTGGTTAACTCAATCAGGGAAAGCCATCATTGGCTCTTGATAGAAATTCAGGAAGAGGGGAACCAAACCTCTCTATACATCTATAATGTATACAAGCAACCACACTGCAATGACAACACAACATTTTAGGAAGATCTTAATAATCTCAAAGAGGAGATGCGTGGGAAAGATCTTATCATTGCCGGGGACTTCAACACTACTAGGTCACAGTGTGAGAAGCGAGGAGGCACAAAGGTCAAGGACCCCTTTGATGAGAAGATGGAGGATTTGATGGCAGATCTATATCTATTGGATATCCCTCTGAGGAATAAGAAGTACACATGGAGCAACAGAAGAGTCGGAATCGGGCACATTGTGGCAAGGATGGACAGATTTCTGGTAAGCTCCACTTTATTGCAGAAAGATCTCCTCCCTACCTCTCTTGCTCTCCCTTCAGTAGTGTCAGATCACAAACCATTGGCATTGATTTTATCCTCGCCTGTCAATCTCGGGCCCATCACCTTCTGATTCAACTCAATCTAGTTGCATGATGTGAAAATTATGGAGCTAATCCAAAGGGAGTGGAACACCCAACACCTCGGATCCCCTAGTTACATTTGGGAGTCCAAGCTTAGAGTAGTGAAAGCTACCTTAAAGAAATGGGTGAAGGAAGACTTGAGGAACCCACCAAACAAAAAATCAGGTTACAAAGGGATTTAGCAGCTTTGCAAAGCAGAATGGAGGTAACAGAGGTGTCTACAAAGCATCTGAAGCAGGAGAAAGAGCTAAATATCTGAATTCTAAAGGCTACAACGCAGATAGAAGATGGATAAGAATCAAATCCAGGCAGATGTGGTTGAAGGGTGGAGACAACAACACTGAGTATTTCCACAAGCAAACCAAGGTGCAACAAAGTTACAATTCCATCAAGGAGCTGTAGGATAACAAGGGAAATAGGATAACGGGGTAAGCAGATCTTAAAGATCATGCCTACAGTCATTTTCAAGAACTTTATGCAGATATAGGTGAGATAGATCTAGAAGCTCAACTGGACTTACTCCATGGTATTCCATCGATCATTTCAGATGCAGAAAACAAGGAGTTAGAAAATCCCATCATGGAATACAAGATAATAAGTGCAATCTGGTCACTCCATGCTGATAAAGCATTGGGTCCAGATGGCTTCACTATCAGTTTTATAGAGCAGCCTGGGATACAATAAAAGAAGACCTGAAAAAAATGCTCAATTGGACAAGGAAAAAAGACATGATTGGTGGGGCAACTAATTCATCTTTCCTGGCCTTGATACCTAAAGAAAAGAATCCTTCAACGCTTGATAGATTCAGACCAATCTCGTTATGCAACACTTCCTATAAAATTTTGACAAAAATTTTGGCCACAAGAATGAAAAATATCATGGGCTACCTCGTTTCATAAGCGCAAGCAACTTTTGTAGCAGGGTGTCAAACCCTAGATAATATCATCATCGTGCAAGAATCAATTCACTCCAGCATGGAAAGGAAGCAACAAGGCATGGCCATTAAACTATATATGGCAAATGCATTTGATAGGGTAAATCGTTTTTTTTTTCTATTTGAAGTCACGTTTAAGTTTGGATTCTCTGAAAGATTTGTAAGGTGGGTCAAAGCATGTATAAGCAAGCCTTGGATTGCACCATTAGTAAATGACAGACCCTCAAAATTCTTCCAGGCAACCAGGGGGCTTCGGCAAGGCTGTCTGATCTCTCCTTTCCTGTATCTTTTAGTGGCTGAAGCCATGAGCAGAAAGCTACAGCTCTTGCAGGAGTCTGGCAATCTTAGAGGCTTGAAGATAGCCATAGTTGTGAAAGCTACCAACCATGCGCAGTTTGTTGATGACACCATTCTACTCGGAGGTGCATCTATCACAATTGCATGGAGATTCAATTCAGTCATGTCCACCTTCCTCAAAGCAACTGATGGCAAAATAAACTCAGCCAAATCCAAAGTTTATGGTTGGAATTGTACCCCCGGAACGCTGGCAAAGATAACAAGAACCCTTGGCTTTGAAGGAGATGCAAATTGGAATTCCTTCAATTACCTTAGGATCCCAATCTTCAAAGGGAACAAAAGGACGACTAATTGGCAAGGGATGACAGATAAGATCAAGAACAAAATCAACTCTTGGGGGACAAGGTGGCTTAATCCGGCTGGAAAGCTCACTCTTATCAATTCCATCCTCTCTGCCTATCCCATTTACCCCTGCTCGATCTCTCTTGCCCCCAAAAAAATTATGAAAGACTTTGCAAGAGAAATCAAAAGATTCCTGTGGCAAGGAAGCAAAACTAATAGTAGTAAAAAATTTCACTTGGTAAATTTTTTTTTTAAACAAAAACGGTTAATTTTATTGAAAGAAGGAATGCTGTCTTTTTTTACAACAGCCAATCAACCTAATTACAAAGATCATAGAAACCAGATTCAGAACAAAGCGTTACAGAGGCCTTAACCATTCAAACAGGTTACAACTACTTGAAGTTACGGAATTGGATGGAAATGACTAGGTTCCCCATTGATACTAAGAAAGCCTTGAGGAAGAAGACAAGCTTTGTTAGCCAGAGCATCAGCATCTTTATTTAAATCTCGGAGAATGTGAAAAGAGTCTAACTTATAAAAATATTTCCGAGTTCCCCTAATTCTCTGCAGAATTATATTCAAAGCAGTATTATTAAGAATATCAGTTGAATTTAGAACTTTTATCAATATTTTAGAGTCACCAAAAATTTTGACTGACTTGAAACCTTTCTCCTTAGCCAGCTGACGCGCCAAGAGAAGGATGTAACATTCGGCCTAGTTGTTAGACAATGTTCCAAGCCCCCAACTATACCTGTAAGAGAACAATCTATCCGGGGAGAATACCAAACCACTCTAGAGGCCCCGGGATTCCCTTTTGAAGCACTGTAAAAAAAAAAACATCTAAAGTGGAACTCTTCCAAAAAGAATCAAAAGCTATCTTATCCACTCGAAACTTCCAAGGATGGGCCCTGACAAGCTTGTCATAAGGAAAAGAACCCATGGCCTGAGCACAAGAATCCAATCGCAGTGAACCTGGTAGAGAGGACAATGGATGTCCAATTAATTAAGCTAACAACGATAAGGAATTGAAGGCAGCTATATGGGGAAACAACCTCTGCTCATTGAAAATGTAGTTGTTTCTTGAAATCCACAGAGACCACCACGTGAGTTTTAAAATTGAATGCCAATGTTTGTATAATACTGCAGAATTAGACTTTGAAGGACGTCGATCATGCCAGGCAATGTAAAATTCCTTAACAAAGCTTTGAATTGGAAGATTACACTGAACCCTATGTAGCACCAAAGGCCACACATTTCTAGAGAAATCGCAGTCAACCAGGAGATGATCAACTGACTCCAATGTTGAATTGTTGAAACAACAACGAAAAAGGCCATAGAAGCCACGTTTAAGGAGATTATCACTTGTGAGAATCTTGTTTTTCAACAACAACCAAGAAAAAAAATTTACCTTCAGAAGGCAAGGAGATAGCCAAACAGTTTTCCAAATTGTTGGAGAAAAACATGAAATGTGAGCTGATTGAAGAGATTTGAATCCTTTAGCTGCTGAATAAGAGCCATCAAAGCCTCATCCCCAGCTATATTTTTGGGAGATGTGAACAGGGGAAAATCTAGATAGAAGAGAGAACAACTCTGATTTTTGGAAGTTAAGATGAACTGGAAAATACGGGAGAGTCCAACCTACCCAGTTTCCATCACTATCCCAAATGCAAATATCTGCCAAACATAGCAGTCCTTTGTTTTTTTCCCAATTCATAGTTTTTGATAACTGAATGGCACAAGAGAGGGAAGGTTTCCCAGAAATTTTATCCTCCCAGAGAAGGGTCCCCTTCCCATTTCCAGGAACTCTAAAAGGTTGTTGTTAAAAAAATTCGAACCCTTTCCTGCCGGAATTCAAATAGCAGTGTCAGTTGGTGTATTAGAAGAAGTGATATTTCTCAATGAGCCACCCTTTAGGTATTTTATCCTAAAAATTCTGTTAATTGGGTGTTTCTTATCAGCAAATAGCTTCCAAATAAGCTTTCCACTCATCGCTAGAGATGCAATTCCAGGATCACGGATTTGTAATCCTCCTTCTAAAATAGGGCGTTTTAGAACTTCCCAACTTACCAAATGTATTTTATTTTGGCCACATTTCCCTCCGTTGCAAAGAAATTCTCTCAAAAGTTTAGAAATCTATGCTGAGGTACACTTAGGGGCAAGTAGCAAAGTGGATTGGAAAACAGGGAAAGCTGAAAGGACTGATTTAATCAAAGTCAATTTCCTAGCCTTAGTAAGCCACTGGCCTCCCCAAGAGGCAATTTTTGCCTTTAAATTAGCCAGCACATCAAGCCAAATAGAAGGAGGGGATGGACCAAGAGTTAAGAGAAGCCCCAAATACTTAATCTTCTCCCACTTGACAAAACCAGGGAAGCCCAAGAAAGCTGATATTCGAAGAAGTGTCGAATGTTCTACATTCCATCTGTAAACAACACTTTTTTTACTATTAATCAAAGCTCCAGAGATTTGATAGAATTTTTGGAGGATAACATTGAAAGCTTGAGAAATTTTCATAGAGGCCCCTCCTAGAAGAAGAGAGTCATCAACGAAAAGTGCATGGTTTATTGGATCCACACCCCTAGCAATCTTAATGCTAGGAAGATACCCACTTTCCTTTTCAACAGTGAGTTTTTTGCTGAGGGTTCCAGCCATCAAGATATATAGGAAGAGAGACAACAAATAGCCTTGACGGAGACCTCTGGAGGCTTTGAAGAATTCGGTGGGTCTACCATTGACTAATGGAGCAATCCAAGGTTTGTCTGTGCATGCTTAGATCAGGTTTACAAATTCAGGAAACAAAATCCAAATGAGATCAGAACATCATAAAGAAAGGGAAGCTTTACTCGGTGAAAGGCATTCTTCATGTCCAACTTAATTAACATTCCTTTCTCTTTCCTTTGGAAGCTTGAATGAAGAGCTTCTTGAACTTGGATTACATTATCCACTAGGTGCTTGAATTTAACAAATCCCCCTCTGGAGATGAGAGATCAGCTTACCTAGCAAGATCTTAATTATGTTAGCTAGAAGTTTGGCCAGAATATTATATGAAGCATTGCACAGTGAAATAGGACAGAACCTATCGAAGGAAGAAGGTTTGACATCCTTTGGGATAAGCGCAATAAATGTTGAGTTGGTTCCCCCTCCCACTTTTGCTTTTTTCTAAAAGGTAGACACCATACGGAAAAGATAAGATTTGATGGTGGGCCAGCAAACTTTGTAGAAACAAATGGTAAAACCATCTGGCCCAGGAGCTTTATCAGACTCCATAGCCCAGATGACATTTACCAATTCCTTTTCCAAGAAAGGTTTCATTAGTTCATAATTATATGCATTGCTGATAAGAGTAGGAACATTTTCCAAAAACTCAGAAGACACTTCCTCATCATAGAGACCATCATCTTGAAACAATAGCTGAAAATGACTGCTAGCTATCTATTTGAGAAGATCTTGGCCTGATATGGTAACCCCTTCGGCATTGGAGATTTCCGAAATGTGATTTTGGTAGAGCCTGCCCTACACTGGCGATGGAAAAATGCAGTATTCTTATCGCCGACCTTCAGCCAGAGACTTCGAGACTTCAGTCTTAGATGTTCCTCCTCCTGCCTGAACCATTGAGATGTTTTTAGCTTGGCAAGTTGTTCAAGAGCTAGTTTGGAAGTGGTAATTTCTCTATTTTCCAGTCCAATTTGAAATGCAGATAACTCAACCACTCTTTCCTTTCCGATGAATGTTGGAGTAGAGAGAGGGGATTTAATCCACAACTTCAATGTGGATTTAGTTTGTTTCAACTTTTGTTCCCAGACAAAATTGGGGGAACCATCGACATGTTGGGACCAAACCTGAGATACAATATCTGTAAACCCAACTTGCTCGATCCAGAGTGGGCAAAATCAGAATGGAATTGGACCATGCGCCTCTTATTTTTCAATAAGCAAAGAGATGGGATGGTGATCTGACGTGAGCTTTGGTAAGATTTTAGAGGAAATAATATTTTTACCATCCAACGGGGAAATATGTACAAGGAACCGATCTAACCTCGTAGATATGGTTGCAGCACCCACTCTATGGTTGTACCAAGTAAAATGCCCAAGCTTGGGTTTAAAATCGATCAAGTCCCAAAGTTGAATTATTTCTTCCACTGTATCGTGCAGATGATCCTAACCTCTCAATCCTCCTTTTTTTTCATTCGGAAATAACATAATGTTGAGATCTCCAGCAAGAATTACATTGACTAGAGAATTGAGCTCTAGGAAGTCTGATAACGAACTCCAGGATTCTTTTTTTTCAATATAATTAACTAGAACATAGAGATTAAAGAGAGAAAAAGAGGTCTTACTGGAGAGATGATAAAGCTCTGAAAAAAACCAATGTTGTGTGGCAAACCAATTTTTTAAGTGGAAGTTCTCTTCACACCAAAGAGTAGCTAATCCCCCATAGGATCCTCTAGCACTAACAGCTCTGCCAGAATTCAGTTTCCATTTATTTTTTCTTATGAGAAGGAGATATTCCTCCTCAATTTTGGTCTATTGGAGCAATAGGATTTCGGAAGGAGCCATTTTCATTAAATCTATGACTGTTTCATCTTTGAGAGGATTCCCCAATCCCCTACAGTTCCAAGAGGTAATCTGCATTACTTACCTAGGGGAGAGGGAGTAATTACTCCCTTAGGGGGATCGTTTCTCTTATTTCGATCGTATGACATTTCGATGGTAGGTTGGCTTCCTTGAGTCTTAAGCCTTTCAGCCTCCCCTTCCCGAACCTCCTTCTTGGTCTTCCTCCCTGCATTTTTGGATAACAACTCAATAGAATCATCATCAGAAGATCTAGAGCTACCAGCTTGCTTGTGCCTAGGAGTGTCTGCATAAGAGTGGGGGTGGGAGCAAGCATCAGGAGGAGGAGAATGAGAGGGACCTTCATCCCTGGGAGGAATCGAAATTGAAGGGCTAGCTTGATCTTTTGAAACTATATTTTCATCAACATCCAACTCAGGCCCATCGAGTTGATGTATTTCACCTTCTTCCATGACAGCTTCAGGAGCACTGAGGGAAACAAAGTGATTGAGAGAAGCTAAGGGGTTAACAAACCGAGAAGAAGGAGTTTTCCCAGCAGCAGAGTCACCTAACAGTGGAAAAATGCCCATAACCATGGCATAATCTACATTTAAACAGGATTTGTTCATAATCCAACTCCTGAATATAAGACTAGTCTGCAACTATTAGCTTAATTGCTTAAGGCAAGCCAATCTCCAAATCAACTTCTACACATATTCGTGCACAAGAAAACTGATCTTTACTTTCAGCCCTGTCTATGTATTTACCGAGCTTGTTCCCGATGGTTTTCAGGGAATCAACATTCCAACAATGCAAAGGGAGGTGCGGAAGTCTTACCCAAACAAGGACAACAAACAAGACATCTTGAGTAGGGTCGAAACCAGGGGACCACTTGTTCAATTAAAGCCCTTGAGGGCCCATGAAATATGGACCATTTCAAAAGATAAGATCTCGGTCTTCTGCAGAGTCGAAAAAAAAACAAAGTAGCCTCTTCCTACAAAATGACTTTGGATACCGTCAGAGACTAAGGGCCTCCAATTCCTTTGCACCCAACCCTCAATAGTCTTTGGAGAAGGCCGAAGTCCAGTGAATTGTCCAATGAGCCCACGAGTAGCCAGATTTAGAGCAGAGCGACAAATCCAATCAGGTGGAAGCTCAATTGACGAAATATCTATTTTCTTGACAAATTTATGGGAAGTCCCCCCAATCCTCTTACCACAAGAAATGACCAGTCTCTTGAAAGCTTCGATATCAGGAGGAATAAGTAGCGGAGGGACCACTCCAGAGTCCATGAGGTTTGTCCACCAGATGAACATCGCCAAAGGACACAGAGAAGCCCAAAAACCAAAGAACCCTGCAAAAGCAATCAAACTCTGACCAAAGCTATAGCCACTAGGAAAGACAGAACCGTCCCAAAATCAAGTAGAGAGTAACAAGACTCCACCGATCCAAATAAATGAATAAATATCCACCGATCCAGGGATACTCCAAACTTCCACACAGTCAGAGAAAAATCCTCCAAAAAATACCACCAGGGCAACAAAACCAAGGCTAGGCCCAACCAGAGCAGAAGGCAGACTAGGCAAGAACAGAACTATGTCAAATAGAGAAGACTCCAATATCTGAAGCAATCTATAGCAAGTCCAGTAACCAATCGAAGAAGGAGCAAATCCCAACTCCAGATCAGAGATACGCTCAAGAGACACCAAAAAGAACCTCCAGAAGAATGCACCAGGCAACAAAAAGATCAAGAAACACAGTACTCCATCGAGCCTTCAGATTTGGATCAAGAATAATATCGAGAGAATCTGAATGCCTTCAGTATGCAGCAAATCCAACAATAGCAAAACGCTCAATGACCAGTAGTCACAAACAACAAACTACGATCTCCAAACCAAAAGGGAAAAAAAATTGAACTTCTTGGAGCGAAAAAACAAATAAAAATTCGATATGCACATCCAGGGAATCAAACCTTCACCTGGTAAATTGGGAGACTGTCTACAAACCAAAAATTCATGGAGGCATTGGAGTAAGAGACCCAAGTAAAATGAACTTATCTCTCGGAGCTAAAACTCTTTGGAGAGTCATGACTGGCAAAGGAGCACGGTGGAAAAAAAATCAAAAAAAATATCTGTCCGGCAACATAAAGATATGTTTGGACATAATTTGCATGAGCATAAGAGGATCGTCAATCTGGGAGTTGTGTAAAAATGCAGCTTATATCATTATAGAGGAATTGAAGTGGAGTCCTGGCAACGACAAGGAAATTAGAATATGGACAGACCACTGCGCGTCAGTCTCATTAGTCGTGTTATCGTAGGTGTTTCCAGAGTTAAGGCAAATACTAGAGGGAATAAATATCAAAATGTTGCATGATCTTTCTGAATGGATGAGTAATGGGAGGTGGATAGGGTGGCTAGAGATGGAGGTCGGCCATTTCAGCGCTCAATTCCTTGCACTCATCACGGTGTTGCCAACACTAGTTCATCACGCGATGAAGGATGAGAAATGCTGGGGAAAATCAGAGTGTTACATGGTGAAGGCATGATACAGGGCAATTGATGTGGATTATAGAATTAACAATAATGATAGGAAATGGAAGAAGATTTTGAGTAAGGATGGTATGCCCAAAATCAATGTGTTCTTTTGTATACTCGGCCATCGCAAAACTTTAACAACAGACAATCTGAGAAAAAGAGGACTGGAAGGCCCACTGAGATGCATTCTCTACAAGGAATTTGAGGAGTCTCTAGAGCACCTCTTTTTAGAGTGCAAATTCTCCAAGGAGGTGTGGCATCAAGCCTACAAGGAGTTGCAATTCAAATTGACTCTTCCAACAAATTGGGATGATCTTTTTGTAAGATGGAAGGACTACTATCAAGGTTCACTCCTCAACAAACCGGTTTTCGCGAGGGCATGGGAAGCTCTTCCTAGATATATATGCTGGAAGATCTGGACGGTGAGAAACAAGTAGATATTTGAGGGGGAAAAGAACAGTTCGGCCAAAGTTGCGGCAGTTGCAAAAGCGCTCTGGGTGGAAGTATTATGCATGAAGGGAATGAACAACATTAGCAAGGAAACACTCACTATTGAAGAAAGAGATTGGGTCTTTGAAATGCTAGGTCTCCTGTCACACCAACCATGGTTTAAACCCGAAAAAAATTCAACCTTGCAATCTTGGTAAATAAGAATAAATTCGGAAGAATTCAATTGTTGGTGGAAGAAATTGGGTTGCAGCTCTTTATTCTTTGATGGTGCCTCAAAAGGAAAATTAGGGATGGCAGGAGCGAGGGGAGTCTATTTCAATTCCGAAGGCATCAAGTAGAAAGAGTATGCATGGGGAATCGACAAAAAGACTAATAATGGGGCAGAATGGTTAGCTTTAATAAAAGAACTGGAGTTGGCAAGGAAAGAAGGCATTGAGGAATTGGCGGTCTTTGAAGACTCGTGCATGGTTATTGGAGAGGCAAGAAATCTAGTACGGAACAGAAAGAGCCCAATAACCAAAACACATCAGCTTTTAAAATGCATGGCAAATGAATATAAATCCATCAACTTCCTTCACATTTTGAGAGAAAACAACACACCTGCTGATAGTATGGCCAACGAGGGAATGGATCTAGAGTGCGGAAGCCTATTATGTGATCAGCAGGACCTAGAGAGGAAATGGATTCCTTTATAGTGAACCATATCTTCACATTCTTTGAATGCTTTGTTTTTATATCCTTTTGCTTGGGCAGTTTATAAGGAGTTTCAGCGCTCGCAGAATAGGAATTGGGGATGAAAAAAATAGATTGGAAAAAGAAGCACAAGGTGGAATGGACTTGATCTTCCTTTGGGAGAAGTCAGTGTCCAGGCTATTGTAATACTTGGTTATTCATTTTTTTATATAAAAAGCTCCTAAACTGTTTTTGTTAAAAAATAAAAAAAATATAATATTTAGTATAAGGTATGGTAAGAATTGCATAATTTACTTAGTTATTATAAGAGCATCATGTCACTTACAAGAATTGAATCTGGTTGGAAAAAATAACAATCATCCCAATCACACAAGTTATATTCAATTAACTATTTTTCTTTTATTGATAGTATATTTTTGAATATTTATAGTTTTGTAAGTGTTGGAATTTTATTCTCTAATTTTTTTTCATTAATTTGTCATATAAGAAGGTAAATGATTTTCCAAAATGCTTAAATTATCTTAAAGGCTTTACACATGCATTGGATGGTTATGGAAAAATGTACGATCGATAAAACAAAGTGAGATGTACTCCCAATATCTAAGTTTGTGTTTTTATTTATCATTGGTTATATGGTACCTCTTTGTCCATTCTTAATATATTTTTAAATATCCATATTTTTGTTAGTGTTGGAATTCCCCTTATGTATTTGGGTTGTTGAACCTGGTTAAGTTTTTGTATAACAATGTCTCTATTGATAGAAAATATATTCACTAAAACGTTTTTACCACTCACAAATGGCTCTGCAATACAACAAAGAAGTGAGGGGCATTGTAAGGACATGGTTAAGCTAACTAGGCGCTTGTGTTATAATAAACATAGAGCATGAATTAAATCCTAATAATTTCATATATGGATCATGAATATCCTTTCTAACAATTTTCAGTGGGAATTAATTAAATAAAATATTAATTGGTAATTTCTCGCAAGAATTGTCAATTCCCGCTAACTCATTCGGTTAAGTTGTGGGTCTCGTTAGTAGGGTGACCCAGCTTCAATTCCCCTTCGGGGTGGGCTAGTTGGGAGGAGACACCCAAAATCCAACCAGTTGAGGATTGGTGTAGCACAGGATGGGTGCAATCCCCGAGTGATTTTAATGGCTTAGATGCCCCTAGGTCATGGTTTCTTAAACCAAAGGCCACTCCCACAATTCAAGGAGATTCTAGCAAACAAAACAAAAGCAAACAAATTAGAAAGAATTAATTAAATAAAATACTAGTTAACCATTTCTAACAGTTTTTATCATTTCATAACAATGCTTCTATAAGGATTTCTTGGAAAAACTAAGATTTCATCACCATAATAACAACTAACAATTAACTAAGCATAAGCAAGAAATGGAGGAGATTAGAACAAATACCTGTAAACATGTTGAGTTTGCCCACAAGCCTTGAGCTCTCTTCCCTTCTCTTATCACGATAAGGCCCAAACTAGAGTTTTTACCCCAACCAGCTAGGAACATCCTCGTCGGCTCCCTAGCTCCAAGAAAACTCGTAGGTCTTCTGTCCTTTCATGCTCGAAGTCCCCACTAAAAAAAATAGCATCCCGCGGTATCCAACCAGTGGAAATTCCCAATGTTTTTCTCCTCCTTGTCCTCCAACAAAGTTTTTCCTCTCTCCCCCATAAATCTCACCCAAACCCCTGAATAATGAAATCCCCCTCTTCTCTTATCCCCCACCATCCTCTCCCAACCACCCCAATGCTCATAAATCTCCCTCTACGTAGTTCTAGAAAAAGACATTAATTTAATAACTCAATCCCAAGGAAATTACATGACATGATTATAAAATAAACGCAAGGAAATATGTATCCATGTAAATCATATATACCTAAAATATCTATGACAACCTCATCCTTAACTAATTAATCCCGCCAACAATAATAAATGCAGTTATATATTTGTCAAACATTTTTTATAATTATACATCTTTGTTTTCCCTAAACATTTAATTGCTCATTTTATACCTAATAAATAGTTTAATAAAAATACTTCTAGTAGTACTAGCATACGTGCATAGTGTTTGTCTCCATAGCTAGTGTATACATATACTATGCAGGTACTAGTGATAAACAAGCATACATACAATAATTTAGGGACCAAAAATCATCCATTTCACTAATTAATTTGCATTAATATAACACAAGCACACAGTTACTAAGTTTATCATGCATGGATAAAGCAAGAGGTTTTATACACACACAAGTAATGAAATTGTCATCCTTAACATATGCTTCATCTTTCTAATTCACGGCCATCATCCACGTCCCATCCTTCCTCTTTCGAAATATTTGGGAGCGTCAACTATATTGACCTAACCCCCAATAGAACACATAAGCGGAAGTGGAGATTATATCGACCAAACTTCCCTGGCAGGCCACTGCTAGGCATCATCAAAAGCCTTGGGGAGAGTGGCTAAACACGACCCTCCCACAACTCCAGTTTTTGGAGGATACGTGATGGGTAGCACCTCCACCCCTCTTGATAGAACTAAGTTCAACACCATACATCAGCACATTGTGTTGGTATTGTTGTTCTTGGGGCTGCATCATCGAATAACCAATTTGGGCAATTGTGCTTCCTAAAACCCTACACCTGCCCACACATCTTAGTACTCAAACCAATATGGGAGCAACTGAAGGTCAATCTCTCACAGTTCACACCAGGAAGAAATTCAAGAAGAAGGAGAACATTCATCACAACAAGAAGAAGGACAAGAAACCTAAGAAGACCAAGAGATATACCTCAAATATTCGATGCTACACTTGTGATGAAAACATACATTTTCAAGAGATTGTCCCATCATGAAAAGGAGACACCATGCTCAAATTGCCGAAGATGATGAACCAACAAACAAAATATTAAAACAAGGGAAGGATGATTCAGATGAAGAGTATGTGCTGATCTCAACACTTACTGGCACTATCTCACATGGAAGTAATGATTGGATTGTGGATAGTGGAGCTTCTAAACACATGACAGGTTACAAGGGATCATTCGTCAATATGTCTGAACATGAGTCACATCACAAGGTGAAACTTGGCCATGATTACCAATACCCCATAAAAGGGAGTGGAGAAGTTTCATACAAGCTTGACTCTGGGAAATATTTAAAGATGCAGGATGTGTTATATGTTCCAGGATTGAAGAATAATCTTCTCTCCATCTCTGCAGTAGATGCAAAGGGAATTAGGGTTTCTTTTGTCAATGGCCAAGTTCTGATGTGGCCCAGAGGAAAGACAACAGAGGATGCAACAATGATTGGAGAAGAAGACGGAGGCTTGTATAAGTTGAAGGGACAGCTTGAACAAGCACTGGTTCATGAGTCAATTGAACCAAGTGAGCTGTGGCACATAAGGCTTACACATGTCCACTACAGAGCACTACCAATGGAAAGGAAAGTAGTCTCGGTATTTCCAAAGATCTAAGCAAACATGAAGGCATTTGTAAAGGATGTGCACAAGGAAATAATGATAAGAAGACATTTCCCAACAATGAGAGCAAGGCTAAAGGAATATTGGAGATAGTACACTCAGATGTATGTGGACCCATGTCTTCTAGCTCATTAAGCGGGTATGTGTACTATGTTTCCTTTATAGATGATTTCTCACGTAAGACTTGGGTATATTTCTTGAAAGAGAAAAGTCAAGTTTTCAGTAATTTAAAGGAATATAAAGCCTTGGTAGAGAACCATACTAATAGGAAGATCAAGATTCTATAGTCAGATAACGACGAAGAATTCACATCAGATGAATTCAAGGAACTCTGTAGAGAGTTTGAGATTAAGAGGGAGTTGAGCACTCCATATAATCCTCAATGGAATGGGGCTGCGAAACGAAAGAACCGAACCATCATGGAAGCAGCAAGAGCTATGTTGCATGACCAGGATCTTCCTATGCACCTTTGGCGGAGGCATTAATAACAACTGTGTATGTACACAACTGTACTCCTCATCGAGTACTTGACAACAAGACTCCTGAAGATGCCTTCTCAGGAGAGAAACTAGAAGTCAACTGTCTAAGAATTTTTGGTTTCCAAGTGTACATACATATCCCAAAGGAGAAAAGGACCAAGCTCGATCCTTCTAGGAGGAGGGGTATATTCGTAGGATACAGTGATACAATAAAGGCCTATGGAATATACCTCCCGGGATTCAAGAAGATCGACATCATTAGAGATGTAACCTCTGATGAAGACTCGACATACTTCAGATCCAAGAGGACTCCTATCCAGGAAGTTGAGGAACGTGAAGAGACAAGAGTCCAAGAAATGGAAATTGGAGAAGCAATTCCAAAAGACCCTGAAGATCACAACATGATAGAACCACAAGAGTCGTTGGAGACATTCTTTGAGAAGGACTCCCAGAAGAGGAAACCAACATGGGCATGGGAGCTCATATGAGAAACTGAAAGGTATTCCAGAGGGAATGCATAGAGAAAGAAAGAGGGAAAATCCCTAGATAGCCATGTGACCCTGCTTTGTGACATCATTGAAAAAGAACCTGCCATCTATGAAGAGGCCGATGAAAAGAAAGAATGGAAGGATGTTATGATCAAGGAATATCAGTCGATCATGAAGAATGATGTTTGGGAGATGGTTCTAAGACCGGAGAAGAAGTCTGTCGTGACTTTAAAGTGGATCTACAAGATCAAGCATGCTGTAGATGGCAACATCGATAAATACAAGGCAAGGTTCATAGCACGAGGCTTCTCACAGAAAGAAGGAATAGACTATGAAGAGACATTTGCACTCGTGGCAAGGTACACTTCCATTAGGACCATACTTGCTTTGGCAGAAGTTATGAAATGGAAAATACACCAGATGGATGTCAAGACAACCTTCTTGAATGGTGTACTCGAGGAGGAAGTGTACGTGGAACAACCACTGGGATTCGAGACACATGAAAGGAAGACCCATGTGTGTGAATTGAAGAAGGATTTGTATGGATTAAAACAAGCACCGAGGACATGGTACTACAAGATGGATAGCTTCCTAACAAACTTGGGATTTAGAAAGAGTAAAGTAGATTCCAACCTCTACTTCAAGGTGGAAGATGGAAGACCTGTGATACTTCTGCTATATGTTGATGACTTGTTTCTGACAAGCAAAGAGGAACTCATTACAAATGCTAGGAGGAGACTTTCTACAGAGTTTGAGATGAAAGACCTAGGTATGATGCACCACTTCTTAGGCATGGAGCTGTGGCAGAGTGCAGATGGAATCTTCCTTGGACAAGGTAAGTATGCAGTGGAGATTCTAAAGAGATTCAGAATGTTGGACTGCAAGGCGATAGCCACACCTATGAAATCTAACTCGAAGCTTCTAAGTGATGCTTTATCTGAGTCGGTTGATGCCACGATGTATCATCCGATGATTGCCTCATTGATGTATCGAACAAATACGAGACCAGACATATGCTTTGTGGTGAACACCCTGATCCAGTTCTTGACGTATTCGAGATATT
The DNA here is from genome assembly GCA_001517045.1 of Pseudotsuga menziesii. Taxonomy (NCBI): domain Eukaryota; kingdom Viridiplantae; phylum Streptophyta; class Pinopsida; order Pinales; family Pinaceae; genus Pseudotsuga; species Pseudotsuga menziesii. Next base: position 633,201 of record LPNX011205070.1, read on the forward strand.
TCACCTGATAGCTACAAATCATGTTTTGAGGTACCCAAAAGGTACAATGGATTGTGGCCTCAGATATGATGCGAATCAAAAGATTAACCTACATGATTATGTTGATTCAGACTAGGAAGGCAGTGCCACTGATAGGAAGATCACCTCAGGTTGCTACTTCAGTTTGGGATCTGGCATGATCTCCTAGTTCAGCAGGAAGCAATCATGTGTGGCGCTGAGTATATATGAGGTAGAGTATGTTGTCGCTTGCTCGGCTAGTTGCAAGGCAGTGTGGTTGTGAAAGATATTGTCTGACTTATTTGATCTCCAGTTGGATGTGACTTGTATCTTATGGGACAATCAGAGTTGCGTGAAGATGTCGAAAAACCTCGCGTTCCATGACAAGTCGAAGCATATCGAGATCAAGTCCCACACTATATCAGGGATATGGTGCAGAGAGGAGCAGTGAAGCTTCAGTACGTGGCAACAGAGGAGAAAATAACTAATGTATTAACCAAGCCTCTAGCGAGAGTGAAGTTCGAGTACTTCAGAGAAAGATCTGGTGTGATCCAGATCGAGATCCTTCGAAAGAGGGAGTGATGTATTTTAGCATAGCTAGAGAGACAGTCTATCTAAGCATAACATCCTGGCAAAGTTTGTAGGTTGCTCAGATGTAATCAGTCTTGTAGGTTATCCTTGGATAAGTCATGGTGAAGCTCGTAGGTTATCCTTAGATGTAATCAGTCCTGATGTGTTCTATGCTAGAAATAGCTTATGCATGATATATCACATGGGAAATGGGATAGGTTGTCCAAGTGGGAAAAATCGTGGTGAAGCAAGATGCTCAGACGTAATCAGTCCTGTAGGTTGTCCTTGTATGTAATCAGTCTTGGTGAAGCTTGCAACTTATCCTTGGATGTAATCCGTCATGTGACTGGTTATTCGAGTGTAAAATGAGACCTGGCATGGTACGCAAGTTACTTGAATGTAATAAGTCACGTGGGTTGTCTGAGTGTAAACTGAGACCTGGTGTGGTATGCAGGTTACTTGGATGTAATACGCCCCGAAGGTTGTCTGAACGTAAAAGATAATGTACGCAGGTTGTTCAGATGTAATAAGTCCTTGAGGTTGACCAGAGAACGTAAAAGGTCCTGATGTAGCAGGTTGTTTGGTTGTAATCCGTCCTTATTAAGTGTGTGTGTGTGTGTGTTCCCATGTTGAGATGATAAGGTCACGAAGCACAAGAGGTGCAATGAGGTGGTTCTAATGATAGAATGCAGTTTGACCGTGCAACACTGAGTGTGCTCCTAGGCGATTCTTGCATAGTAGAAGCTACAGGTTGTCTTAATGACGTGAAAATTACCCTGGCTTACTACTATGGTGAAAGAACGCAGGTGGTTTGCATCTAAAGCTTTGTTCTTTGTTTTGTTTTGTGCAAGACAAAAGAGATGATTTGGATACGAGGAGATGAAGTTAGGAGACACATGTTATTTCTGTGGCAATGTAAAGAAGGTCCTGAACCGTTCCTACGAGATGGCTTGCTTGAGACGTGACGAAGACCTGGATGAGGACTAGGCCTATAGCCAGTCGAGAGATGGTTGCCTCTGTAGAAACTTCTGATGACAGATAGTATCGTTCAATGATGAATAATAAGAATATGATGGCAGCATCTATGATGATGACTCTATGACTCTGTGATGAAGACTTGACCAGATGTGTTGATGACTGTGAAGAGAGAAAATACCTTCCTAATTAAGAGGGAGTGTTGATGAATTTGTAACTTCGGAATATATTCTGATGTATATTATCATTGTATGTTTTTGTACCCCCATTGGGGATGTGTTTACCCCCTTGTGGGATGTCTTTGAGGTACAAACTCCGTTGTAGGTCGGGGCAATAGTCCCTAGTGTAACATCGTGTAATGTGTATTTGAAGTCTCTTTGGGAGAAGTCGACCCTGTTAGGGAAGACATGCAGGTCCCAGTCTTATGTTTGGTCAATGACTTGAAAGGGTATAAATAGGGAGGCGCTCTCCCTCATTTATACACACACCTCACTCTCTCAAGTTTGCACGAGAGAGACACACACACAGGAGGAGAGATAGATAGTTGTTGAATACTTCTTATTACTACTTTTGATCATCTTACTATTCTGAGGAAGCTTGCGGGGTTTTCTCCTTTATGGTTTCCCGAATGAAAATATTTATGTCTCGTGTATATTTTATATCTTATGCATCTTGATGTACTTGTTATTCTTTCATATAAAGATCCTAGATAATCTAATCGGATCTAAAGAAAAACTAAAAAATCATTTCGCCAGTACGCAAAATGGTTTATGATAAAGAAGAAGTTGATAGATCAGAGTCTACAGTTCATGATATCCATGGAATAGAGTCCCAACAAATCTAAAGACATTGATAATGAAGAAACTCGATTATCAAAGGAAAGAGACGGGAGAAGGTAGATACGTCTATGTAGTTGAGAAATGTTGCCTAAAACCTTGGAGGGTTACGAAGGAGGAGGTTGGAGACGTTACAATATGGTATCAAAGTCAAAAATTTTATAAGAATGGTGATTACGGAGTCTTCCATCAGTCCAATAGTGCTATTAGGCGAGCCAAGGACACCACGCAACTCAACGATTCATAAAACATCAATGTATAACTCAAAGGCTCGACACATTTTTTAATTGATAGGGGGAATGGTTGTAGAATAAGAATGCATAGTTGATGCATGTAAGAAAGAAGTATAGTTTCCAAATTTAGTATGTTGTAAAAGCAATACGTGTCATGTGATGGCATTGCATGTGCGTGCACATTTCCTATTTTTCTGTATAATTGGATACATGACATTTCATTATTGGTAATTGGTGTGTTTTAAAATGGTTGCATCACTATTACAAGTGGTATTTTTGGATACACAACGTCGATGCAAATGCTGAAGGGATGACAAGATACCATCAATTATGCAATACTACAAAATCCATTTATACCTCAAAGGCTTAATGCATTTATTAGATAACCACCTAATGATTGTGCAATATTACACATTGCAAATCGCAATATTATTACCGTGAATCATGATCATAATATTTTATTTCCATATTTTAACTTTTATGGTGTGTTTAGGAAGCCAAACAACCTGGCTACCATGATCCAATATCCATGGTCACCTTTCTCAATTCTCTTAGTTGCCAAGTGCATAGTCCTAACTTCCACCATTTCTCCATAAATTAATTTGGCTTCTTGAGATTTGAAGTCGTGAATCATAGTAGTGTAGAAAACTCTATATGTCCTCTTTATCTTCTTATTAACAACTCTATGAGTTTTCAATTGCTATGGGATTTTTAATTATTCTATTTCATCAGACCCAATGTTTTTACAAGATATCGATGGAAGATTGATAATTAATAGGGTTGTTTGTTATCAGGGTCACATAAATTATCCACTAACGGATTTGAGCAGTATATGCAAATCAACGATCTAGGCCTTACGATGTTGAGTTCTAATGGTCCTCTGTGGGCCTTATTTGTTAAGAGGAGCTCCTCCATGCATAGTAAGTGTTAATTCCATGGTGAGTATGAACAAGTTTTAGAAAACATTGTTGTAGATTATCGTGAGATTATCAAAACAAAGACTAAAAAAAGTCAAAGAAATAAAGTGTGTTCTTTTTCATTTCTATTTTGTTTTTAGATTTTGAAATATTTATTAAATTTATTTTATCTTATTGATCATTATCGTTTTTTAATGAGAAATAAGACCTCAAGTGTAAGCCATTTATTGTATGTGAAAATAAGATTATTGGTTGTCCTTTAACCTTTAGGCGATGTTTGTTTTTACCATGGGAACAACAACCTCCTAAGGGTATATCCAACAGCATGCATGCCAAATATACTAATAATTTGTGACTCAACAAGGGTCGATACATCTCGAATCCCACCGAGGTGATCCTCTATCCTAGGGGTTTCCTACCCTTTAAGCTTTGTCACAATGGGCCAATGAGCAACCCTATCCCCCGCTGGTTTTGAACCTGTGACCTCCACGAAGATAACACATGTTCTTAACCTTTAGGCGACGTTACCCACACCTTTTGTGATTGTGTAGGGTCCAATCCATAACATTTGGAACTCGGTATGCTCTCTAGTGTCTTCATGAGCTCAGTCCTGCAGCAATATATTTTCTCATACTTGAAAGGGGTTGGGCTTGGGCATTTTGTCAAATTGTTTTTTCTCCATGCTTTTGTTTCTATCCACGTATCAAAATGTTATAATGTGAGTATGATGTACTCTTCCAAAGCAAGTAAAGCATCATGTCTATGTTGGGCATACGCAATCTTTAATACCCTAACTAAGAAAGCAAGTCTAAAAAAAGACAACTCTAGTTTGGTAGACATGATGTCTTCTTGGACATATACTAGTAATTTCCCCCATGAGGGGCAAAAGAAATGGCGAGAGGAAAATAATACAAGGAAGGAAAAACAATTTTCCCAGATTAGTGGGCTAAGGACTAAGCTTTCAACAAAGTAATTTTTAATTAGTGGGTCACTTTAACATACTCGTAGGCACTAAATGATCATTTATCCAGACAAGAATGAAACCAAAATAAAAAAATTTAATCTTTTAACACTAAAATGAGATCGAGGCATTCACACTCCACTCTAGCAAATGCAAGAACGCCACAAATTAAATTTATCTTCATCTCATAAATTTCAAGACTAAGAAAACTAGATTAAACACATACATTTGATCTCATACATCATACTAAATAGGAAATGGCTACGAAGACATGATTTTCCATAATATACTAATAATTCATGCTTGCTTCATAAAAGATAAAATAGACTCACCACACACTAGTTTATTTTATGTGTGCTCAACATCTAGACCTCTAGAGCACACAACCCATCTGAGACTAGACACCATTAACCTACTAAAGAGTGTTGAATTGTGGAGATCATAAAAATAGAACAATATAAAATAGTGTGTCATGCGGTTAAAACTAGCATGCATTGCTTGAAAATGTGAAAAACATGCCATCTAAATGTAATGGGGAAATACCCACAATGTTAGTTTTTCAACATTTAAGCTAGCATTATATGGATCTTTAACTGAGAGAACAACAAGCACAACAATCAAACACAAGAGACAATGAACACAATGTTTTTCGTCGAGGAAACCATAAATGGAGAAAACCCCGCAACTTCCTCAGAGATAGAATCAACACAAAAGGTAAAACCCCAAAACAGTAAGATGCACTCCCAACAACAGTTACCTTCTTCTTTTCTAGCCCCAGTGTCTTCACCTTCCTCAACTATGCGCTATACTTGAGTGTGTATGTGATGTGTGCTAGATAGAGAGTCCAACTCTCTATTTATACTAATCCTGACATGACTAAAACCCTACTAGGGCTGACCTCTACTAGGAGATTCTAATAACCCTAGTGCCCCGGAACTGCGGGGACTTTAACCCTTAGACAATCGGAGGGTTACCCACAATGACTTGACATGACTTGTTTACATTATTGATTCTCCCGATCGGAACATCGGGGCATGACATAAAATGATAACATCCCGGAATAAACATCGGGTTACAATAGATAAGAAATACAAGTGAATACATTCCGAAGTTACAATTACATCAACACTCCCTCTTAACTAGGAAGGTATTATCTCGACACAATTTTCATCACTGGTCTTCTTCTCTGGATCTTCTTGTCATTTGCATCTCCAAGTCATCTTCGTCTTCAAGTCATCTTTATCTTCATGCCATCTTCATCTGGATCTGGATCATCACTCGATCTGGATCATCGTCACTAGATCATACTTGATCTGAAACATCACTGGATCATACTTGATCTGGAACATTACTGGATCATACTCGATCTGGAACATCTCTAGATCATACTTGATCTGGGACATCACTGGATCATACTCGATTTGGAACATCATCACTGGATTTGGATCATTACTCAATATGGATCATCATCACTGGATCTAGATGATCACTGGATCTGGATCATCACTGCTGGATCTGGATCATCACTCGATCTGGATCTCTCAGAGTCATCATAACTGGATCTGGATCTCCTCTGGTCACCAGCATATGTGTTATCTCATGATTCTTCTCGTCACAGGAAGTTCTACAGAGCCAACCTTCTTTCATGCTGGGTGTATGCCTACCTCCTCGTAGGTCTTTGGTAGCCCTTACATCTGACCTACTCGTCAAAATGGCCAGCACTCACATCTGACCTACTCATCAGAAAGGCGGTAGCCCTTACATCTGACCTACTCGTCAGAATGGCCAGCACTCACATCTGACCTACTCGTCAGAAAGACGGTAGTGCTTATATCTGATCATATAGGACCTAATCCTACAGTCACATCAGAATGACCAGCACTCACATCTGACCTACTCGTCAGAAAGGTAGTAGCCCTTACATCTATGTAGAAGCTCATCCTACATTAGAATGGCCAACACTCACATCTGACCTACTCGTCAGAATGGCGGTAGCCCTTACATCTGACCTACTCGTCAGAATGGCCAGCACTCACATCTGACATGGGAGGAACCTAATCCTTTAGCCATGACAGAATGGCAAGGCCCTTACATCTGACCTACTCGTCAAAATGGCCAGCACTCACATCTGACATGGGAGGAACCTAATCCTTTAGCCATGACAGAATGGCTTAGCCCTTACATCTGACCTGCTCGTCAAAATGGCTATGGATCTCAGCACTCATATGTGACATGGAAGGAACCAATCCTCTCACCATGATAGAATGGCTCAGCCCTTACATCTGACCTACTTATCAGAATGGCTTATGGACTCGTCACTTCCCCTTGGAAGGGACCTCGATCTGGAGAACACCAAGCTTCTCGCTGAAGTGCTCAAACTTCACTTTGGCTAGTGGCTTTGTTAACACATCAGCTATCTGATCGTTCGTTGCAACATACTGGAGCTTCACTACTCCCCTCTGCACCATATCCCTGATATAGTGATACTTGATCTCGATATGCTTCGACTTGTCATGGAACACTGGATTCTCTGACAACTTCACGCAACTCTGGTTGTCATAATGTATACAGGTAGCATCCATCTGGAGATCAAATAAATCAGACAGTAGCTTCCTTAGCCATACTGCCTCACAACTAGCTGAACAGGCTACGACATACTCTACTTCAGCTGTACTCAGTGCCACATAGGATTGCTTCCTACTAAACCAAGAGATTACACTAGATCCCATACTGAAGCAACACCCTGAAGTGCTTTTCCTATCGATGGCACTGCCTGCCCAAACTGAATCAACATAACCGTCTAGGTTAATCTTCTGATTCGCATTGTACTTGAGCCCATAATCAACTGTACCCCTCAGGTACCTCAGAACATGCTTTACAGCAATCAAGTGAACATTTCTCGGATCTATCAAGAACTGGCTTAAGGTGTTCATAGCAAAGCAAATGTCTGGTCTCGTGTTCGTCAGGTACATCAAGGACCCAATCATCTAACGATACATTGTAGCATCAACCGACTTTAATGAAGCATCACTCAATAGCTTCAGGTTCGATGCCATAGGTGTGGCCATAGCCTTGCAGTCCATCATCCCAAACCTCTTTAGGATCTCTACTGCATACTTCCCTTGTCCAAGAAAGATTCCATCAGCACTCTGCCACACCTCCATACCTAGAGAATAATGCATCATTCTCAAGTCCTTCATCTCGAACTCGGTAGCAAGCTTTCTCTTTGTATCAACAATCAACCCATCCATACCTGTCACAAATAGATCATCTACATACAGTAGAAGCATCACTGGGTTGCCATATTCAACCTTGTAGTAAAGGTTGGAATCTACTTTACTTTTGGTAAATCCCAAACTGGATAGAAAGTTGTCAATTCTACCGTACCATGTCATGGGTGCCTGTTTCAAACCGTACAGGGATTTCTTCAATCTACACACATGAGACTCCCTGTCATGTGTCTCAAAACTGAGTGGCTGCTCTACGTACACTTCCTCTTCCACTACACCATTCAAGAAAGCAGTCTTGACATCCATCTGGTGTATCATCCATTTCATCACTGTAGCTAGAGCGAGTACTGATCTAATGGAAGTGTATCTGGCTATAGGTGCAAAAGTTTCTTCATAATCTATTCCTTCTTTTTGAGAGAAACCCCGAGCCACAAATCTTGCCTTATATTTTTCTATGCTACCGTCTGCAACATGTTTGATCTTGTAGATCCATTTGGAAGTTACAACTGACTTCCCTTTTGGTCTTGGGACAACATCCCAAACATCATTCTTCATGATCGATTGGTATTCTTCAATCATAGCATCCTTCCATTCTTTCCGTTCTGCCGCTTCTTCATAACTGGAAGGTTCTTTATCAATGAAATCACATAGTAATGCTACATACCAGGAGTAGGATCTGGTCCTCTTTCTTTTTTGGAATGTGTATCTACATAGGACAACCGAATATTCTGAGATGGCTGACTTCTGGTTTCTTGCCAAAGAAGACTTCTTCAGGAGTCTTGTTCTCAAGTACTCTATGTGGAGTACGGTTCTGTACATACACCGTTGTTCTGGCAGCTTCCGCCCAAAGATGCATAGGAAGGTCTTGATCACGAAGCATTGCTTTTGCAGCTTCCATGATAGTTATGTTCTTTCATTCCACAATCCCATTCTATTGTGGATTATAAGGAGTAGACAACTCCCTCTTAATCCCTGATTCTTTGCATAGCTCTTTGAACTCATTTGAAGTGAATTCTTTGCCATTATCTGATCGAAAGTTCTTGATCTTCTTTTCAGTGTGGTTCTCGACCAAGGCTTTGAATTCCTTAAACTTGCTGAATACTTCCTCTTTGTTCTTCATGAAATAAACCCATGTCTTCCTAGAAAAATCATCAATAAAAGAAACATAATATGCATACCCGCTTAGTGAGTTTGATGACATAGGATCGCATACATCGGAGTGGATGATTTCCAAGATTCCTTTTGCTTTACTTTCGCTGCTTGGAAATGTCTTCTTTGTATTCTTTCCTTTCACACATCCTTTGCAGACCCCATCATGTTTTGCTTGGATTTTTGGAAGACCTTCAACAACTTTGCTTGCAATAGGTAGTGCTATGTATTGCACATGTGCAAGCCTTCTATGCCAAAGTTCACTTGGCTCTACTGTTTCATGGACCAAGGTTTGTTCTGGATGACCCTTTAGTTTGTACAATCCTCCTTCTTGTTCTCCAATCACCACCGCATCATCGATAGTCTTTACTTTTGGCCACATGATGACTTGACCATCTATGAATGCAACTCTCATTCCTTTTGCATCTAATTCCGATATGGAGAGGAGGTTCTTCTTGAGTCCTGGCACAAACAATACTTATTTCATTGTTAGAGACTTTCTAGAGTCTAGCTTGTAGGAAGATTCCCCGCCACTTTTTATTGGATATTGGTAGTCATCTCCTAGCTTCACCTTGTGAGGTGATTCATGTTTTGACAGTCTCACAAAGGATTCCTTGAATCCTGTCATATGTTTGGAGGCCCCACTGTCTATAAGCCAATCATCACTTCCATGAGTAATGTTACCTGTGAGAGCGGAAATCAAAACATATTCATCCTCGCTTGAAGAATCTTCACTTTCATATCTGGTTCTCTTATTGGATGGTTCATCATCCTCTGCAGCATGAGCATGATGTCTTCTTTTGCTGCTCCTCTTTGATAGCTTTGGTTTCTTAAGACAATTCTTTGCATAATGTCCTGCTTCATCACATGTATAACATATGACCCTAGACAAATCTTTTCTAGTGTTATCTTTGTGATAGTGCTTACCTCTAGGGTGACAAGATCTTCTTTTGGTTGACTTGGAGTGTACCGTGAGAGCTTGATCTTCACTTCCCATCTTTTCTTCTCGAGGTGCTATCCGTGCTTCTTCTTGAGAACACTCTTCCCATAGTTTGTTGAACTTGACTAAGTTCTTTCTAGCACAGATTCCTTGGATGAAAGAATCCCATGACCTAGGAAGGCCATTGAAGGTTGTCATCACAATCTCTGCATTTTACACTTCTTCATTTATTGCTTCTAGTTATTCCTTGATCTGAGAGACTCTTGTGAAGTAAGACTGGATTGTTTCTGCATTCTGAATCTTCACATTCTTCAGTTGGTTTCTTAGAGTCATCCTCTGGTTTATGTTCTTCCCTTCAAACAATTTGGTTAGGGCATCAAACATAGCTTTAGGTGTCTTGATAGAGGACACCTGAGGGATAAGGTGATCCTTGATATAATCAGCAATGATCCTCTTTGCCATAACTAACTTCTTCTTATGCAAGACCTTAGCCTCATCTCCCTTTGGAACTGGAACCTCCTCGTGGATGTAGTAGTCTAACTCATTTTCTTCCAAGACCAGGGAGATCCTATACTTCCAAGCTCAGAAGTTATCAGCTCCCTCAAGCTTTTCATGAAGCTTGGTATGATGAGACATCTTAACTGAGAACCTCAAATGGAAATACAAAAGATTTTAGATCTTACCAGGTCAAGATGTCAGATTTGAATTTTGAGCTGAAATCCTGTAGAGCTGGTTCAGGAGCAAATTAGGGTTTTGCTTTTCTGGAGTTCTGTGCACCCAAATGCTTTGAAATTTATCCCTAATTTCAATTTTGGGGAGGAGATCAATCTAGGCCTGGCTCACTAAAAAATTCCTCTTCTGTGAAAAGCCCTAATTTTCGGCATTAGTGTCGGGTCCAAAACTGAAAAACCTCAGAATTGGATTCTGCTTCGATAGAAAGATGCGCCCTAAGGAGGAGAGTTATTCCACCTTACTTTTGCTGAAAATCTGTGGAGAGAGATCCACAAAGTAGGAATCCCTAGTTCCCGCAACTGCACAGTGTCTTCTTCTCAGGTTAGCTCTGATACCATGTTAGTTTTTCAACATTTAAGCTAGCATTATATGGATCTTTAACTGAGAGAACAACAAGCACATCAATCAAACACGAGAGACAATGAACACAGTGTTTTTCCTCAGGGAAACCATAAATGGAGAAAACCCTGGAACTTCCTTAGAGAAAGAATCAACACAAAAGGTAAAACCCCAAAACAGTAAGATACACTCCCAACAACAGTAACCTTCTTCTTCTCTAGCCCAGTGTCTTCTCCTTCCTCAACTATGCGCTACACTTGAGTGTGTATGTGATGTGTGCTAAATAGAGAGTCCAACTCTCTATTTATACTAATCCCGACATGACTAAAACCCTACTAGGGCTGACCTCTACTAGGAGAGTCTAAAAACCCTAGTGCCCCAGAACTGTGGGGACTTTACCCCTTAGATAATCGGAGGGTCACCCACAATGACTTGACATGACTTGTTTACATTATTGATTCTCCTGATCGGAACATCGGGGCATGGCATAACATGATAACATCCCGGAATAAACATCGGGTTACAATAGATAAGAAATACAAGTGAATACATTCCGAAGTTACAATTACATCAACACACAATACATTTCCTATTTTGCGTGCCAAAAATCCACATATGAAATTAATTAAAATTACAATAAAACTTTACCTTCTCCAAAGAAGTAACACTTAATTATGAAAATTTGGACACATAATGTATAGTAACATACAAGCCCTAACTCACAAACATGAAACTATATAGTTACATTGGAGGCTTGTACATACACGAAAATTAGATTTGGTGAGGAGCATGGTAAATTTGTATCCACCAAGACCACGCATTCAATTGGGTAATGATACATATGAAGATAAAATATGAATTTTGGTTCATCTAAAAAAAGTGCCACCACCCATGATTAAGATACATCTAGTCTCTGCCTTCCATCTACAATTGTAAATGGTGGTGACCTAAGAACATGGAGAATATCGTTTGACGATAGATACCACATGTTATTTCAACCCATATCACTCACATTTAATGGATGCTAGGAACTTTCACTCACCTTGACACTGCAACATGGAAGACTTTCGCATATTCTTGCACACATTTGAACAAATTATTATACTCATATTAAAAAAAGGATGGACATGTGTCATAACAATTATAAAAAAACAACAAATATTGTTTTAATTTTATAATATTCATAAATACTTTTTTTAAGCAGGACTAACACCATATGATATTCCATACAAAGTCAAGGTTGGCTCGGGCAGTCCCCGCAATCGATCATAGGCTTACGATAATATGTCGCTTTGCCTTTACCACTCTAGTTGCCCGCTTGGGGAAAAATATTCATAAATACTTGAATAAGCTCTTGAATCATGTCCAAAAACAACAAAGATTGTTTAAATTAACACATACAAAAATCTCACAATGATGGCAACTTCATTCAATATTGTCACCTTTTAACATGGTCATTTTACTCTAAAATGTTTATTAGTCATTGCAAATTTTACTACATGATTTTTTACTCCCGGTTTTCTTGCAATTAATTAATATATTTGTTTATATAACTTGTGGTGTTGTGGGGTCAACCCATACCTTACCTTACCTCTTTGCTTCTGTCACATAATTTTAATGCAAACCTCTCTAACTTCAGACCAATAATTGAACATAGAACATGCTCGTATAGTGTGATCAAAATTTGATATCATTCACCCAACTAATGGAACTGTATACATTACCAAGAGATCCAAGCTATTTGAGGGATCATTAGGTAGAACTAGAAGTTGGAATGAAAATTGTTGGTATGTCGGGTATTTTCCCTTTGGTGGATTTATCAGACTTCTTATTGTGTTGTATATTTATTCAATTTAACACTTAAATTTGGTCCTAGGTTTATCATTTCATTCCAAGCTGCGTGTGTAGACCTCCCAACTCTTAATTGTTGTTTTATCATTTCATTCTAAGTTGCATGTGTAGACCTCCCAAACCATGTCGTGATGAGAACATGGGCACCTAATATCCAAGCACTTATCTTTCGGCCCTGAGCTTTGCCAGCCCAAATCATAATAAGAAATGTTGCACCATTAAAGTTGTTCTATTAACCCATTTTAGCAATTGGGAATGGCCTATCTAGCCTATTGCATTAGATGAATTTGAGTTGAACCTAGGGAAATGTTGATAATTATTTAGCCAAATGGATTTGTGTTGTGTTTGCTCACTTTGGATTGATCAACTATGTTTGGAAGCATCACGTTTGATGGTTGAGCGTTTTCTGCTTTGATAGATTCAACTTAAGAATAACTAGTATTTTATCAGCATTAAATGATTCTTAAATTTTTGTCTTTTATTTTTTGGGCTGGTAAAGCCAAGTTCAACCGGCCATAACACACATGTCTCTACAAGGGTCATGGGTACCTATGGTTATGTTGGTCATGGATATGTATCAAGAGGTTAGGATTGCTTCCATTTGCATTTATAACTTATTAAAACTCTTTCGATAGAAGTTTGAAATGATTTTCAATAGGTTGTTTGACAACCAAGAGTGATGTGTACAACTTTGGGGTTGTCTTATTGGAACTATTGTCAGTTCAATGTGTTGTAGAGAAGAACAAGCCTGAAATTTAACAGAACTTAGTGGAATGGGACAAGCATATATAAGTGATAAACACAAATTGTATTTTGTTATGAACACCAAATTGGAGGGTCAATACTCTATGAAAGGTGCCTATAAAGTAGCCACACTTGCTCTGTAGTGTCTGAACTCGGAATAAAAACATAGGTCCCTTATGACAAAAGTACTTGAGACCTTGGAATAATTGCATAATGTCATGGAAATGGCAAAGTATTCGCAGCCTGAAATATCTAGACAGAAACAATCTGGGGCTAATGTCAATTCCACTGGGCACTCTCATTTTAACCATAGAAACACAAATCATGTACTTATCGACTTCCAACAACAACTTCTTCTTCACTAAATTCATATCAAGGGTCCCCAAAGTATGACTAAACTTATCATTAATGTTGAGACAAATACCATCGTATGCAAATTGCCATTGATTTACAGTTTTGATATTTACAACTGCCTTTGGAGGGTTGTAGGAAGAATGATCAAGGTCTCTTGCATGGGTGACGGGTTCAATAAGTCTGTTTATAAATACAATATTATGTAATTTCCAATTTGTGCAGTTATTATATTCACTTATTGGGCATTTTGTCTGAATATGTATCAGACAAAATCTGAGTGTAGATGTTGATGTGAAGGCTATTTTTAGCCCCCAAGAATTCGCCAAAATACACCACAAATTATTAGTAATTTTATATCTCTTCACCACCACACTTCACCAAGTAAGATAAACTATAATAAAAGCATGCCACGTATTATGTTGCACATTACTTTTTTCCATTTCATAAAATAAAAAATATGTCATAGACCAAAACACTAGGATACCATAACTACACCAAAGATAAAATACAAATCTTTCACAAGGCAACTAAAAATTGTAAAGTTGTTAGAGAAATGAATACCAATTCAAACATGATTTAATGCCTAACAAATTACATACTAATTTGAAGAACACACTTGATTCCAACTCTAACAATTGATAGTTGGGAGATGATCCAACCCCCTTATGCTCCTCAACTTTCCAACACAAAGACGTATCAAGCTCCTCCAAATATACCAAAGTTTCAAGACTTGGCAACTACTCCACACTATAACAACTAACAATGTTTAAAATTTGCAGTTTTTTTTAACACAAACGGGTAATTTTATTAAAATGGAGGAAACTGGTATATTTTGGCGGGAGCCAATCAACCAAGTTACAAATATCGAGGAATCAAGAGACTACACCGAGGCTTTCTCTTTGGCTTACTCTGAAGAGAACTACTTACAACTGAGAAACTAATTACAACTAAGAGGAGCACCATTAAGGTATAGGATGAAATACATTGGATTCCCTGTCAATACTGAGAATTCCTTGAGGAAGAAGGCATCTTTTGTTAGCCAGCGTGTCTGCAAGTTTATTTAAATCTTGGAGAATATGATAGGATTCAACACTGTCAAAATCTTTCAAAGTTGTCTTAATTCTCTGCAAAATTACATTCAAGAGAGAGTTGTTGAATATGACTGTTGTATTTAAAGTTTTAACCAGCATCTCTGAGTCACTAAAAATTTGTACTGACTTGAACCCTTTTCTTTTTGCAAGCTGAATTGCCATAAGTAAGCTGTAGCATTCAACCTATTTGTTTGTCATCGAACCAAGACCCCAACTGAAGCTGCGATAGTTCAAACTGCCAGGGAAGAAAATGACACCTCCAGCTCCAGATACCCCGAGGTTCCCTTTGGAATCTCCATAAAAAAATATAACTGTTGAAATAGAATGCATCCAAATATTTTTTAGAGAAGCTTCATTTCCATGAAACTTCTAATGAAAGGAACTAACCGTTTTTTCACAATTCAATTTCATGCCTGAAACGAATGAGGCCATCCCCGTCCACGAGGGAGCTGAAAGAGAAGCCGTAGACCACCCTGAGGATTCAACAAACCACATTTTGGAGTTATTAACATCATGTTGGATAGAGGGGACCATATCATTGAAGATGCAATTGTTTTGAATCAGCCATAGCACCCACCATGTTAACTTTAAAATTGAATACCAATGTGAATGCAATATAGCAGAGGAAGCTTTCGAAGGACGGCTGGCATGCCAACCTAGGTAAATGGACAGTACTAAAGACTGAATTGGGATAGAGCAATTTAGATCCCATACTTTTCTGGAAAATTCACATTCAACAAGTAGATGATTGACAGTTTCCAGAGCTGATTTGCATAAGCTGCATTGAAATGGGCCATTAAATACACGTTTAGAGAGGTTATCGCCTGTCAAAATCTTGTTCTTTAATGCCAGCCACAATTTTTTTTTTACCTTTTGCATACGTTGGGAAGCCCAACCAATTTCCATATTGCTGGAGGGAAAATTGAACTGTGGGGAGGTTGAAGAGCGCTGAATCCTTTAGCTGTTGTGTACACTCCATCTTTTCTCCAACCCCAAACATCTTTATGGGAGCTATGAACAGGAGAAAGACTTGTAAGAGATAAGAGCAACATGAGTTTTTGAGATTTAAGGCAAACATGGAGATCTAGAATAGACCAACCTACCCAGTTCCCAGAATTGTCTTAGATGCATATATCATCCAAACGAAGAAGACCCTTATTTATTGCCCAATTCATTATCTCTGATAGAGAAGTGTCTAAGGAAAGAGGTGGATTCCCGAGGTGCCATAGAAGGATTCTTTTCCCATTGCCTGGAATTCTAAATAATTGTTGGTTAAAGAATTCAAAACCTTTTCTATAGGAATTCCAAATAGCAGTGCTGGTTTGGGGTATTTGCAGAGGAAAGATTTCTCAATGAGCCACCTTTGATATATTTCTTTAAAAAAATCTTGCTGACTAGATGGTTCTTATCCACAAAAAGATGTCAGGTAAGCTTGCCACTCAGCGCTAGGTTAGCTAGACTAGGGTCCCTGATTTGAAGACCGCCTGCTGAGAATGGCCTCTTAATTTCTTCCCAATTTACTAGGTGCAACTTGTTTTGGCTTCCATTACCTCCCAACCAGAGAAAATCCTGCAACAATTTAGAAATATGAGCAGAGATACTCTTTGGGGCTAACAGCATTGAGTACTGGAAGATAGGATAAGCTTAGAGGACAACCTTGATCAAGATCAGTTTCCCAGCCTTAGTTAGCCATTGGCCACCCCAAAAAGCTATTTTTGCCTTTAACTTTGCAAAAAATTCAAGACAAAGAGAGGGAGGCGACGGTCCAAGGGTTAGAGGAAGACCCAAATACTTGATGTTTTCCCATTTATCAAAGCCAGGGAAACCCAAGAAGTCTGTTATTTTGAAGAATTGTTGTGGGTTCAACATTCCAACCATAAACAACGCTCTTGGCTTTGTTGATCAAGGCACCAAAGGATTGACAAAACTTTAGAAGGGTTTCATTAAAAGCCCAGAAAATATTCATGGAGGCCCCTCCCAGGAGTAGGGAATCATATGCAAAAAGGGTGTGGCTGATTGGATCCACTCCCCTGGCAATCTTGATGCCTGAGATATATCCATCTTCCTTTTCAAAGATCAGTTTTCTACTGAGAGTTTCGGCCATCAAGATATAAAGGAAAGGGGACATCGTGCAACCTTGGCGAAGGCCTCTGGAAGCTTTGAAGAAGTCAGTAGGTCTACCATTGACTAATGGCACTAACAAAGGACCATTAGTGCAAGCTTTAATCAGACTTACAAACTCAGAACAAAAACCAAATGAGAGCAAAACATCATAGAGGAAAGGAAGCTTAACTCTGTCAAATGCATTCTTCATGTCCAACTTAATTAACATACCTTTCTCTCTCCTTTGGAAGCTTGAGTGAAGAGATTCCTAAACCTGGATTACATTATCCACTAAGTGTCTGCCTTTAACAAATCCACCCTGAAGAGGAGATATCGACTTGCCAAGCAACAACTTAAATCTATTGGCTAGAAGTTTGGCAAGGATCTTATAGGAAGCATTACACAACAAGATAGGATGAAATCTGTCAAAGGAAGAGGGATTGACTTCCTTGGGGATGAGGGCAAGGAATGTAGAATTGGTGTAGCCTCCCACTTTCGCTTTTCTTTGAAAGGCAATCACCATTCAGACCAAATATGATTTGATGATGGGCCAGCATACTTTATAGAAGTGAATGGAAAATCCATCTGGCCCAGGAGCCTTATCAGACTCCATAGCCCAGATGACATCAACAATTTCCTGTTCAACAAAGGGCTCCATTAAATCATAATTATCCTCAGCACTAACCAGAGAAGGAACATTCACCAATAATTCAGAAGAAGCATCCTTATAAGTGATACCATCATCCTGGAAAAGAAGCTGATAGTGCTTGCTAGCATATTGTTTTAACTGATCTTGACCCTTAACAAAAACACCCTCTCCAATAGCAATTTTCGAGATGTGGTTTCGGGACAATCTAACCCTGCATTGTCTATGAAAATATGCAGTATTCTTGTCACCATCCTTAAGCCAGAGACAACGAGAATTTAACCTGAGATGCTCTTCTTTGTGTCTGAAAGATTCAGTGGTACTAGACTGAGCCAATTTATCCAACGCTAAATGGCAAATGGAGATGTCTATGTCTTCCATACCCAATTGGATTTTAGCCAATGCAGAAACTTGCTCTACCCTGGAGATTGTAGGAGAAGGGGATGGTGTTTTAATCCACTGTTTCAATGCAATTTTGGTATTTTTCAGTTTTTGATCCTAGACAAAATTGGGAGATCCAACAATGTACTGAGACCAGGCTTGGGAAACCACATCAATGAACCCCACTCTATCGATCCAGAGAGGACTAAATCTAAAAGGTATCGGCCCTAACTCCTGTTCTCTTTTGAACAACACAGAAATCGGGTGGTGATCAAATGTTACCTTAGGTAAAATTTTGGTTGAGACAAGGGATTTCCCATCAATCAATGAACTGTTGACGAGAAATCGATCGAGCATGGCAGAGATATTTGTAGCTCCTGATCTATGATTGGATCAAGTGTAGCGCCCAAACTTTGATTTAAGATCATTCAAATCCCAATTTTGAATTATCTCCTCCACCGTACCAAGCATGAAATCCATACCTTGCAGCCCACCTTTTTTTTCATTAAGAGCCAGAGAAATGTTAAGGTCGCCTACTAGAACTATATTTACAGGAGATTTGACCTCTAAAAATTCTGATAACGAGTTCTAGCAAGTTTGTTTTTCAATATAATTGATTGGCATGTAGAGATTGAAAAGGGATATTGAAATCTTACTGGCAACATGAAGGAGCTCTGTGAATATCCAATGCTGGGTGGCAAAAGAAAAATTTAAATGAAATTTCTCTTCACACCATAAGGTGGCCGATCCTCCACAAGTGCCTCTAGCACTGATTGCTTTTCCAGAATTTAGTTTCCACTTATTTTTACTTAAAAGAAGGAGAACCTCCTCTTCAACCTTGGTCTCTTGGAGTAAGAGAATATCTGAAGGGACCATTCTCAAAAGACCTTTTACAGCATTAGCCTTGAATGGATTCCCCAGTCCCCTACAGTTCCAAGCTATGTCACACGGTTCGTCGAACCTGAACCTCCAGGTTCGGAATTCGACAAACCTAAATTTTTTTGAAAATTTCGTTTAGCTTCGGCGAACCCAATGGCCGAACCTCATGTCGAACCCGAAGGCAAACTGGTTCAGCCATCAGGTTCGTCGAACCTCTTAAAAAAACCCTAACGCGAATGGTTTCGACATAGTTTAGCATGGGTTTAATCGTTTATGGTGAGGTTGTTCCACGTCCTTGGCAGATAATGTTGAACGTCTTCCACAAAACGCGCTCTGGTGATAGAGAATACACGCTCGGACACTCGAGCTGCAGCCTGCAAGCACTCTACAAGTCGCGATACTGAGCCAAAGATGTAGTAGCTGCGTGTTAGCCACAATCGTTTAGTCGACTATTGAGAGATTGAATGGATTTGGAGGCATTCGTGGTGACTGTTGGGCCTCATCTAATCATCTCGAGCCGTGAGTAATGTGTCACAGCTGGTGGTTTGCTCGTTGTTTGATCTTTAAGGTTCATAGTTGTTTATTTAGAAAAAAATATGTTACAGTTCATTAATTATATATATATATATATATTATAATTAATTGTTGTTTATTTTTAAATTTTACTATTATTAAAATTCATTGTTGTTTATTTTTTATTTTGATATGTTATAATTCATAATATATAATATATATATAAATTATTACTATATT
>LPNX011205093.1:10099-41540 GCA_001517045.1 Pseudotsuga menziesii
CCATAGTCTAGCTTGTATGAATATTCCCCACTACCTTTTATTGGACATTGGTAGTCATCTCCTAGTTTCACCTTGTGAGGTGATTCATGTTCTGATAGTCTTACAAAGGATTCCTTGAATCCCTTCATATGTTTGGAAGCCCCACTATCTATAAGCCAATCATAACTTCCATGAGTAATGTTACCTATGAGAGCTGACATCATAACATATTCATCCTTTCTTGAAGAATCTTCACTTTCATATCTGGATCTCTTTCTGGATGGTTCATCATCCTCTGCAGCATGAGCATGATGTCTTCTTTGGCCTCGTCTCCCTCTGAAACTGGAACATCTATGCTCATGTAGGTGTCCAATCCAGAGAGATAAAATACTTCTATGCTTGGAAGTTGTCAACTTCACCAAGCTTATCATCAAGCTGATCACTTTGAAATGAGAACCTCAAATGGAAATAGCAAAGGATTAGATCTTACCGATTTGAGGTGTCCACCCTTGTCCCGGAGTTTGCTGATCTAGGGTTTGTCGCAGAAACCCTAATTTTCAAAACTTGGAATCTTTAAGATATGATTGGATGAACAGATAGATCTCCTCAAATGGAGCTGTCCAATGTACTCCTTTTCTGAAAACAGTGAAGGAAAACTCCCGTAACAGGAAGCCCTAATTTTCTGATTTCTTCTGCAGAAATTCCTGTTACTGTTTCTCTGATATCTCCAAAATTAATGATCCTCTATGTCTTACATTTCTCACTGAGGTAACCTCACATGTTCCTGATGCAACACCATAGGTTTCATCAGGTTTGGTTTCACCATTTGTGATTTATGATCCTTTTCCCAAGGTGACCTGTTACTGGACTGTTCAAAACAGAGAAGTTGTACGGCATTCCACGTGTCACTGGTTCATCTTCTGAGTCTGAAATTCGGACCACAAAAATTACAGTCCGTTCCCTTTCTGGAACATCTTCAGGAATTTCATTTGGACCTATGTAGCCCAAGATATTGCAGATCTCCCCAGATGTCCTATTTATGGATGATTTCTGGAAGAGGATGGAACCCTATATTAGAGAGATCATATCTCCAAGAATATAGAGAATCAGAGGCTGAACTTTGGACACAGTGTTCATTAGGATTTTATATTCAGCCTCTGCAATTTTCAGCTTCTGAGACGTCTCCAATCTCGGAATATAGCGACTGTACCAAAAATTAGCAGTTTTAGTATTTAGGGTTTCTCCTAGCTCAAGGTCAAACTAGGGTTTGACTTTCCCGTAGTTTCACCCAACCAAATTTATTGATTCAGGTCTCTAAATTTCGGTTTTGATGAGGAGAAAAATCCTATGCTGGTCTCACCCAAAAATTCCTCTTTTGTAGAAAGCCCTAATTTCCACATCGAAACTGAAAATGCTTGAAATTGAATTCCGCATCGACAGAAAGATGCACCCTTCAATGGAGAGTCATCCTAGCATACTTTTGCTGAAAATCTATGGAGGAAGATCCACAAAATAGGAAGCCCTAGTTCCTGTAGCTGCACAATGTCTTCTTCTCAGGTTAGCTCTGATACCATGTTAGTTTTTCATCATTTAAGCTAGCATTATGATAAGATCTTTTCACTGAGAGAATAACAAGCACATCAATCACATAAGCACATCACAAGAGACAAGAGACACAGATTTTAGGAGGGGAAACCATAAATGGAGAAAAACCCTCAACTTCCTCTAAGATAGTATCACCACAAGATGTGAACCCAAAACAGTAAGATGACCTCCCTTCACAACAGCAGCCTTCTGTCTTCTGTCAAGCCCAAGAATTTCCTTCTCCAAACGTGCGCCACACTTGAGAGAGCAAGAGAGCTAAGTCACAAGTGATAAATAGAGAGACTCTCACTCTCTATTTATATTCTTCCGTTGACTTGAAGTGCACTCAACCTAATAATTACTACTCGAGCCTACACCTTAATTAGTGTATAATAACTCAAGTGCCCCTAAACTGTGGGGACTTACCTAATGACTTGATATGACTTGTTTACATTATTAATCCTCCCGATCGGAACATCGGGGCATGACCACATGACTCAAATACATAATAGAAACATCCCGGAATAAACATCGGGTTACAATATATGAAATATATAGAAGAATACATTCTGAAGTTACATATACATCAACACCAACATCCTTGAAAATTGCAGTAGAGACTCTTGGGATGCTACAAGAAGCCAAACCTGAAGTGGATGTCATTCTTGATATGGATTTAGTTGAAGATGAACAAGTTCAATCACAATCCTCAGGTAATACTGAAATCCTTGAGGAACAGCTTCATACTGAACAAGAAATCCAATCCCAGCAGCATGAGGAAAACGAAGAACAGGGCTCTGCCACACAAGAACCAGTAGCCTTACATTCCCTGGCTGAAATAGCAGCTGATGATCAGGTAGAGAATAAGATTAAAATTCAGGAGGAAGTTGCTCCACAAGAACCAACATCCTCACAGTCAGCTGCCAAAGTTTCCAAGGGAGAACCTCAGAAAGAGGATGCTGTTACACAAGAACCAGCATCTCCAGACATGGTGGAAGTTGTTGCTGAAGAAATTCTAGGAGGGGTTGCTGTTACACAAGAACCAACACCCCCGAAAGTAACTTCAGATGTGTAGAATGTCCAATGTGGCATATCAGGTGATAAGGTGTGGACTGAATCCCTTCAAAATTTTATTGACCTAGATTCTGATAAGGAGGAGTATCTTGAAGAAGAAGAAACCCTGCAACCTATAGAATAAATCTCAATTTTGACAATGGAGGTAAGAAAGTGGAAGAGACAGGTGGAAGAATACCAAGAAGGGATGGTTTCCCTCACTGAACATAAAAATACCATCAAGGTACTGGAGGAAAAATAGGCAGAAAAACACATGACCCAGAGACTTTGAGAGGAAGAACATCAGAAGGAGCTAAGGGAGCCGAAAAATTTCAAGTATATGGAGGCAGAAAAAGACCAGATGTATTATCTTTCTCAGGAACTATTGCGCACTAGGGTACCTTCCTCTTCTTACCCTATATTTTTATTTGAACAATTTATTTCGTTTAAGTTAAGGGCTGTGAAAGAAGGAAGATCATTTGAGATAGAAACCTCAGCAAAATTCTTGGAAACATTTCTGAGAATTAATTTTGAAGACTAGAATTTGTTGTGTGAGCTGTATTTGCATGAGATGGATTGTCCTTTGGACCACCATTCGAATCCTGTTCCTTTTTCAAGCGATGTTTAGCTGAGGGATTTTTCTTCTTTTGTGACCAATCATGTTCAGTGGGAAGGGTCTTTTCAAACCTTTTCTCACAATGAATCCCACTCTAATCTGTGGATCTGAAGTGAGCCTCAAAATCCTCATATTTTTCTTGCTCAACACTAGAGTCTACTCTCATGCCCCATCTAGAATCGACAAATAATGGAACTGTAGGAAGGAGTTATTTCTACTTACACCAGCCAGATTTCCAAACATCAACAAATAGCTTTGGAAGGAAGTAAGCACAGATGGCAGGTTGCCTCTCCAACCATCAGGAATAGAGACCCCTATTATTTTAGAAATTTTGAACAGGCACTTTCTAGGATTGAGGGTTATGTTGGATGTATCAGGGAGTGTGGAGTCAATTGGTTGGGACTGAAATTTAAATTTCCTCTCATCTGGTGGCCAGAAAAACCATACAGGGTGGATTTATCATTGACCAAGGCAAAGGAGCAGCAATGTTGGAGATATTGGGTTTCCCATAGGGGGGTTCATAGAAAAATAAGGAACGTCTGAATTCACCTACAACTTTTCTTCTCTCCATGAATAGAGCATAGTGCAAGATTCAGATTCAGAATAATGGAGGTTGTTGCATGAGGACATGCAACAGGACAGTTGGGGGGAGATGTTGGGCCCAAAAATGGCCCCTTTTTTACCATCCTTATCCACCTCTTTTTGCCTTATCCTACCCCATTGAGCATGCTAAATAGATGTTTTTCCCTCACTCTACTCCTCAAGTCACCAAGGTATGATTGGTTATTGTCTTATTTTATTAATGATTAGGATTGTGGTAATTAAGGCTCTATATCTTTAAATATGCTAACATGTGATGGTTTATAAAGGTATTTCTAGATATAGAGAATGTAGGTATAGTGGGATGAACATGATAAGGAAATAATGGACCTCCATTTCTTAAGCTGACCGGCATCCATCCTACCATTGCCAAAGAATGCGGTCTCATTATATTATTCCAAGAAAATTTGTACAAGGGTAGTGTTATGAAGAGAAATTCCTATGGCTTGGGGTACCACAACATACAGCTTGACTCCAGAAATCAATCCTTTCCAATATGCAATAGAAATTAAATGTCTAACACTAAAGGAGAAGACCTTGTACCTTATTCCAGACGGTTGAAGTAGATCCTCGTTGACCTTTCCAACTTCGGCTTGAATTGATATATTACTTCCTCAACAACAAGTAAACAATACAAGCATTCTATATATCATGGTGTTAGATCTATTCTAGCATATATAATCAATAATGTATAAGCATTTGACATAATCCCATGGATAAAATATTCATTCAAACACACATTATTGGACAGGAAAAGATATTTCTATTAATATAAATCAGAGATTACAATAGATACAACCTCTGTCGGCATGTCTGCGAATCAGAGAAACTGAATCCCCCACTTGGGCCTCCACCACTTCAATCCTCCAGCTCTCTATAGCAAGCTCACTAGAAAAAGGAAAGCTTGGGAAGAACACAAAAGTGCTCCAAGGGACAAAGGGATGCAGACTCAAGCATAAGTTCTGGAAACAATGGACTATAGTTTCTTTGCTCTCAATTCTCTCTTATGCCTTCAATGTACCAAAGAGTTCCTTATATAGTTTTTCAAAGGGGTAATGAAAGGTTGAATCCGAGCGATCTCAAGGCATATGGAAGGCCAGGAGTCAAGTGAGTCAGATCCATGTCAAGGAAAACTCCAAAAGGATTTGGATTTTGTATACATCCTGATGTACGCGGTTTTAGTGGTCAAACCCGCGTATATACGCGATTAGAGGTTTAAAAGTCAGATGTATCATTTTTCACATGTTTTTAGGGATGGTCAAGGAAACATCAAAGGATAAAAAATGGTCCAAGGGGTCTAAGGAGTCTGCAGCGGGACAGGGGAAGGCCATACAAAGTGTGATTCACTTGGAGTGGTAAAATCAGCTATAACAGATGCCCCCTAATGTGTGAGGTCAAAGGTGTCATACGATGGCCGAAATACATTATAAGTCCATCCTAGAAGTGGAGTGATGAAGAATCCCAAATGGAAGACCAACCACCCAATCGGCATAGTACAATAATACAACTCTGCACATAACTGCAAATACATATAGCAGTCCCGGATACATAAGAGTACAATGGCCATGAATAGACATGATACAATATATCACATACATGGTCATCACCACGTACAATATACATAGATCAGAATCTCCATGATGAAGATATACAAAGGACCATTATCTCCATAATGGCTGAAGATATATAACAGATCAAGATCTCCATAGTGGCTGGAAATGTCTGACATCTACTAGAATCAAGTCACGAGTGCTGAAATCTCATGAACACTGGCATGATCAAGGAGGTAGCATATAAGAGATGCCACCAATCCGGAAAGTCATCTATAGAAACCACTATGAGTACATGTCCTACTATGTGAATAGAGGTGTCGAGGTTGAACATAGTAGTCCATTGTCTGATTACCAGTCATTAATGTATACCGTTAACAGACGCGAGATCACCCACCGATAATGAAAATGGGAATCAAGGTACTAGAGTGCAAACTAACAAGTGTGAATACATGTGTTGAGGTCAAACACTTGAGAGGATCCATTGATCAGGTGACATTGATGTATTCCCAAATACTATCGATGGCGAGAGAACCTGCCACTGATGACTGCAAGTCTCAAGGCACTCAAAATGACTCTAGATTCCAATCCCAGAATAAATGATATGAAGTCGATGGGATGAAATCCGCTGGAAGGAGGGCATTAAGGCATCCCCCATCATCCAACACGAGGTACTCTGCAAAGTTGTATAATGTGGAAGGACTCGATCATAAGGTGCATGAACCAGTAACTGTACCGGGAATGGACAACATGCAAAGTCAAGATAACTGAGGAATGGCCGACTCAGGCTTCAACTTCCTTCGAACAAGAGCATAATGACAAATGGTGACTGAATAAAGGCATCATAGACTTGATATACAAACTGGGACATCTCTGCAACACCGGAGGCATCGACAGAAACTCCATGGGGACTGGAAGCTTAACTAGTCGGTGGAGATAAACTCAGATAAACGAGTATAGCTCTTAAAGTCAAACTATAAACCCAACCAATGGATGTGATATATGGTGCTCTGTTTGAAGGTGACACGACTCGACAGCTGCCAAAGATAACATCTTTCCTTGTCCGGCTTTTTGGTTTTTTGATTTTGTTTTTGGACTTTTTCAAATATTTAAAAAGCTTTAAAAAGAATAAAACTGCTTTATAGTTACAGACTAGGAGGAGACAAGTTTCATAAGGGAAAACAAACTAGTTCCAAGCAGTGGAACATACCTATGCTCAATGCAAGGATACATGTGTAGGATATCGACACTCGGGGGAAAATCCCCTCTTGGTAAAAAGGGAAACAAGCCGCGAAGGATATAAAAATGGCTATGCATGGCTAGACATGAGACAAGCTCGGGCTATATGGCTGAAACACAATGTCAGGGAAGCCAACATAAAGCTCAATAAGGCAGTCAAAGCTCATGATAATGCATTCACTACTTGACATGAGGGATTCCTGAGGGAAATAGGCCAACAAAAGATCAAGAGGAGTATGAGGCTCTTGCGAAATGTCATGGCAGTACTATACAATGGACTCCTACACCCTAAAGGAGAAAACGTCAGCATGGGCACCAAATGAAAATAAGGTGCTAACTAGGGTACCCATGTAAGGTGAAGCTCTACCACTCATATGATGCCACTTCTAAAACAACAAGAAGGTTTTGTGACATAATAGAGTGGGTTCGTACCTAAGGTCATCATGAGATGGTCATAAGGTCATGCAAAATGCAAATGGCGATGAAACCTAACCTATATGCCAGTTTAGACATGATACCTGCGATCGACACGAACAGGTCAATCCAACGGCTGAAACGACACTGAAAAAGGTCCTCTACATCATGAATTATGTCAAAAACAGTCCAAAATGGTTAGAAATTGTCAAAACTATAGGAAAGGGGGTAAAAATTTTCAAATATTTGAAAATTTTCTATAAATAGTAAACAATTCAAAATATTATAAAACATTTGAAACTTTTACCCATTTGAGCTCAGATTTTCAACAGTGAATGCCAGGAGATCCAGCCTGCGGAATCCACTACCGTTTTTTCCAGGTATTTACCCATGCTCTTCTCTTCCATTTCAATGCAATTTTATCGAATTCCATGGTCAATTAAGCTTTCTAGGCCAAACTAAAAAGGGCACTGTGGCCCATGCAGAAATTGAGGGTTTTTCCACATATAGGGCTAGATATACGTGGAAAATGCTCCCATACTCGCATACGTACGCGGCTGTTTTAAAAACAGTCACGTATGAGACCGTGCATAAGGTTTTTTCAATAATCTAATGGACAAATTTGGAATTTCTTGTGTAGGATGTTCCTAGAGTGGAGAGAGTGTGAACATGGTGAGGTAGAGGAAGCAGTAAGGGATGATCTAATGGATCAACAAGCTCTACATGCATGTGGACTCTATAAGTTTTGGTGTCTTGGTGGCTTGAGGGCCAAACCAAGACTATTGCAGATGCTGGTGGATTACTGGGATCCAGAATATGAGTCCTTCCAGATAGATGGGATGTCCCTCACTATAGAGGTGGAGGACATATACTTCATTACTGGGCTTTCTCGATGAGGAGAGGTAGTGAACCTTCAGTCTATTGGTGGGCCAGGAGGTGGCCTGACTATTGACGAGTACATTATAGTGTACTGCTATCTAGACACAGAGAAGGTGGGGATTCAGGTCCCTACCAATTCTATACAGGTGCTGGGCCTAAAGGCCATACTATTGACATTGGGTAGGATAGCAGGCTTGGAATCACTCCACCAGGCCTCGCGGCCTCTGATGGTCTATGCAGTGGAGTGCATGAGACCCACGATTTATGACTGGAGCACTACACTATTGAGCAACATGAAACATCAACTCAGTGAGTGTAAGGAAGGTAGAGTGCGGAACTTCAGGTTCATCAGTATTTTGAGCACGTTTTTCTTCGAGCGTGTTCCAGGATTGAGCCCCAGAGTGGATGTTCCTCTTCACGGGGTTCAAGATCCGGCCCAACGGCATTGGGCAGATGCTATGCATAGATTGGGGGGAGGTAGGGTGGCCAACCCCTATCCAGCTAACTTCTTTCCATGGTGGCAACGACAGATAGTTGCCATCGATGACTACCCCTATGTAGGGATAGATTTCTGGGGGGACCGGGACATGCCGCTACCACCAGGATCGGCATATGGCGATATAGGTAACGAATCTCGACCCTCTCCTTTTTAATTTTTGAGTTATTTTATTTTTTTGTGTTTTCTGATTATATGGAATCAAAAGACATATTTTTGTGTGAGAATACATAATGACATCTAGCATTTGTGTGCAGATGTGGGAACACGGTGGCCGGAAGGCTTCCCTCATCATAGACGGAGGGGAAGAGGAGATGACATCATGGGTGTGGATGCAGAGCAGATGCTCCAGAGCATTCATACCAATTTTGTGAGGCTGACACATAGGGTTCCCATGGTGCAAGTCGAGGACTTTCCTGAGGCTATGCAGCGCTAGGTGGTGGGTGTAACATGAGCATGGGTGCGATTATTCTAAGAACTAGCTAGAGCTGTAGTGACCTTCCATGATCACAACCCTCCCCCTCCTCCACAGGATTAGATACCTAGGAGTGTATACATTTTGTACTATCGTGTATTATACGTTGGTGGCTCGAGAGCCCCAGTTTTGTATCATGGCACTATGTATTACCACATTTTGGATGTTATATAATTTTTTTTATGGTGATCGGTTTATTTATTTACATGTGTAAAAATTGTGGTTGTGATGAATTTATTGTGAATGAAACAAATGCCAATCTAACACGTAGTTAGCATATGAGTCAGCAACCTGATTATTAATTCTTGGAATATGTATGTATGTTATATTGTCAAATTGTCATTCTAATAATCTCACACGTAAGAATCTTCTTAATAATGTCGGATCTCTAACATGGTACAAACCATTAAGCTATGACACCACTAACTCTGAATCAAGATGTACCTCAAGAGAGAGAACACCATGTGAAATGGCATCCCGTAGAACCTCAATAATGACACTATATTCAGCAACATTGTTGAAAGATGGCCGCAGACATACACCTCCTGAAGACAGTACCTGACCCATAGGAGTATAAATCACCCAAGCAGTGGAGGCTAAGTGTTGAGTGTGATGGCTCGCACCATCCGTGAATCCTATGTAGATGGAAGATTCCATTGACATCTGCAAAAAGAAACGGAAACTAATCACAAACCCGATCACTATAAGAAAAAGACCTAACTATGCAAAACTGTACAATAATATACAATAACCAGCCTTGGTTGAAAATCAAGCATAGTATTTCTTGAGATAGAGCCCATTTCTAGGCTCCGCCAAGGCCGTTCCCTCGTAATCCACTAACTCATAAGCACCCTTCTCTAAGACACGTTTGACCACATAAGGACCATGCCACATGGGATTGAATTTTCCTACGCCCAAGGGTTCTTTCGGTTGATCCCACAAAAGGACCAATTCTCCCTCACTAAACCTCCTTGGACGGACAGACTTATCATACTGGACCTTTACGCGACATTTATTGACTTCTAGAGCCACCAAGGCATCTCGACGTTGCTCATCAAGTTGCTCAAGGTGGACCAAATGCTCCTCCAAAGGTGAAGTGTATGGTAAGATTTCTACAGCTAGCTTCAAAGAAGGAATATCGCATTCAACTGGAAATATTGACTCCACTCCATGTACAAGTTGATATGAAGAAAAACCCGTGGCAGTCTTAACAGCGGTTCTATATGCCCACAAAGCAGGATATAACATGATGTGCCAATTATTCTTGCTTTGTGCGATGATTCATTGGAGAATGGATTTGAGTGATTTATTCATTGCTTCTACCTGTCCATTCCCTTGAGGGTAGTAAGAGGAGGAATGCTCTTGCTTGTACCCTAACTTTGATGCCAACTCTTCCATCATACGATTTTGAAAGTGCGAGCCATGGTTAGTGACAATCTCTTTTGGAATTCCGAACCGAGTAATAATCTGGTTGAACACGAAGTGGGCAGCTATCTCACCATCGGATTTACCTATAGGCATAGCATCTACCCATTTCGTAAAGTAATCAATAGCCACTATAATATGATGGTGCCCCCCAGCTGAAGCTAGGTTGCAATCCATAGAATCAAGCCCCCACTTAGTGAAGGGACCAGCGGTGATAATGGGATGTAACAAGGCAGGTTTTGAGTGCATATTATGTGCAAACACCTGGCAAGGGTGGCACCTCTTGACCGCATCTACACAATCCTTAAAGATCAACGACCAGAAATAACCCACTCTTAGGATCTTTTGAGCTGTAGAAAGCCCAGATAAATGACCACCACACACCCCTCCGTGTAAATGATTTAGCACTACCTCAACCTCTTCATGAGTCAAACAATGACATAAAATGGAATCTACCCCACGGCGGTACAAACTGTTATCCATTATGAGGTAGTTCTTAGACACGTGACGTAATCGTCATCGTTCATCTCGTGAGAGGTGAGTAGGGACCTTCAATGTTTGTTAATATATTATGATATCCCCATACCATGGGTCTAAGGTTGAGATTAAGAATATGTGTTCGTCGATAAACGTATCTTTACAAACCAACTCCTCGGCCTCGCTCGGGAAATCCGTTATAAGCTCTGCAAAAATTAAAGACTTCTTCGATTTTGCCAAAACAAATTCAAGATCGAATTCTTGTAGAATGAAAATCCATTTATTATATTTTCCCCCAATCATTGTTGGGCTATAGGGCAGACCCAGGCTTTATACCATTAACTTCGCACCAAAAAAAGACCCACAGTGTTGGCCCTTTCAGCAACAACCTGCGAACAGGTTGTAGTCTCACCCGAAACAGCTATGGGGTGCTGCAGAATCAGGTTTCTGCAAGCAGAAGAGGGATATTACTGTACCTTTAGCTTCTAACAATTATAATCATAAAATGTATAGATTTAATAGTTACTTATTTAGCTTCGTGGTTAGATAAACAAATAGTGCCTTGCTTAACCCTTTACTGAGAATTCCAGCAAAGTTAGTATTTAGCAGTGATCTTACTTATCAGTTATATATTTATCAATGCATAAAAGAACATAACAACAACACAACAAAAACCACAACACATGATATAATGTGGTTCACCCCCAGTTTAGAGGTTACGTCCACAGAACTGTGTTTATTCAACTCTTTACAAAAACCATAGTTCTGATTTGTGCACTCAGCTGCAGATCCCTTCAAGTTCTCAAATCCGTGCACATAGCTACAGGCCTCTGCGTACACAGCTGTAGATTTCCTTAATCACCCAAAATCCTCTGCGCACACAGCTGGGACTTAACCTTCTTACAAACAAGCCTTAGCTTCGCATCAATTCATCTTTCATCAAAATCCTAAACTGACTTATTTACAAGAGTGCTTATTTATAGTGCACTTATTACAAGACCATGGGCACCCCGAACCCTAAACCCTGGACTTAAACCATGGGTTTATTACAAAAATAAGGTTTTTACTCAACCCTGACACCCCTAAGACTGTTTTGAGTTGTAACTCCGCTTACAACTTCCACAAAAACGGTGGAGTTACCAAAATTAGGGACCGTTAAGGTGCGCGCCCCAACAGGCCCCTAAGACTCACCAGTATCCCGTCCCGGGACACTCTGCTATTTTTCAGGTGGGAGAATCTTGTTGGTGAAGACATAAAATGTCTTGCTACGGCTGACTGTTACCACGGACGCGGCTTGCTTGATCCTTCATCCTTTCATCCTTTCATGCTTAGTAGAATACATCCATATTTTATGCTGTTGTCTGCCTCCGTCATATTTATGGTGGTCATGGGGGTCATTGGGTCTTCTATCAGTGACCCCATGCTTCAAACTACCTCCTGTTCATGTCCTATTGAACATTTGACCATCTACAACTTTGGGTCCTTAACATGCAGTGCCCTTGTGTTTGCATGCCACTTAAATTTTGCATAAGACAAACAGCATGCCTCCATTCTTCGGGATCCTCCTGAGTCTTTCCTGAGGGGTTGTGACTTTCTTCGTTCCACTTAGAGCGAAATTCTACCTTAAATTTCTTTCTGGTTGATCGTATCTGCATTGGCTTCTTTGGTGCTGGAGACGCCTCCTTGCAAGGAGGATTGCTCATAAGGTTCTGCAGACCTCTCTCCCTGAACTCTTGTAACAATTCCTGGACTTCGCGATCATTCGACATGGTGCTAAATGTAAACTCAAAGAAGTGCACAATGCAGGAGTCAGAGGCTGGTGTAGCTTCTTATAGAGTCCCGAAACAAAATCTGTCATCATGGTGCATTAATGACGCCAAATCTGATGGAACAACGGTAAATCTGGTCCACATGACGCTAGATTTTCCCAAAATCTCATCATGACAGGCAGTTCATGTGCCGATGCCTCCAAGTTGATTTTGTCTCATCAGTCACGTTTTAGGCTGTGACACACTTTTCTTCTTCGACACAACCACTAACTTCAGCTTCACCTCAATGAGTACCCTCGACATAATATTCACCTTTGATCCATCCTGACCTATACGGCAACCAAAATTCAACCTTCAGACTTTGACAGTCTTCAACACTTCGTAGCTTTGAGAACAACTTCATTATAGTCTAGTACCCAATTCCAACTATTCTTGGTACTTAGACTGTCCTTCATGCTGTTACTCCTGATTAAGGGGTCCCGATTTGTCCCTGTACTTATTTAACCTACTTCCATTCACCATGGAAGGTAAAATTTCTCCATTCAATTTAGCTAACTGGACTGTGCCACCATCAGTAACTCTCTGCACTATGTATGGTCCTTTCCAATGTGTCTTGAACTTCCCCAGGAATTTCATGAATCTACTGTCATATAAAAGCACAAGACCACCATTCTGGAATTGCTTCTTCTTAATGTGTCTATCATGCCATGCTTTTTCTCTAGCTTTCTGTACTTGCTGTTGGAACCCTGCAATGAATCTGTCCTCTTCAAGTTCTAGTATATTTGCTATCCTTTCTTTCATCATATCTGGGTCATCCATCTCTGTAAAAGCAGATATTCTGAGGCTAGGGACAATGTATTCCATGGGCATGACTGCTTCTTGTCCATAAACCAACCTAAAAGGTGTATGGCCTGTCAACTTTTTACAGGTGGTTCTATAAGCCCATAGTACTGCTGGAATTCTAAGGTCCCAATCATTTCTGTTAGCATTGCAAACCTTCATCAGAGCGTGTTCAAGGATCTTGTTAAAGGCTTCGACAGCTCCATTTTCTTGAGGATGATAGGCAGTACTCTTTTGATGATATACTTGAAATTATTCAGTCAATACTTCAATAGTCTTATTTAAGAAATGTGATCCTTGATCGCTCATAAGAATTCTAGGACACCCAAATCTTGACAAGATGTTATCGAAGATAAAATTTGTGGTTGTAGTAGCACTACAGGTCTTGAATGGTTGAGCTTTGGCCCAACAAGTAAGGTAGTCAGTTGTTTTAATAATGTATCTTGCTCCGGATTTCTTTACAGGGGGATTGATAGGTCCAACAAAATCAATAGCCCATTTATAAAAGGGTTGTAAAGTTACCTGCGGAACTAGAGGCATCTCATCCCTCCTGGATGGTTTGCCTGTCCTCTGAAAAATGTCGCAGCTGTGGCAATATTCTCTTGCATCCTTATGAATTGTGGGCCACCACAATCCGGCTGTCAGAATCTTCTGTGCTATAGCTTTTCCTGCGTAATGACCTCCTGCTATGCCAGAGTGTGCCTCAGCCAAAATTAATGGCTTTTCATGCTCCAGGATGCATCTGCGCAATATTTTATCTGGTCCCATCTTATATAGCTGTCCTGCTATTAAGGTAAAGTCGGCTGCTCTAACCACCAGCTATTTCTTTTGCTGCGTTGTCATTTCAGCGGGTGCAAAACCTATAGACAAATACTGAACAATATCCTGGAAATAATCATCAACCATCTGGATGGCAAACAACTGAGCATCAGGAAGACCTTCATCCAAACTAATGGGCTCTTCTCCTGACTCGAGCCTCGATAAGTGGTCAGGACCTAGGTTCAGTCTTCCAGGTTTGACTATGATCTCAAAGTCATATTCCTGAAACAGA
Source organism: Pseudotsuga menziesii (assembly GCA_001517045.1). NCBI lineage: Eukaryota > Viridiplantae > Streptophyta > Pinopsida > Pinales > Pinaceae > Pseudotsuga > Pseudotsuga menziesii. The sequence goes on from LPNX011205093.1 coordinate 24,547, forward strand.
ATCAACCATCTGCATATCCTTCCGCCTAGCACAGGCTTGTTAACCAAATACTTCAAAGCAGAGTGATCAGTGAACATCTTAAAATGAGATCCTAACAGATAATGTCGAAACTTCTGTAATGCATAAACCATAGCTAAACCTTCTCGTTCTGTAGTAGTATAATTTTTTTTCTGCTGTGGACAGTTTTCTACTTGCAAAAGAAATAGGGTGATCGATATTACCTTCACCTGACTGAGCCAATACTATTCCCAGAGCAATGGAGGATGCATTGAAATGCACATGAAACTCCTTATTCCAATCAAGAAATACTAAGATAGGGGCAGTTACCATCTTTTCCTTCAAAATATACAAGATTACTTGACACTCAGGTGTCCATTCAAACCTAATATCTTTCTTCAACTATTTTTCCATAGGGATTGTTATCTGAGCATATCCTTTAATGAATTTCCTGTAATAACCAGTATAACCAAGCGTAGTGCATAGTTGTTTAACAGAATTCGGAGGTGGAAAGTTCACAACAATGGCTATCTTCACAGGATCCATCATCAATCCTTGCTTACATACAATGTGACCTAGCAGAATTCCAAAAGGGGCACAGAAGATACACTTTTTCAAGTTCAAGGAAATCTGATGCTGTCTACATTTGTCCAACAGAAGTCTTAAACTAGCTATGTGGTCTTTTAATAACCTGAAGATAGTCCAATCATCAAAATAAAATTCTAATAATTTATGTATGAATTCCTTAAAAGTAGAGATGACTACTCTAGAAAACATGGCAGGTGCATTCTTCAATCCAAAGGGCATAACTGTATACTGGAAGGATCCCATTTCTATAGAAAAGGTTGTTTTATGTCGATCTTCTGGAGCAATTCTAATCTGATGGTAACCTGAAAATCCACCAGTAAAAGAGTACACTTATTGACCTCCAACATTTTCTAAAACTTCATCTGTAAAGGGAGTGAGGAAATGATCATGCAAACATGCATCATTCAGCTTCCTCATATCGACACAGATTCTGATTTCTCCCTTAGTCTTATTTTCTTGCACCACCATAGGACTGATCCACTCGGACTCTTCAACAGGCTCAATGATTTCTGTAGTAAGCATCTTATCTAGCTCCATTCAGACTTTTTCCTTATACTTAGGGTTCAGCCTATAAGGGCGTTGTTTCACAGGCTTCGCATCAGATTTCAAAGGGATCTTTATCACTCCTATATCACCAAGGATACCTTTCATCTCTGAGAACTTCATCGAAAATAGATCCTGATATTCATGGATAAGTTGGGTCACCTTGCTTACCATTTCGTCATCCCAATAATCTCCAATGGTAGCATACTTAGGGTTTTCTTCTGACCCAATGTTTACAGTCCGCGTCTTCAGGGGCTGAGTCACTTCAGGTGCTTCAACTACTGGTCCATGTACTTCGCAGTAGCTTTCTGACTCAGGAATGTTAATGTTGCACGGATCGTCATCCTCGTCAATTGTGAGGTTATAACATTCTACTGCATTGGCTTCTTATGCCTTCCAATCAGGTTGGTATTCTGCTATTTCTTGATCATCAAATACTTTAGTATGGATCAACCTAACAGCTGTGTCCAAAGCAGGAGAAACCTCATTAATAGAAAATTCCAGCACAAAACTATCAACAAGACAATCCCAACTTATAGTACCGTGGCGAAGCTCGACCTCCGCATACCAGTTCTTTGCTATAGGTTCCAAGGTGTGCACAAACCTATGTACACATTATTCATGAGGTACATGCTTCCATTCCTCGTAGCATTGCTCCAAATGTCCCTGAGGACTAGTCTTACCATTAAACCTGCTTCGTACCTCCTGAGGTTGGTCCCTGAATCTTAGGTAAAGGGACTTTTGGTACGCTTCCCAACTATGAATGTACTTTTGTGACCATTCCACCATCTGGCTGTTGTGGCTCTGAATGTTGAATCTAGAGTCTCCATTTTCTGTGAGTCTGGTACCTACTCTGAGAATTGCACAATAAACTCTTCTGGGTTTGTCGAACCATGAAAAACAGGTAAGGTTCTTGTCTGTGAGCCAAGCCATCTGAGAGACTTGGTAATTCTGGCACATCAATGGCCATGTAGCTCATACAGTCTATTCTGCCAATTCTCTAGGCCATCATCTGAATCTGTCATGCAAGAACTGTCACACTGCCAATCCATGATACCTTTGGTAGTAGGATCAACATAATATTCTTCCTTCATTGTGATATTGTAGATGTGGTCCAAAACATCCTAGTCTTCATCTCTTACTGGCTCTGTGTATCTCTCTCCTTGAGAAGGATACAATGGGACTATGACTCTCAGTCCTTTCCCTTCGAAAGTCATCTGTCTCTTCTTCTGGTTGATTACTACATCATTATCTATTTCTCATTCAATACCTAGTAGTGCTGGATAGGGGTTGCTGTCATCAATTATTTCAATTACCTCAAAGTCTGCTAAGGTATTGACTCCATCAATATCTACTGATACAATAGGGAGTCTTCCTAGGGGCACAATCTTCTACTGATTGGCTAATATCAACTATATAGGGGACCATTCCAGAGTAGGTTTTCCCATTTGTTCCCATGTCTGCTTAGTTAAGACATTTACTTCTGATCCTAGGTCCAGGATGACATCAGTCATGTCATATTCTCCTATCTGAGCATTCAATCTCATTTCCCTACCAGTTCTTCTGACTCTATGAACAGTTTTTTCCTTACCAAAACTTCACTGAGGTTCGCAAGAAGCAATAACTTTTTGCAACTCATTTAAAACATTCTGATTTCTCAAGAGCTTCATACAACTCTGTAAAAAGGAGGACAGTGTACTTACTTTATCTGTCGAAGCTTCTTGCGGCTGCAACTGCTGCTGAGGTTGTTGCGCAGGTACTACTGATGTGTTGGGGTCAGCAAAGTGTCTCTTGGCTTCCATAAATGTCTCTTTTTCTCTTTCGACATCAAATGTAGGGATTTTTTCTGGGGCCTTCCGAACCCAAGCCTCGGCAAGCTGTTTCTCCTTGTTCTGCACTTCCGTCATAGCTCCACTCCTGGTAACAACATTAATGGCTGGGACAGGTCATTGCTCCACAACAATCAACTAAATATTCTGAGTAGGGGCACTATTTATTTCTTGAATCTTCGCTATCAGCTACGAGCATTGCTCAATCACATGGTCGACAGCTCTGCAATATCGACATGTCGTAGTTGGGTTCCGATAGTCTCTAGTGAGATGTCCTGCCTAGTTACAGTTATAGCACACAACCTGGCCTCGACCTCTGCCAGCCATACCACCACGACCATGACCTCCAAAAGCTCCGTGACCTGATGTACTACCATGGTAACCATATCCATCATTGCCTTGGCCATCATTTTGTACCCGATAAGCATCGTAAGTTCGTTCTCTCATGAGGTCAAAGTTGTGACACTCATCTTCGTTGTGTCCCACTGATTTATAGAACTTACAATAAGGGTTCTTAGGGACTTGCACATACCTATGCAGAAGATAGCAGTCTTCAGGTCGATGCTGTTCAGTTCTCCTACAGATCTCACAATATAGAACACTAGGGTTGAATGGGTTTGGTGCACCAGAATTCAGGAAATTTCTTACTGCAAGACACTGTTCCTTGTCGTGACCCTCTATCCGACATCGTGTACACCAAACCTCTTCATGACTAGCTTTCCCTTTTTTCATATCGGGAAGCTCCAGAGCCATCGCTGCCAACTGCGCTTGTATTTGAGCGATACCAGAATTATCTTCGACCAGGGCTGTTTCAAGCTTCATAGCGATTTCCAAGGCCTCCTGCTGATCTGCAACCTTCTGTTGCATGAGTGGAGTCTTGATGTGCGGTAATAGAGCTACGATGAACCATTCCTTATGCTGCGCTGGTCCAATAATGAAACTGACTTGATCTAGCAGAACTTTGAACCTCTGATCAAAGTCCCACACTGATTCTCCTCGCCTCTGCTGGATTTCCTTTAGTTCAATGATACACTGTGACTCTGATTTAGGATTCTTAAATTCCTTTATCATTTCTGCTTTTATATCAGCCAAGACATGGTTCTGAGTGCTGGAAAACTTCATGAACCAGGTCAGAGCGTGGTCTCTAAAAGAAGTAACTAGCTGCACTCTTTTTGTATCTTGATCAGTAATGTTCTTAGCAGTCCACACTACTTCACATAAAAACCAGAACTGTTCTGGATCCTCTGATCCAGTTCCTTTGAAAACAGGGAGCTTAATGTTGTCATTCATATGGGCCATCGCGGGTATAGGGGGGAGGGAGGGGGACTGGTAGTAGGCGGGGGGGAACTTACTGGGGTAGACTGACCTACGACAGGAATACTCAAGCTAGGGTTACTTTCAAACTGCAACGGGTTCTCAGGGATAATAGGTCTTCACTGTGGGGTTACCGGCGGGTTTCCAACAGAAGGGGTTTCTTCAAGCTCTGAGACTGCTGGACTTACAGGGTTAGACTCGGTATTCTGACCTAGGGTATAGGAATCAAAATTTCTCTTGTACCTTTTGCCACTTCGCAGCAAACCACTTTGCTCGTCGAAGGTACTTTCACTTGCAAACATACGTTAGTAGTGCTAAATCTAACAGTCTAATTCAATGAGCAATATACCTTTTTCAGCCAATAGCATTTTAATTCTCAAACTAAATGAATTCAAGTACTTGCCCCTTGGTCCTTTGAAGAACTGTCGTTTGGCTTCGCTGAAGGACGTACTTGTGTCAATGGCGAACTCTGTCACAAATGCTTCAAGGGTTCGTGTTGTCCAGAAATCAACAGCGCGGGATATCTCGTTGTTCACCCTTTTCAGTATATTAATTCTTATGGGGGTCCAATCAGGAAACTGACGTTCTTGGAAGTTCGTCCTTCTCTCTGTTAACCTGGATAACCATTGGTGCAACTCTATGTGGATACTACCAAGGAAAATTTTATACACATTAGAAAAAACATACCTTTGTAAAAAGTCATTTGCACTATGACGCGGACCTTTGTTCTCTTGTACAACAAAGTTCAGATAAGTCTCTTCAATCCAATCACTGATTTCTTTCACTGAGGGTCTCCAAAACATAGCCCTCGAGGTACGACATAAACCCCTCTTGAGCAGATACTGAGTTCAACCAGCAACGGAACCAATTTGTTGGGCTATAGGGCAGACCCGGGCTTTATACCATTAACTTCGCACCAACAAAAGACCCACAGTGTTGGCCCTTTCGGCAACAACCTGCGAACAGGTTGCAGTCTCACCCGAAACAGCTATGGGGTGCTGCAGAATCAGGTTTCTGCAAGCAGAAGAGGGATATTACTGTACCTTTATCTTCTAACAATTATAATCATAAAATGTAGAGCTTTAATAGTTACTTATTTAGTAGTGATAAACAAACAGTGCCTTGCTTAACCCTTTACTGGGAATTCCAGTGAATTTTGTATTTAGCAGTGATCTTACTTATAAGTTATATATTTATCAATGCATAAAAGAACATAACAACAACACAACAAAAACCACAACACACGATATAACGTGGTTCACCCCCAGTTTAGGGGTTACATCCACAAAACTGTGTTTATTCAACTCTTTACAAAAACCATAGTTCTGATCTGCGCACTCAGCTCCAGATCCCTTCAAGTCCTCAAAGCTGCACACACAGCTGTAGGACTCTGCGTACATAGCTGCAAATTTCCTTAATCACCCAAAACCCTCTACGCACACAGCTGCAGAGGTCGTCCACGCACACAGCTGGGACTTAACCTTCTTACAAACAAGCCTTAGCTTCGCATCAATTCATCTCTCATCAAAATCCTAAACTGACTTCTTTACAAGAGTGCTTATTTATAGTGCACTTATTACAAGACCATGGGCTTAAACCATGGGCACCCCGAACCCTAAACCCTGGACTTAAACCATGGGTTTATTACAAAAAGAACGTTTTTACTCAACCCCGACACCCCTAAGACTGTTTTGAGTCGTAACTCCACTTACAACTTCCACAAAAACTGCGGAGTTACCAAAATTAGGGACCTTTAAGGTGCGCGCCCCAACAATCATCCTTCGAGTGAGGATGAATTGAAATGGATTGACATGGGCTACAACCAAGGTCTGGCGAAGGAGAATATAATGTCTCAACCATTGAACCACATGTATGGTAGCTAAAGCAAGCTTCTCGACATGAGAGTAATGAATCTCTGTGTCAATAAGGTTCCAGCTCAGATAGTATATGACATGCTCTTGGAGCTCCTCATCCTATTGAACCAAAACCATACCAATCGTCTCCATGGACGTGGCCACATAAAGTATAAAATCACGGCTATAGTATGGGGGACTAATCACTAGGGCCGATGCTAGGGCTCGCTTGAGTGCATCAAAGGACTCCTGGGCTCACTCATCCAAACAAAAGGGGGTGTCCTTCTTCAAAATATGCATGAAGCCTCTAGTCAAATTGGAAAAATTAACCACAAATATCCATAAGAAGTTTTCCATGCCTTGCAAACATTGAAGATGACGAATATTCTTCGGGGGAGACAACTAAAGTATTGCCTCAACCTTCAAAGGGTCAACTCTTATGCCCTCTTCAGAAATGATGAATCCTAACAAATGACCTGACTTCACACAAAAGATGCACTTATGAGGATTTAATCTAACCAAATAGTGTCGGCATCTTTTGAATACCAATCTCAAGTGATAGGGATGACGCATTCTCATACGAGAATGAGCAGCAAGGTCATCCAAAAATACTTTGATGATCGACTTGAGATCATGGAAGATCAAGGTCATTGCCCACTGAAATGTAGCTCCGGTGTTTTTAAGGCCGAAAGGCATTTTTCGATATGCAAAAGTTCCCCAAGGACAAATAAATGTAGTCTTATGTTGGTCCTCAGGTTTAATTTGTATTTGATTATACCCGAAAAAGTCGTCCATAAAGGAAAAAACCTCGCTACCTGCACACTCATCCAAAATCTGATCAATAAATGGTGTGGGGAAATTGTCCTTAGGATAGACATGATTTAAATCGTGGAAATCAGTACATATGTGGATTGCTCCCTACTTATTATCTACCGAAACGGGGTTTGAAACCCACTTCGTCAAGGGACCAGGATAGATAAAATTGGATTTTAACATGTTTTCTATCTCTGCCTTAATCGTGGGTGCTTTCCTAGGATTCATCGCACGCAAACGTTGTTGAAGAGGCTTAGCGTTGGGGTAAGTCTTAATCTCGTGCTTGAAAATACGAGGGTTGATACCTAGCATTTCGTTGTAAGACCAAGAAAAGATGTCACATAATTCCTTAAATAGCTCGGTGTATTCTAGAATCTCAGCATGGGAACATTTCGCCCCAATATAGACATTCTCTATCCTGCCAAGATCGTGAGAGATGTTGATAGGAATCATTGAAGATATGTTTTCCATGTTTCCATCATCCATCTGACCAGGAGAGCTTAACGGAACCATAGGACTACAAACTCTTGCACTAAGAACCACCCTAAAGTCCTCACGCTCCAAGTAGTCAAGCTCAGGAAGAAAGTAAGATCTATCATGGAGTTCCTCCCATGGTGGCTCAACTCCTGACATAGCCTCAATAATTTCTTCATCTGAAGGGAAAACCGTATCAAGGAAGTCATGCGTGTGAGAAGAATGTACTGCCCATGCCAGCAGCACATAAGGGTCCTCCTCCTCCTTCCACGAAGAGGAAGGACTAGGCTCTGATACGCACTCAAGATTAGCTTGATAAGCTATCATAGTTGCAGGCAACGAAACGTCCGTCATGATGGCCTCACTTGGATTACTCGATGTAGGAAGAATCCAAGGATCTTCCATATGACTTGTGTGAAAAGACACCGATCTCATAGATGTCAAATTCTCACCGAAACTAGAACCTATCATAAGAATCGGTGCAGGACAACCAAAGTTTCCCATGAGGGATGGATACATGCCTACACCCACACTCCTAGTTTCCAGCTGAGAGTGCTCAACGATCAGGATCAAATCTCCTGAAGATGCGGTAACAAACAGATTCTTGAATGTTGTTTGATCAATCGTGACTATCTTCCCGCTATGTGGAAAGCATACAATGCGGAATAGGGAAGAAGCAATGGCTTGCATACTGTACATCCAATTCCTACCCAACAAGAGATTGTAGTCAAGGGGTGCATCAACCACCTCGACCTATATTGCAACGGTCTTCCCTCCCAAACGGACTTTAAGGGAAGGAAGGATGCCATGCGGCCTAAACGATCTCCCATCAAATGCAGTTAACATGGTCATTGATTTAGACAGCTCAGGGGAACCTAAACCCTTCCAACATGATAAATACATCACAGAAGCGGCAGCGCCTTCATCAATCACAGTGCACTTGACGATCATATTGAGACATTCTACGTGAATCAAAAGAGACACATAGTAAGGCAAGTGAGGCTGAAGTCCTATGGTTTCAAATTTAATCACGAGGAAGAATCATCATTGTTCACACCAAGGGAAGAAAGAAACACCTTCCTTTGCAAAGGACAACTCTGAAGCACTTCAATGTAGACATCGCACAAGGAGTGTGGCCCAAATCCTCAAAAACTGAATAGTTCTGGGAGGCTCGGGCATTAGGATTGTGTCCTGAACACTTAAGGACTCCCTTAGGAATGAGAGGTGCAGCTTTAGGTTTATCCATAGGTTTCTCAATATGCAAAGGGGACCCTGGTGGATCAGGCTCTTTTCCTGGGCTGGGTTGTGATGAACCATAATCTTTCACACGGGTCACAACTTTCGCAACACGGACCATGTTAATGCAACCATGACCACTACCCTCCAGCAGATCTTGATCAACACTAGACTGGTCATGGGACCTCAAGTTCATATTTTGATTATGTGGTAAAGGGTTAGTTAGCACAGCTGGTCCCTGTGCCAAGAACCTCAAGGCTTCATCAATACAAGGACACAAGTAAGTGAGGTGATCGTCCTTACACAACTTGCAACGGAACTTAACCTTACATTTATCTTGCTTGTCCCCCCCAGCATTACGGTCATTCTTGTCATTACTATTAGCATTCTCAATCTTATTCCCACCCTTACGATTATTCTTACCCTTTTTTCTATTCCGTCTGAGCTGCTGGTTACCCTTTTGGTTTGACGATTGCATAGAAAGTACACTCACTGTTTGGGCTAGTTGAGATGAAGCCATAGCTTGTCCCAAAGCAGATTGGTTGATTGACAATTGACTAACTTGTTTTGCAACCGAATCCGCAGGTTTCGCACTTGCACAACCCACAATGCCATTGGTATGTGGTCCAGGTTTGACTTTGGGGTCGAAACTAGAACACGGAGCGTTAGGAATAATCTCATATAACAAACTAGACTGAGCATAAATCAAGTCCAGTTCCTGTGCCCTAAAAATTGATTATTCCTCATTCTGCACTCCAGATGTAGAAACATCCTTCGCTATATATGGAAATAACGACTTAAGGAACCAATCGAGGAGGAATTCTGGCGGTATAAAGGATTTAATTAACCTCTTCCATCTACTCCACTCTTGAATATGATATGAGATATGTGTGGCTTTATCCTGCCGAAATGTCGACAAGAGTTCAGTACCAACGTCATAACGCACTGGTAGCTGGAAGTTATTAAGAAGAGTCATCACAAGGTCATTGAACAAAGCGAACACTCCCCTAGGTAACTCTATATACCATTTCACAGTAGGCCCTATAAGGGTGCATTGAAATAGTCTCAAACGGATGGAATCCTAGTGTAAGGAATTCAAAGAGCACCATAGGTGAAATGTAGTAACGTGTTCACTCAGATCCTCTCTTGGTTTTCCCTCGAACTTAGGTATGTCCAAGGGAAGCTTAGTAGGGACATCCGGCCAAGCCGGGTCATGAGCTACAGGATCATTTGTCAATCTTGACAAGTCAGAAAGATTGAGCATCGCAAGGAAAGGGAGGCTAGGATGATGAGGTTAACGGACTGCTCCCTGATTCATATAGGTCTGATTACCACCATGGCCTTGGCCATAGTGCCCTCCTCCTTTTTGACTCGTATAGGGTGGCATGGAAGCACCATAGTGTGGTGGACCTTGACTATTAGGAGCTACAAAGCCGTAGTTCAGAGAATAAGTAGGTTGTTGATACCTACCCCCATAAGGTGAAGAACCCTGCCCATATTGCGTCCCATAATAGGGTCCATAAGTCATCGCATGAGATGTCCCATGAGACACTCTGTAAGTAGGAACATATGCTCCAGAAGTAGGGATATATACTCTAGAAGTAGGAATGTGACCTCTAGAAGTATGAACATGACCTCTCGAAACAACGGGCGGTACATGAAGCTGAGACACAACCAGTCTAGTAACCGCAGTACGGACATAACTCATAGCAACGTTTCAACTTGAAGGACCACATGAATTAGGTAGAGGGTGAACATTTGAAGAACAAGGGATAGAGGATGAATGGATCTATGTGATTAAGTACGTACTATTCCCTATAGTCACTCATCTTGGATATGGTATCCTAATAGGATCACCAACCCTAGACCTAGGAGGAACATGTGATGTAACTTCCACCGTCGGGATGGAAGGTGCAATGTGACTAGTGCTCCCAAACCTCTCCGCATGGTAAGGAATGAGAGTGCCCCCAGGCATAGTGTTAGGCTCGAAGTCATATTCGACATGAAATGCCAAATCATGTGTGGAAAACCAGACATACCATAACTACCATAACTAGTGTTGGCGGGTTCAAAATGAGTCTCCACATCCTCTGGCATTCCATACCGGTAACGTGTCAATGGGGAATCAACCCTAGAGTGAGTAGGTCTATCATGAAAGGTTCCTATCTCAGAAATCATAGGACCTAACTCAGCCAAGTCGGGTGAAGGATCGTAGGTAGGAGTAAACTCCCCATCGTCTACATGAATGGGAGAAGATGGTTCAAGAATACCTTCAATATGGTCTCCCATGGTGTGTGATTCAATGTCCGAAGTAGTCCTCCTGGACTATCTAGGTCTCTCTCCCAAAGGAGGAGGAAAGGTAGAAGGTAGAAGTCCTGCTAAATGACGAGAATGGCGAGGAGCCGTACCTGAATCCACAATGACTCAAAAAATAGAAAAGACTCTCTATTTATGCAAACCCTAGGAAAGCTATCATGCACAGAGCAATCACTAATAAAATCTAAAGCCAAATGCAAGCAATCAAGGGCAGGGTAAGTGAGCTCCCGAATGAAGTAGGTATGTCTCACCTAGGAGAGGCTTGAGACTCCCATACACAACAAGCGGAGGTACGTAAGCAATTATTGTGGACCTCAGCTTCAACGTGTTGGCTGCTATGGGCAGACCCGAGTTTACTATATTCAACCAACAACACCCCTAGATCACCGGCCCTTTCGGCGATAGACCGCAAAGCGGCCTGAAGTCTCACCCGAAGTGACTCTAATGGGTTGGCCAAGGACTCAAGTGTCTTAGACCAGGTTCTATGGTGATCCTACTAGTGGCTCACAGTTCCCCCAGCTGTGAGGTCTCTTTCTCTACGCGTCGCGTGACCTCCTGCCTGCGTCGCGCGATTTCCTAGTCTCGTAGCTCTTCTAGCCGTGAGACTTTCCTTTACACCGTCGCACAGTCCTATCCTGTGGGGTGCACTTTCCCTCTCTCGCGATATCTCCAGCCTTATCGCATTGCCGCGCACTGTACGACATGCAGCTCCTGCCCAACGCTGAGTCCTTAACCTGCGGTATCGCGCACCGCAGCTCCTCTGTCGATGCGGTATCACCTCTCTGTGATATCCTTTCTCCGCGGCTTAGTGCACTTAGCGCTGCTCGTGTCGACGTGCAAGACTTAACATACAAGGCTATTCGATACTACAACAGTGACTATTTTACGCAAAGCATAAATGAACCATATCCAACATGCCAAAGACTTTAACTTATTTTTTTCCTTCTATACTGCTGTGAACTGATTAACACATTCATTCATTAAACTGTAAACAAAGTCCATGAAATGACTGAGAATTGCATAAGTAAACATAACAGATAAGCCAATCACATAACACTTGATTTTAACGTGGTTCACCTCCAGAATGGAAGTTACGTCCACAGAATTATGTTTTCTTATAGCTCAGGGGAAGGTAAAACACAGTTCTGCTGCACCGCATATGCAGCTTAAGATCTTCTCTCTTAGATCTCTTCTCTCTTTATATTGCTCTCCTACAATATACTATTCCCTCTCTGTCGATCCCTGCGGATCGTTGCATGCATATTCTATAAGCCAGCTACTGGTTACAGTAAGATTGCTTCCGCTGATAACAGAACCAGAGCTGGGATTTTACAACAGTCTAATGTTCTGCAAAACACTACTAACAACCGAATGAACCAACTAACTAACCAACCCTTTTACAATACAAAATATATCCCTTTATAGGCAGCCCGAAGGTCTCGCCATTACAACACTGTGGGCTTGTCCCAATAGTAACCCAAAATCCTAACTAGTGACAGTCGACCATATCTGTACTTGAGGTAGCCGCTTTCCGTCACACCACAGCTCTCTGCAGTCTTCCATGCTTCCCGGCACTGATCATGGGTACTATGCACCGCTTCGCTTTTTTGTCCTTCATCTTCAATGCTTCAGCCTCGTTGCTCCTTCTCCTTTATGAGGGTCGCTGAGCCCTCCTGTCTTCCATCACTACCTTCAATGCAGTGGTTGAGCTCTCTCTTCTCGGTCACTCAGGTACTGTTGCCTTTCTTTGACTTTTCTATCTTAAAAGTCATGGTTTCCAGCTCTGCTCTCTAGCTGGAAACATTCTACGATGTCGTAGCTCTGTCTTATCTTCTTTCTGCCGAAACTTATCTCTCCACTAAACTAGCAGCTTCTTCTGTAGCTGCGGGACCCTGCTCCAACAGTTCCCTAACACTTACTTGTGGCTCTCCCTCGAGCCACCTCCAATGGGCTTCTCCTATTGTAGCTTTGCCTTGGCTTCCTGTGAAGCCGTCTGCAACCTGTCACGAAGTCCTGTGACTTCCTTTTGCATCACCTCGACACGCTCCTGTGCCGAGTCAAGCAAATATTTACTAATACTGGCGTCTTCTGTGGCGTCAGTTTCCTCTCTAGTGGTAGTGAACTCCTTCAGTTTCTGCTCAAACGTATCGACTATCTCTGCGATTTGCTCTTGATATGGTTGAAGCAGGTCATTAATGTACATCTCCTTGGTTCTTAATTGCTGCGCTTCCTGCTGCAAATAGTTCATCTCTTTTGTCTTCCTCATCTTTTGAAGAGCTTCCAAGCCCTTAATTTCTTCTTTCATTGCCGCTACAGTATTCTCTATCTGCTGAATACTTTGCTGGGTTTCTACTTTCTCCAGCGGCTCATCTAACTCGGCCCATGTGTTCGTCGCATCGGTTAGTACTAACCGTGCTTCATCGATGCGAGATTGCATCTGCGCAGAATTGAGTCGAAGGGCTTCTACTCGTGCTTTCTGGTCTTCCTGGGAGGTGTCTCGTATGCGAGCCTCAAGCTCAGCGATCTGCTCCTCGTGGTATGCCTTCATCTTGGCCACTTCTTCGTCCATCCTAGTCACGATTTCTTCCAGAGCCTTTGCTCTGTCTGCTACTCTTCTTAGCTTCTGCGGAACTGGTAAGGTGAACTCAATGTTACATTGTGGCAGTTCCAATGCAATGCTCTGCAAAACTTGAGAAAGATATTGCTATCTTTCCTCATATGTTCGTACTTTGTCTGTCGTTTTCTGAACACTGATAGCAAGTGCTGCATTCTGTTGCTTCAGCTGCGTATTCTTTTTGTAAGTCTCGAGCTCTCTACTTTTGAGCTCTGCGCCTAGCTGCTGCTGGATCATTTGCAACTGGTCAATATGAAACTCTACAAGGTTAACCTCGATGGATTGTCTAAACTGAACTGGTGGGTCCTTCATTGTGGCAGGGAATCGGATACTCCCTGGTGGAATTAACACAATATTGAGGCGATCTTTTGCTAAGCTTTCCTGGAGGGACATCGGCGGTAACGAGGTTTCTCCAGTGGTCATCTTCACAGGTGAAATGTACCTCATGGCAGTCTTCTCTGTAATCATTTTTAAGTCTAGGAGTTGCTTTTCGACTGCGCTCTGTTTCTTTTCCTGCGACTCCTTCATCGTGTCAAGTGAGTCCTTCAATGTGTGACACGTCCTTGTTGCGATGAGTTCATAGTCATCGTCTGTCAATGCGGTCTTCAGAGCTGGCTTTGAGGTTTTCTATTTTTTTCTCTGCTGTGCCTCTGGTGGCCCTTCTTCTCCAGTATTTGCCATCTGTGCCTCTGGTGGAACTTGCTGTGAAGGTTTCCTCTTTTTCCTTTGTAGCGGTGCTTCTGTTGAAGACTACGTCTGGGTGTCTGTGGTATCTTTGTCCTTGTCCTGGTGTTCTGTCTGTGCAGTGTCTGATGATAGAGGTGCGGTATCTTCATATTCCTGCTTCCATTGGTCATCGAAGTCTCTTGTGACTTCTTCAATGTCCCGCGCTGTCATTCTAAACAAGCCAAGAGCCCAATCATCCTGCTTAGTCCTTTTCGGTCACAAATAGATTAAATGGTTGTCTGCCATGAAATTAAGCCGGCTATCATATATGTCCACAGTCTCTGTGGTGATCCGTGGTGTCTCTTCAATGAACTTCATCAACAGCTTATAGTAGTCATGGAATACCATCGTATTGATCATTTTCTTGGCTGGGCGGTTGGTCTCCCATAAGATGGCATAGCGCACTCCTCTGGGCGCACCACCTGCTATCTGCGGAAACTGGGTATTGGGCGGCTCCTTCCATCTGACAAATGCACAAAGTATAAGCAACCACGAGAAATGGAAAGGGTGGTTGGCTTCATCCTGAGATGCCAAGCAATCTGCTTGCAGCATATTTAATAAGAATAGAGACCAGTTGAACTGTTCCCCCTCTGTGACCTGTATGGCAAGGTGAATTACGGATCCTATAACTTCCTTTGGTCGAACCTTGGTTAGCAGTCTGCCCGCAAGCAGACTGGCAATGAATCTAAGTGTCTCATTTGGTATGCTTGAAATGTCATAAGCCCGTCCTCCTCTCTATAGCTGATACTTAGTTACTAGGGCTTGTGGTAACTTGGAGTCCTTGGTTTTCCTGTTGTCTATATATCAGGGTGTTTACCCGTCTTGGACAGGCCGGTGATACGATGTATCAAATCAACATTCAGGTCGACCTTGTTGCCTAGCCAGAGGTACCCTCCGTGTACGCAAGAGAGTAAAATGCGCACCACGACGTTAACCTCTGCACCCTATCCAAAATGAGGTAATCTCAGCAAATTGAGCAGACTTGACAGCTCAAGAACCTGAACATGTGGCAGGGGAACATATTCATCTCTCCCTGTCCTTGGGTTCTTCTCAATCTTTAAATAGCTGTCCGGCTTGAACTGAGGATATGTCTTACCCTCTCCTAGGTTATAATCTACAAATTTAACAACAACAGCATATCCTACTAGATCTCCATTTTCCTTTACTCGAGAATCAATGGGTGGTATGGGAATAGTATACTTAGCATTCTTAGGAATTCTTGGCTCTGGTGCACCTTCAACTCGTGGTATCATGTAGTCTGTTCCGCTATGAACTTCTTCCTCTTGCTCTGAACCGCATTCATCATTGACCTGAGATTGGCTCCTCGTTTGTGGTTGCTGTCTGGGCTGTGACGAACTTGGTGGAGCACCCTTTGGTGGCGTCGCCATAGCTCCTGCAAGGCCGTGACGTTGAAATCTTCTCAAAATGTTTGCTATAGGTTTGTCCTCGAACATAACCCACTTAGTAGAAACTAGCGGACGTGCACTGGCTGCAATGTCTGAAAATCATAGCACTCTGTAACAAACTTAGCTCTTCACAAGGAATTCTGAACAATGCACTCTACAGCTCTTAGGTTTTCTACAAACATAACCGTCCCAATGGAATACTTTCTTCTTTTATGCTTAATACGATAATCCCAGATGCAATGGTCATCTAGACTGAACCCTTCGGTCGTCATTAATTCCTGGACAATACCACACCCATCGTCCGATCCTTAATAAATGAGGAAATCCAATCGAATTTCCCTCGGAACGTGTGTGCACAGGCGCCGGTCTCGTCAGAGATTTGCCAAATATGGAAAAATTTATTATACTGCTGCCAAATCTATGGTAAGATATACCGGTCATTACCTCATTAACTACCTGTCAGATGCTGACTTGACTGGCCTTTTGTCGGTTGTAAAACTAGGTACGTGGCATGGGGAAACATCGCACTGCCGCGATGCGACTCCACATTAGCTGGGTAAAACAATACTATTATTATTATTATTATTAATTTTTTTTTTTGAATCGTCCTGATGCGCTGCGATTCCTCATACTTAGAATGATACCTGCCGGTGTAGACTAGTTCCCGGTGCGATGCTTCCTTTCAACTACACTGGACATCTGCACCATTATAACTGGCTAAGCTAGGGCTGAGAGGCGAGGTGGCTATCATTATAGGGCTTAAGCCTACTGCCATTAATCCATGTGGGAAGAAGCTCCCCATTCAACTGGCTGAGCTAAACGGCACCTCCCTCTGTGACTTGCTGTATCTGATATGGCCCCAGCCAATGTGTCTTGAACTTCCCTGGAAACTTAATGAATTTGCTGTCATAGAGGAGCACTAGGTCTCCGATCTAGAAAGTCTTATTCTTAATGTGTCTATCACGCCAAGCTTTTTCTCGTGCCTTCTTCACTTTCTGATGGAATCCGACGATGAATCTGTCTTCTTCTAAGGAAATCAGTTGTGCTATCCTTTCCTCCACTGTGTCTGTATCAGTCATCCCGGTAATCTGAGCGATTCTTAAACTGGAAAGAATATACTCCATAGGCATAAAAACCTCCTGTCCATACACCAAGCTAAAAGGTGTGTGTCTCGTAAGTTTCTTGCATGTAGTCCTGTACGCCCATAATACAGCGTTAACTCTGAGGTCCCAATCATTCCTCTGGCTATTGCAGATCTTAGTAAGAGAATTTTCTAAAATCTTAT
>LPNX011205093.1:42281-53813 GCA_001517045.1 Pseudotsuga menziesii
GGATTTTCTGCGCAGTCGGATTTCCTGTGAAGTGACCTCCTGTGGTTCCTGAATGTGCCTCCCTGATGATAGTGCCTTTTTCATGCGGCATCACACATCTGCGCAGAACTTCATCCAGGCCTAACTTGTATAGGTGTCCTATGATAAGGGTGAAGTCTACTACTTTAACAACCAACTACTTCTTTTGCTGCTTAGTAAACTCATCAGGTGCTACTCCTGTAGTGAGAAATTGAAGAATATCGGCATAGTACTCATCTGCAATCTGTATAGGAAACAGTGGCGCATCTGGCAAATTTTCATCTAGGTTACTTGGCTCTTCTCCTGAGTCTATCCATGACAGATGATCAGGTCCGACATTCAGTATTCCTGGTTTCACAATGATTTCAAAATCATACTCCGAAAAGAGGAGTAACCATCTGCAGATTCTTCCCCCTAACACTGGCTTGTTGACCAAATACTTCAAGGTGGAATGGTCAATAAACATCTTAAACGAGGCACCCAACAGGTAGTGCCTGAACTTCTGGAGCACGTACACCATAGCTAGGCCTTCTCTTTTAGTTGTGGTGTAGTTCTTTTCTGCTGTCGAGAGCTTTCTGCTGGAGTATGCGATAGGATGGTCAATGTCCCCTTCTCATGGTTGTGTTAAAACAACCCCTAATGCGATGCCAGACGCATCCACATGTACATGAAATGGTTTAGTCCAGTCTGGAAATACTAAGATGGGTGTTGTAACCATATTTTCTTTAAGTGTGTCTAGACTCTACTGACATTCCTCATTCCATATGAATTTTACATCTTTCTTTAGCAATTTCTCCATTGGTGCTGTAATCTTTGCATAGCCCTTGATGAACTTTCTGTAGTACCCCGTATGACCAAGTACTGTCCTCAATTGCTTGACTGAGTTGGGTGCTGGAAGGTTTCCAATGATGGAAATCTTTGTGGGATCTACCATCAACCCTTGTCTGCAAACAATGTGACCCAACAAAATACCAAATGGTGCACAAAATATACATTTCTTCAAGTTTAAAGAAATCTGGTACTGCCTACATTTCTTTAACATCAGTGTTAAGTCTCCTATATGCTTGTTGATTAGTCCAAATACAGTCCAATCATCAAAATATACTTCTAAGAATTTATGGATGTATTCTTTAAATACAACAATGACTACTCTAGAAAATATAGTTGGTGCATTCTTAAGACCAAAGGGCATTACCGTATACTAGAACGAGCCCCATTTATTTGCAAAGGTGGTCTTGGATTGATCTTCTGGATGTATTCTGATCTGCTGGTAGCCTAAAAATCCATCAGTGAAGGAGTAGACCTCCTGTCCTCCCACGTTGTCTAATACCTCATCAGTGAACGGTGTTGGAAATGGATCATGAAGCGATGCATCATTGAGCTTGCGCAGATCGACATAGATCCTGATGTCTCCTTTTGTATTCTTTTCTTGTACGACCATGGGGTTAACCCATTCGCTTTCTTCTACCGGCTCAATGATGCCTGCTGCTAGCATATTATCGATTTCATCCTTTACTTTTTCTTTATAGCGCAGATTCAATCTATATGGGCGCTGCTTAACTGGTCTAGAATCCTCCTTTAGTGGTATCCTCATAACTCCCAGGTCTCCAACTATTCCCTTTATCTTTGTGAACTTTGTGGGAAATAGGTCCTAATAGTCATGTAACAAATCTGCAATCTGTCCGACTGTTTCATCGTTCCAATAGTCTCCAATAGAGGAAAACTTAGGTTCTGCGTCTGTGCCAATATTGATCTTTTTAATCTTGATGGGTTCGGTGATTGCTGGAATATCTAACTGTGGTCCCCCAACATCGCGAGTCCCTTCTGACTCCAGAATGTTGGTGTTGTGAGGATCCTCATCCTCATCCTTATCTTCATTGTCTGGCTTTGCTACAAAGTTATAGCACTCAAGCGCGTCTTGCAACTGGATGACCCACTCAGGTTGGGCCTGCACTGAGATGGTACAGTCCTCAAATATCTTGATCTTGATTATGTCTAGGGCCTGAGCAACACTTGGATGTTCTGATTCAAATGCGAAGGTGAGTAGTAAACTGTCTGTCATAAGTGACCATGTGGTCGTCCCCTTGCGTAACTCAGTCTCTGTGTACCAGTTCCTTGGAACTGTGTCCAATGTGTGAATGAATCTGTGAACCCATTCATCCTTGGGAATGTCTGACCAGATCTGTTCGCATGTCTGAATGTGTGCCCTGGGATCAGTTTCGCCTGTGTATTTCTGCTGGACATGCTCTCTGTCGATGGAAAATCTGATCGCCATCAGTATTTTAATATCATCCCAAGATGCGATATTCTCTTTATGCGCATACCACCATCTTGCAGGTCTGGCTCGTACTGCAAGGTCCATAGCTGCATTCCTCTGCTCGTAAGGAATCTGTTGCTCAAACTGCTCAAGGAAGTCCTAAATATCTGTTAGACCATGATATGATGGAATCTCAGTGATCTTTATGCCAATCCATTGTAGTGACTTACTAATAAATGCACATCTGCGCGCTGAGACTTCGTAAAGTATGTTCTGCCAGTTCTCTAGGCCAATATCAGAATCCAATGCGCATGAGCTGTCACATTTCCAACTAATGTTCCCTTCTGCGGTTGGATTAATGTAGTCGTTCTGGTTCGCAGTCATCTGGTAGAGATTATCCATGTTATGTGCCTCCTCCTTTGCTCGGATAGGTTCGATGTATCTAGGACCTTGGTGAGGATCCAGCGGTGCGATGACTCGGATCTGCGCATCCTCAAAGGTCATTTGTCTTCTCTTTAGGTCAATGAAAACCTTGCTACCGATCGCCCAATCGATACTTAATAATGTTGGATATGGTCGATTGTCGCCAATGATTTCTATAACCTCGAAGTCTGCAAAACTGCGAACTCCGTCAATGTCAACTGGCACCTGCGGTAGTCGACCCAAGTGTGATACTCGCTGCTGATTAGCTAATCTTAGGTGGATAGGCAATCTGACTAACTAAGGGCTACCCATCTGTTCCCATGTCTACTTAGTTAGAACATTCACCTCTGATCCTAGATCTTAGATGACTTCATCCATTTCAAACTATCTAACCTGTGCTGTGAGCTTCATCTCTCTTCCGGTCCTTGTATGTCCTGTAATATTATGAATAGCGCGGTGTGCACTACCCGAGAGAGAGGGTTGCTGACACTGATCTATGATGCGCTGTAGCTCGCCAATAGATTTTTCATTTCTCATGAGTTTCAAGCAACTGCGAAGGAAGGATTGTACACTTCTTGTCGATTCATCCTCGTCGCATCTTCCCGATGTGGTAGCCTGCGGTATCTATTCTGGGCTATCGCCACAAGGTGCTTGCTGTGGTACGCCCCTAGGCGATGGTACCTATGATCCTGATTGTGTAGGTTCATCAAAGGAATCCTTGGCTTCATGAAATGTCTCTTTATTCTTCTATAGGTCGAGTGCTATTGCTTTACTAGGAGCTCCGTGCACCCACTCCTGGCTTGTGTTTTTTTCGGTCTCCTGCAATGTCCCACTGGTGGAAGCACCGCTACGAGTCACAATGTTAACTTTTGGTTCTGGCTCTGCCTGCTCAGCAGCAATAAGCTGGATGTTCTGGTGTACTACTGGCTTAGGGTCTTTGATCTTAGCTATCAAGGTAGGACACTCCTCTATGGTATGATCATAAGATTTGCAGTAGTTACAAGTAGTACTGGGGCTCTGACAGTCCCTAGCATAGTGTCCTACAATTCCATAGTTATAACAAGTGATTGGTCCGTGACCACGGCAAAAACCCTCTCCTCTACCGAAGCCTTCTCCTCATGCAAAGCCTCCTCCATGGCCTCATCCTCTGAATCCTCCTCCATGGCCACCATAAGTCGGATCAGGCTGTGGTCTTGCTGCTGGACCCTGTGTTTCTGCTTGGACTCTGTACATGTGATGTTTTCTATCTAACATGAGATCATAGGCTCAGCAATCCTGTTCATCATGTCCGACAGAGCTGCAGAAGACATAGTATAGGTTCTTAGGTGTCTGTACATACTTCTGAAGCAAAGGGCATTGTTGAGGTGGATGTCCTTGTGTTTTGCATATTTCACACCATGGCCCTTACGTTCATGGTAAGGGGTTAGGAGCCCCTGACGCTAAATATTCAGCAAAGACTGGACAGTTGTCTTTGGTATGAACCTGTGCTCTACATCGTAAGCACCATATGTCTTGCATAACCTCTTTTCCTTTCTTAAGTTCATGTATCTGTAACGTGAGGTTGGCCAACTGGTTCTATAGAGTTGTCATGCCTACACTGGTTTCTGCTAAAGGTGAAGCTTCTAGCTTCATCGCCATCTCCAACGCATCATCCTGCGTCTGGATTTTCTGCTGCATTAGTGGCAATCTGATGTGAGGGAGCAGTGCTGCAATAAACCATTCCTTATGCTGCTCCGGCACAAACTCAAAGCTTACTTGGTCTATAAGAGCTTTGAATTTCTGGTCAAAGTCCCATACTGATTCTTATGGTAGCTGCTTAATATCCTTGAGCTCTGTAATGCACTGAGATTCAGACTTAGGTTTCTTGAATTCTTTAATCATGGCGTTCTTGACCTGGGCAAGTGTCTTGGGTACTGTGGTATACTTTATGTACCATGTTAAATCTTGATCTCTGAGTGTAGTGACCAACTGTACAAGTTTAAGGTTATCATCGTTGATTGTTTTAATGGTCCACATGGCTTCACATAGAAACCAATGTTGCTTCGGGTCCTCTGCTCCTGTACCCTTAAAGGTAGGTAGCTTCATATCATCTCCCATTCTATTTCTCTGCGTTAGGTTCTTATTGACTGGATTACTACCACCTGACGGTGTAGGTGAAGGTGATGTAGCGCTAGTAGGTACTGTCCGTGAGCTACTGGATGGAGTACCTACGGGATTACTCTGAGTCCCGGTCTGTTTCTGTGGGGTATAGGGATGGTAAGGGATACCCCCCTTGGGTTCTTCTGTGGTAATAGGACTTGGTTGTCTAATATTGTCTGAACTATCTCCAAATACAGGAGAGCCGAAAGCTACTTTATATTTCTTTCCACTACGTGTTCGTCCAATGTCATCAAAATCACTTTCAAACTCTTGTGACATTACTATCTTTACTTATTCATCTGAAATCATGTTCGTTACTCCTTTTTCATGTAGCAGCATCTTAATGGACAAGTTTAGATATTTTAGGTACTTACCATGATATCCTTTGAAGAATTACCGCTCAGCCTCGCTAAAGCTTTTTCTCTGGTCAACTGCAAATTCTGTGACGAAGCCTCCTAGCACACTTGCAAGCCAGAAGTCCACTGCTCTCGTGATGGGATTATTGAGTCTCTACACGGTCTGGATCAGCTCTGGTGTCTAGACAATGTTTCTTTTCTTCTTGAATATGTTCCTATCTGTCAACTTTGATAACCAGTCGTAAAGCTCGTTTCCGTAGGTTGCAAAAAAATATGGCGTGTATATCTGAAGCGATATGCTTTTGTAACCAGTCCTCTGTGGTCAGTTTAGGGCTCCGATTTTCTTTCTTGGAAAACTCCCTTAGGTTTGAATCCAGCCACTGGTGAAAATATTCTCTAGTGGGATGCCAACAGAACATTAGCGCTCAATTGTTCAAAACCGGCAACGGAACCATTTGTTGGCTGCTATGGGCAGACCCAGGTTTACTATATTCAACCAACAACACCCCTAGATCACCGGCCCTTTTGGCAATAGACTGCAAAGCGGCCTGAAGTCTCACCCAAAGTGACTCTAATGGGTTGGCCAAGGACTCAAGTGTCTTGGACCAGGTTCTGTGGTGATCCTACTAGTGGCTCGCAGTTCCCCCAGCTGCGAGGTCTCTTTCTCTGCGCGTCGCGTGACCTCCTGCCCATGTCGTGTGATTTCCTAGTCTCGCAGCTCTTCTAGCTGTGAGACTTTCCTTTACACCGTCGCGCAGTCCTATCCTGTGGCACGCACTTTCCCTCTCTTGCGATATCTCCAGCCGTATCGCATCGCTGCGCACTGTGCGACATGCATCTCCTGCCCAACGCTGAGTCCTTAACCTATGATATCGCGCACCGTAGCTCCTCTGTCGATGCAGTATCACCTCTCTATGATATCCTTTCTCCGCGGCTTAGCATTGCTCGTGTCGATGTGCAAGACTTAACATACAAGGCTATTCGATACTGCAACAGTGATTGTTTTACGCAAAGCATAAATGAACCATATCCAACATGCCAAAGACTTTAACTTATGTTTTTCCTTCTATACTGCTGTGAACTGATTAACACATTCATTCATTAAACTGTAAACGACTCCATGAAATGACTAAGAATTGCATAAGTAAACATAACAGATAAGCCAATCACATAACACTTGATTTTAACGTGGTTCACCTCCAGGATGGAAGTTACGTCCACAGAACTGTGTTTTCTTATAGCTCAGGGGAAGGTAAAACACAGTTCTGTTGCACCGCATATGCAGCTTAAGATCTTCTCTCTTAGATCTCTTCTCTCTTTATATTGCTCTCCTACAATATACTCTTCCCTCTCTGTCGATCCCTGTGGATCGTTACATGCATATTCTATAAGCCAGCTACTGGTTACAGTAATATTGCTTCCGCTGATAACAGAACCAGAGATGGGCTTTTATAATAGTCTAATGTTCTGCAAAACAATACTAACAACCGAATGAACCAACTAACTAACCAACCCTTTTACAATACAAAATATATCCCTTTATAGGCAGCCCGAAGGTCTCGCCATTACAACACTATGGGCCTGTCCCAACAGTAACCCAAAACCCTAACTAGTGACAGTCGGCCATATCTATACTTGAGGTAGCCGCTTTCCATCACACCACAGCTCTCTGCAGTCTTCCACGCTTCCCAGCACTGATCATTGGTACTATGCACTGCTTTGCTTTTCTGTCCTTCGTCTTCAATGCTTCAGCCTCGTTGCTCCTTCTCCTTTATGAGGGTCACTGAGCCCTCCCGTCTTCCGACGCTGCCTTCAATGCAGTGGTTGAGCTCTCTCTTCTCAACCGCTCAGGTACCGTTGCCTTTCTTTGACTTTTCTATCTTAAAAGTCATGGTTTCTGGCTCTGCTCTCCAGCTGGAAACGTGCTACGGTGTCGTAGCTCTATCTTATCTTCTTTCCGCCAAAACTTATCTCTCCGCTAAACTAGCAGCTTCTTCTGTAGCTACGGGACCCTGCTCCAACACAATGCGTAAAGTGACTGTGCTGTCTGACCCCAACCTGGCCGAGACACTCGTAGAATAACCCCTGCAAAGTACCCCCTCGATAAGGCCACTAAGGTCACCTCAATATAATCAATGCTCAGGCAAACATTTGTAGCTGGGATTGACCGTATGGGCAGGGTAGCAAATCTTGAAACTCTCGAAAGAGCCCCCAAATACGAATACAATCCTAGAAATATCTTTGGTGCTACTCAATTATGACTAGGGGTCATCCCAATCAATAACCGCTCACACTGCCTCGTGCTTAACTCCCTTTTGAGAGAAGGATCCTGAGAAACACTGGTTATACCAAGGATTTCACACACTCACCTGGACAAACACATACATGTTGTTGTTTAGTGATCTTAGAGAATTTACTCACAATGAACTATTCCAAGATCCTAAAACCTAATCTTGTTGGTGCACCCTATAAAAGAAAATAGTGTAGTTCATTTTAATTAAGCATTGATTTTAATTGGCTTTATTACTCAAAAGAGGGATATGGCCGTGTAACTAATGGTGTTATGATGCAACATGAAGTAAAATGCACACCTAACAATCAATGCAAATGCATTGTGTCCATGAAAATAGGGTATGCTACTACGTGAAATGCATAATTTTTCTTCAAATGATGAATACAAGCTTTCCTATATGAAATCCTAACTAATACTCCAAAGCAAATCTAGTGCAAGTACAATGCAAAATGCAAAATTCAATGCATGATGATAAGCAAATATTTTTGGATTTTTTGAAATAAAATGAGATACAAAAAGAAAAAGAATGATTCTACAACCCTCAGACTCTGCAAGCATACTCAAACAACACTCAAGAAAAGCACTAAGGCAAAAGAAATCTAATTCACTAATCCCAAACAAAAAATTGAAAATGCCATGACAAGAACCTTCTTAAAAAAAAAAAAAAAAAATGAGCCTAAAAAAATGTCTCTGGTCAGAAACAGAGGTATAAACAGACTCAGGCAGTGTCAAAGGAGACTCAACAATCATCAAAATTCATCCAACAACCATTTAACTTCCACTAAAATCATAGACTAAGGGCATATGCGACTGTTCGCAGTAAACCCGCGTGTATACGCGGAAATCGTAGAGAAACCCACGTGTATACGCGACTGTGAGTAAAAAACTCGCATACAGGAAGAAAGGTGCATAAAAATCAAGGCAAACAGACAAGCTAAGACAAACTTCACACCAATCAGACACTACCAGGAAAACATGCCCCCAGACCCGACACAGAAACAAGAGAGAAAGAGCAATTCAAAGTTATTGAATGCCGATAGAAAACACCCAAAGGACAACTAATAGGAACTCCCCAGCAGAGTCGTCAATTCTGTTACGGAGAGAAATTATTATGGCTTGGGGTACCACAACAGACATCTTGACTCCATAAATCAATCCTTTCCAATATGCAATAGAAATTAAATGTCTAACACTAAAGGATCAAACCTCGTACCTTATTCTGGATGGTTGAAGTAGATCCCCGTTGAGCTTTCCAACTTCGAATTGAATTGATAGATTACTTCCTCAACAACAAGTAAACAATACAAGCATTCTATATATCATGGTGTTAGATCTATTCTAGCATATATAATCAATAATGTATAAGCATTTGACATAATCCCATGGATAAAATATTCATTCAAACACACATTATTGGACAGGTAAATATATTTCTATTAATATAAATCAGAGATTACAATAGATACAACCTCTGTCGGCATGTCTACGAATCGGAGAAAATGAATCCCCCACTTGGGCCTCCACCACTTCAATACTCCATCTCTTGATAGCAAGCTCACTAGCAAAAGGAAAGCTTGGGAAGAACACAAAACTGCTCCAAGGGACAAAGGGATGCAGACTCAAGCATAAGTTCTGAAAACAATGGACTATAGTTTCTTTTCTCTCAATTCTCTCTTATGCCTTCAATGTACCAAAGAGTTCCTTATATAGCTTTTCAAAGGGGTAATGAAAGGTCGAATCCGAGCGATCTCAAGGCATATGGAAGGCCGGGAGTCAAGTGAGTCGGATCCATGTCAAGGAAAACTCCAAAAGGATTTGGATTTTGTACACATCCCGATGTACGCAGTTTTAGTGGTCAAACCCACGTATATACGCGATTAGAGGTTTAAAAGTCGTGTGTATCATTTTTCACATGTTTTTAGGGATGGTCAAGGAAAAATCAAAGGATAAAAAATGGTCCAAGGGGTCTAAGGAGTCTGCAGTAGGATAGGGGAAGGCCATACAAAGTGTGATTCACCTGGAGTGGTGAAATCAACTATAACAGGTAGCTGCAACATAATGTGACATATTTGGAAGGCAACAGTGCGTCGTTGCTCGTGTATAGTTGTGATCTGAGGATATCATTATTTCTGGGTCAATTAACAGTTTCCCTATATTTCCTACTCGCATCCTACCACGGTTGTACCATATGTGATTTGTAATTAAGGCTTCCTGAAGATCAAAGATCTTCATGGTTTCCCAATAATAAGGATAGGATGTTATGATTGACATTGTATAAATATGGGGAACTGTTCTGAGCCAAGGGTTGAACTCTTAACCAATTTATTGTACTAAGCTATGATTGAGGTCATGTAATTGATCTACCTTTTTAATACAAGGAGTTACTTCAGATCTCAGTGCTTTAACGTGCGTTACTTCCAACATCTTTGTGTGAAGGCTGGGCCCGCCTTCCCACATGGATTGCTGAGTTAAATTAGGAATTTTAATTATTCTGTTGTGTGATGTTATGTTATGATTTATTCATAGGAAGTTGTAATAGTTGTGGATTTACAGTGTGTTATTAATTGCTTCTCTTGGAAATCTGTAGTGGCATGGTGTGACAGTCGACTGTATAGGTAATTATTTCTTATGCAACTGCGTGATAGCTGTAATAGCTCTGTTCATCCTTAGATATTTTAATTGTTGTTTCTATAAATCCTTGTAGTTTTTTCCTTGTTTTTATGGTTGCAGAATTTCATTCCTGTACTTTGAATTCATAGAATAGTTGAACTCAATTCCTGTACTCTGAATTCCTAGACTAGCTGAACTCAATTCATGTCTTTTGGGTTCCTAGAATAACTAGATCAAGATAGTCGGGTAAATCATTAGATTATTTGGTAAACAAGATTTCATTTTCTACAAAAGTAATCTAGATGTGATTTTATGAATCTTTCAATTCTAGATCAAGAACAATAGAAGGTAATTGTGGCTGTATTTTTTAGAAGGTAAACTAGATTAAGTGGATATGTGGGATGAACATAGCTGAACAGAGAATATGATTGTTTATTTACAACAACTCAGTGTTTAAGCATATATAGTGCACGTTATCCTTGAAATAAAAGACTTCCCTAGGTTGATAATAAATATTGAACACTCTGTATGTTAGCTGTAATTAACTTGCATATTGGGTGCCCAACAAATACAAGAAAGATAAGAGATCAGAATGGTTCATACCTTAGCCAAACGAAGGTTGATCCAAGCAGCCCTTCAATCCTCTTATTTCTCCTCTTTCTCCTCTCTCTCCAAGAGACCTGGAAATCAAGTTATACCTTCCTCAAACCAAATAAAATATATCAAAGGAGATTATATTCAATGAAACATGAAAACATAATCTGATAAATAACATCATATAATCATTGTGGAAATTGAACCAGGTGATAGATTAATTTTACTCACAATAATTAACAATTGATCATGCAAAATCACTCACAAAGAGACTAAAAAATGGAGATGAACACTAAACTGTATTAAATCAGTGTACAATAGACAAACCTGTAATAAAATAGGTTTCTAAATAAATAACATACATCAGGGATTCGAATGCATGAGGAGCAATTCAAATCTAGCATAAAGCAGGCTTACCAAAAATAAGCAAATCCCCCATAGGTGTAAAAAGTTGATCCCAAATATGTCATGGAGCTCACGAATTGGAAAAATGGCTTAGGAAAGCTAAAGAGTGGTGGAATGGCAGCTCATACATTCTTTTTCATGGAGAAAAGAGAGGAGGATGTGTAGGACAAAAAACTAGTCAACATCACCTAGTCTAGCTTTTCCTTTTGCCTTAAAACACTGAAAAAGCAGGCAATAAAGCAGAAAAAGCAGAAGGGCACCTAGGAGGCTAGGAATAAAGCATATTTGATTCCTTGGGATTTCCCATGTGCTACATGAGTCAAATAAGGCAAGTTTTACCATTATGGATAGGTAATAAACAACTTGCACAAGGTGGGACACATGAACTAGGCTAATAAGACAGAAATAATTAAATTAATGTCTAAATGGGTAAACTA